>OZ037729.1:1205000-1805000 GCA_964035505.1 Watsonalla cultraria
GTTTGACAAATTTCATATCTAACAGATATCGATGCAGCGTAAATCATCGCGCGGTCTACACTCGCCTTTATGTCGGCCGCGTGAGTTATTGGTGTGAACGCAGCTTTATTTTATGGCGCGCCGTGATGTGTGAAGGATGCAGCACTAACCGTACTTCATAGATGTATTGTTTATGGCCAGTTAGATTGGTTATTGATATTGTTTGATTTGTGATAAACAGCTGCTGCGTCAGGGTATGCTATTCGTCTTTCGAAACCAAATTGACAATGAATATTGAAGTTACAATAGTCTCGCAAATCATTTTCATGCCTAAATCAGAGTTGACTACTGGACTGGATATACCTCTCGCAAGTTGCACAGTACTCGGGCATTAATGATCCAGTGGGTTCCTAGCACTGATGATCTGAAGGTACCTAAGGGTTTCAGCTAGATATGAGGTTTCCTACAATTGCGTTTTTCCAAGTATTCCATTCCAATGTAGCCTAATAAACCTTAGTTAATTATCTACATTCATCATTATCTATTTAGGCACAAATACTATATTTTATAAAACTAACAAAGATTGAATATAATAAGAAACCAGAACATAAATGTATTAAATAAAAAACCATTATAAATGGAATTTAAATATGTATCTCTGACCGAGGTAAGAACCAGCTCGTCGGTCACCAGAGTCGTCAACCAGGCATTTTGTTAGCTCTTTAAACAGACATTTGGCCCCATCGCCCCATCATCATCTTTAGGTATCTTCGAGAGTTTGGTTGGTTCTGTCATTCTTCAGGCTTTTATCACTCATTCACTTCATCCATTTCACCATCTTCACTATCACATTCTCACAGAAAAGTCAGGACAAGTACCAGGATTACATAAGAACAACGCGTCCAATGAACCTACCAGGTCAACATGTATAAAAGAAGCAATGTCACTAAAGGCTACCTCACACCGAAGCAAATATTTACTCCGTCACCCTTTGTTTGCCTGGTACCTAGCTCCCTAAGCCTCTAGCGCCCTGGTACAAGCTTTCTTTAGTAATCTGCAGATAAAGCATTAAGAAAACAGAACGGCTTTAAATTTATATTTATAAAAGAAAGTCGTGTATGTTACACTAATTATAAGATGAGAATGGCTGAACCGATTTCGTTGAAAATTGGTGGGTAGGAGCTTAGAACCAGGAGAAGGATATAGTGGAATATAGTCTCGACAATAAAGTCTACACGGGTGAAACTGGGGGGCACAGTTAGTTTTATATAATTATGTATAGTGTGAAAGTTATTCTTCTTCAGAAGTGTTCAGAATTTGTAGATACTTGTTTGAACTATTTCCAGTTTTGGATTGAATGGATCAATCCCAAACAAATTGTATAACGAACTAGCGGACGTCACGTGATTTTACCCGCGTAGTTCCTGTTCCCGTGGAAGTACGGAGATAAAATATAGCCTCTATTACTCAAGTTAGATGTAGCTTTCCAATGGTGAAAGCATGTTTGAAATCGGCGCAGTAGTTTTAGAGTATATTCATTACAAACGGGCGTGAATCGGTAACTGTCAGGGTTCCCTCGACATGTAGTCGTTGAGGCGTCTCGGTACAAGTCGGAGGCGCCGGGACAAATCGCTGGCCCCGCCAAATCGGTGTCGCCAGCAGAGCCCGAGGGCAGGGGCGGAGCGCCCGCCTCCGCACGTGACCTGCCGCTCGGTACCGACTCCTAATGACTATTGGAGGCACTGTTCCCAACGATTTTTGATGTCCAATCAAAAGTACAAAATCAAATACAAAATTATTTACTAATTAACCAGGTTGTTTACAGTAGTAGGTACCTTTAAAGTAGATGCGGTTACCTATTAAATGAAAATTTCAAATTCAATATGGCGTATCATCCAAGATGGCGGACTAATTATTCTTTCTGTACCACTGTATGGGTACCAAATTAAAGTAGATACTTACTGATAAGAATACGTTTTTTTTTGTTTTAATTAAAAGCTTATTTAGGTTTATCTACACTAATATTATAAAGATGAAATATTTGACTGTTTTTTTGTTTGTTTGTTTGTATTGAATAGGCTCCAAAACTACTTGACTGAACTTGAAAATTCTTTCAGCAACGGATAGCTACATCTTCAGCGTGTAACATAAGCTATATTTTATCCCCGTACTCCCACGGGAACGGGAATCTGCTAGTTTCTTATATACCTGGCGGTAGCATGTATAATCCTGTATAATTATGTAATTCTTCTAAAAGTCCTTTGTAAAAAGTCTAATCGAATAAAGATATTTTTTTTCTTGGACTATAAAAAAAACAGTACAGTTATCGTTAGAATGACGTACCTAAGACTGATATTAAAATATAATTCTCCACAAAAATCTTGTTTTTTTTTTTTCTATAATTCAGACGCAGTGTTCACATGTGAAGCACCAGCCCAGTGTCGTAAGACAAGCGACCTCCGACCGATGCAAGACCCGACATCCGATAAATCACCCGACCGCCGACCGAGCCTGATAACCGTAATGGACCGAGGAGGCTTTATCAAATGTTTTTACCTCGGATTATTTTAATTTAGTCCGGATAACGAATGGAACGAGATATGCTTATCATGGACCTAAGAGGAAACAATGATGATGTCAACGGAACACGGTTTAGAAGACACAGTGTATTAGCTTTAGATGCAGTAAGGAATCTAAGCCTATTTTTGTTGTTATTATAAAGGATTTCAAACTTTAAGTACTCTTTTATTTACTACTAGCTGTGCCCTGCGGAACATTAATGTTTTATAAATAACATAAGTTACTCTTTATAAAATTAGCTACCTGCCAGTGAAAGTCCCGTGAAAATCGGTCCAGCCGTTTCGGAAATTTGTCGGAAACAGCAGACAGACAGAAAAATAATCATGTCAGTATCGTATACCCTATCATATGCATTAAGTGAAAAGCAGTTATTTTGGAATTACAAACAGACACTTCAATTATATTTATCTGTATATTTCAAACTTTAAGTACTCTTTTATTTGCTGTCAAAATATTGTAGATTTGTCGTTTTGAAGTTTTAAAAAGGCCTTAATTAACATCACAGTTCTACTACATGACAGTGACAGAATTATACACGTCATATACATGTCTCATAATAGTTAAACTATCGTGGCAATAAAAGGTATAGGACCCCTGGTCGCAGGGTCGAGTGACTCGTATGCAACAAACATCAAAAGTCAAATTCACAATGCATAATGATTATAATTAAGTCAAACATAAATCACTGAGCTATCCAACAAATCGTGCAGTCACCCTGTTCGCACAATTATAGCGCACGAGGCGAAAACGTTTCCAAATACAAGAGTTTTTTGTCTAATCCCTTCCCACGAGAGTAATCACCGGTTTAGTCCAGTAATAACATATCGCTTCAATAAAATTGTATATCATTTCAGGCGGTGCACGGCGCGAGTGATTACGCTTAGCAGCCATCTTGTGGGCGTGCGAGCCGAAGGCGACGCGATCCGGTGCCAGTCTCCGAAATAACACTAATCGCCCGCCGAGCACGCGCCGAAAGCCCGAACGTGTGTTTTTCAAATTGGAACGCACCGAGCGTCCTTTGCCGTTATTACCGGCCGGGATTTGACTACTGTCACTTTTGACAGCTGTGATTGACGTTTATAAATACCGCACGAGTCGAGTGCGAGGCTTGTTGGATTCCCTTTTTATTGAGACACTTTTGATGTCACCGGAGCTCGCCGAAGGTATGTAGCTGCGCAATTAATTTTTATGCCTCTTTCGCGAAGATTTAATTAAGTTGTTTCGCCGTCGGTCGAGTGCATATTGAAACGTCAAAAGCGTTACTTTTACTTGTCATTTTGGCAATATCGCGGCCGTCACGGCGGACGGACGGCGGCGCTCCGTGTCGACACTGCCGACTGCCGATGGAATAGAAACCGCCTGTTTTAACCAGGAAATAGACAGGGAATTGGAATTTTCAATTTTCGCTTTTAGGCTGTTACTTTTGTGCTTGCCAATGGACGTTGATTTGTTAACGTTCCGCCGGAGATACTCTGTGGTTTATTTTTGGACTACTTTAATTAAAACCGTGCACACGAACCTACCTATGTGTAACTGAAATACAATCCATTAACTGTGCAATAACGATGAAATTGTATTATAAGGCATCCCCTAATTGGAGCTGTCAACGTCTGTATGTGAGCGTTCATAGGTTTATTTGTGTAAGTGATCCCGTTATTGATCTCAGAGCCAGAAGGTATTCATGCGGTAACATGCCGCCTCCCTGCAGACTGCATCTAAAAAGTTTAATCCCAAGAAACGTTCATGGATGGAATCGTTCATTCATATTCATACCGGTAACCGGCAAGGCTTTCACGAAAATGGCGTGTTCCTAGGAGCATCGGGTGAGATGCATGAATATTAACAGGGCGCGGGCACCCGGGCGCCATAACTATATTAGAGCGAGCCGTACACTGCGCGCCCGCGGTACGGGCACGTTTCAACTTGCTGCGCTACGTTCTCAAATTTGACATTTTGACAGCTCTCCGACGTAGCCCGCCTTGTCTCCCCCGCCCACCACCCGCTACACCCGTCCCGCTCCCACTGCATTACCTATATGAGATTCCTGTTTCTGCTACGTCTGACTTCTGTTATGAATTGTTAATGCATCGGTAATTGATATTATAATTTTGATAGACCCATTTTGTTGTTATGGCGGCGGCTTTTAGTCTGAGAGCTTCGATCTTTGTAAACGCGTCATGTGATATGGCTTTTATGCGACTACAGAACGGTTTGGTATTGGCTTACTTTACGTTATTACCGTAATGTATACTAACGAAACATAACACAAAACGTATGCAGTTCTCGCGTCAATTACTTTTGAGTGAATAGTTTGAAATCATGTTAGATTTCACGCTGGTATCTGAGTGTGAATGGAGATAAAGTTAAAAAAGAATCTTGATCGACAGGTGGACAGGCGAGTTTCTAAAGTACATTGTCATCGGGCACAAAGCAGCGTCGAAGCGAGGTAAAAGACTGCAGACACGGCGAGGGACATGCGCTGACTAATCACACTACACGTGAAAATAAAAGCGACTTTACAATACCGACGGAGCTGTCAAACGCGACGTTGCAGCAAAAACCAACCTAGCATGTGTATTTAAAGCCTAAAATAGTGTCAGTCAAGCTTAAAAGTCTCGTGTGCTATTAAATTCACACTAGTTGGTGGAAATTCGCCGGAAATTTTCAGAAACAAAGGACGCTCATGAAGAATGCCAATGGAGGTGGAACGGAGCTGTCATTTTGTGTTTGCCGCTTGCTTTTATGAAATTTCTTATTGGATTCTGAATTATTACTTTCGTATTCTATAAAGCTACTGTGCATTGATGTTATGTGTATGAGATAGCTGTCTTCGTACATTTGTGTGACAATTTAACATCTTTGGCAATCGTTACAGGTCAGTCGGAGGCCTAAAAATGGGGTTGCGAAGGTCAGATGGCAGTCGCTTCGTATAAAAATCAGGTGATCAGCCACATCGGGTAGAATCAAGTGCCGACCCCAACAATGTATGGGATAAGGCCATGTACATTTGTGTGACAAATGTATGCAGCATCTACCGTTAATAAATACCTAGTTGTTAGCTCACGCTGATTAAACTGTCAGAGTTTAATAGTAACAATAACACGCAGGACGAGTCCAATATTTAACATGCGGGATGCGATGAAAACACAACCCTTTTTTTGCAAAAACAAAGCAGTTAAACGCGCTTCGTGGTTTATTCCCAGCGAGATATCGCGCCTCGCGTAAACATCAAATTTTATTGACATTTTCGCGGCGCGTGACACTTTTTTGCACTGCAGTGTATGCGCGAATATTTTTTGGCTTAAGCCCTCACATTTTTTTATAGTTTAAGTTATTAAGAGGTAAATAACGACTGCTAAAGGTGAAACTGAAAAATAGGTTAGTTTTCCATAATTCAGTTGCGACGGCTAAAATTTTATATCACAAAGTTGGTAGCTGTCACATCAGAAGACCAGGGTACCAGGCGCACAGAAATCGACAAGAACATCGAAATACGCTTTGATGGCGGACGGCCGTCTGAGCTAACAGCACAAAGGTTTGATACAAAGTGAGCCCCCAGGCTGTCGTACGTTAAGAACGCGCCTAATCAAACGAGCAAGCTCTGTTTGTAGTTTCTTTGAAGTTCCTACGCTATTATGATACCCTGGTACTTGTGATGTTTTATATATAGCATTTGTTAACAGAAAATGGTACGTCTCCGGTTGTTTGTGAGGCAAATCACATGGAAAATGCGATGCTACATTTTCAGAGAGACTGTCAGAAATTACCGAGAGATTGCAGTAGCCGTTTGGTTTAATAAAACATTCTATAGTATTCTCGAATTTGCAGTACAATGTCTAATCTAATTAAAATCTGGAAGCACTCTAGTGCCTTTAAATAAATATGCACTCGCCATCCCAGAAGGGGTAAGCAGACGTGCAACGACAACATAGGGAGAGTCAATCGCCATCTCAGGCACGTCTTTGAATTACTTCTCAGACATATGCAGGCCTCCTCACGATGTGACTAGGGGTGATATTACTGCTCTAAAATTTTTAGAAAGACTCATTGGTGAAAGCCGCTGGGATTCGAACTAGCGTTTGCGTAGCAGGCGACTGCTCAAACCCCATAGCCACCAGGGCGCTGTATCTTAAGTTAGGTATTGAAGGCTAGTGTCTGTAACAGTAGGCAGTAGACGTGCGATAAACCCAATCAACATTCAGACATAAAAAGGCGTGTACACGGCCGGAATTCACGACCAACCCGACAATACACTGGGCTGTCTGCCATCTGGCACAAGATACAAGCGCTCACTCAGTTTCTTTAGACGCTATGCGAAAATTGCCTCGTTGGTCTAGTGGTTGGTGATTTCGTCTGATGATCACGAGCCTACTTGCCGACATTCAAATCCCAGCGGCCTGTACCAATGAGGTTTTTTAAAGTACAGTAATGTCAGCCTACGTGCTGAAAAGTAAATCAAAGACGTATGTATAGTGGCTGAGACGGCAATGGACTCACCATCTGTCACGTTGGTACTTAATAATATTCGGTGTAATGTGGGTGTTGTTGTTACAATATTTCTGGAGGCCCTGGGATAGCATGAGCATATATTTTTTTATTTTGTATGTGGTTTTCACCCTCGTAAATTTAGTTCATATTTCGCAGAACACTAATTTGTTTTAAAAATTAAAGCGGTTAGTCTTCTTAGTTACTCCTTATAACATTAGTTATCTGTCAGTGAAAATCCCGTTAAAATCGATTCAGCCGTTTCGGAGATTAGTCGGAACAAACAGATAGACAAAGATTTAAAGAGTCGGTTTTTATGTCCGTATCGTATATATACGTTCATATGCATAGTGAACAGCTGTTAATTCGGAATTGCAAGTAGACACTTCAATTTATACCGTTATCTGTATAGATAACGGTTCCACAGGAAGATTCGCGACCGCTTATGTTTGACGGCGGGTCCCTCTCATTGTGCGCGCCGGCCGATAACCCTGTCAGGGTGTGACGGAGTGGCGCAGTTATCGCGGCCATTGTCTGAGCGCCCTTCGACGTCTTCATACAACTTCATACAACGCCTTGACGGTAACGCACCGTACTATCTACAATTCTACGTACAATTAGAAACCGATACGGAATAAGAGCCGCGTTGAGACGCTTTGAGAGTTGAATGCAACTTCAGCGAGATTTAACGACTTGTCACATCACGAGCTCATGGTGGCGTGGTGTCCGTGGGGTTTGAGCAGTCGCCTGCTACGCAAGTGAAGCTAGTTCGAATCCCAGAGGGGCTATCACATGCTTTACGGTGAAGGAAAACATCGCGAGGAGACCTGCATATGTCTGAGAAGTAATTCAAAGACGTATGTATAGTATTGTTATTATAACACTTCTGCCTGCCTCTTCGGGGAATACAGGCGTGAACATATGTACGAGCTAATGGTGAAAGAAATATCTTCAGGATAAGACCAATGTAAGGTCGAGTCTGCTGGTAAGAAGAAATGAAAGACCAACACCCACTTTTGGAACCCAAAATATGAATGTGACAAAAAATGTCTCTCAGTAGAAATTTCAATCAAGCATTTGACCTAAAAATACTAACTATGCAAACACTTGAATTATATTGCGCGGGACTTAATTCCCTTTCTAGCATACAAGGAAAAGATGTTCCTTGTAACATCAGCTATCTTCCAATGAAAGTGCCGTCAAAATCGGGCCGATACTTTTGGAGATAAGACGGAAAAAAAAATCAATTTTTTTTGTGTTTTCTTTTCTGTCCCCCACGATATATCTTGCATTTAGTAATAGGGTGTTATTTTCCCATTACAAACAGACAGACCGTTAGTTCTATTGTTAATGTGATTAGGTATTAGTCAAGTCAGCTAAGACCTAGGGTTGATGGGTGGCGCTATTGGGCGCGTGCCAAATTGTGATTGGTCCATTCGGTCGAAGGCGGTCCTATGTCGCGGTGATGTTTACAGCATTATACTTTTAATTGTTAAGTGACCAACAGTCCTGCTATTAAAAGATCTGGGGCCCAACCATGAGCTCTTATTGCAATGTTAATTCAGCTGTGCGACAGTGACAGATGTATGCACGTCATATACATCTGTCTCATAAATGAGTGAAACTATCATGGCAATAAGAGCTCATGGTAAGGCCCCAGATTACTATATTTATCTGTAGTTAAAAAAAAATTGGAGTTTCGTAACGAAAAATGTCATCAATGCATTGAATTTTTCGATATTTTAGGTAGTTTAGGATTTATGTATCAACTAGCTCTGCTGTTTTACCCGTGTAGAGTTAATCTCATAGGTGTCCCACGGAACCCTTTTGTTTTTTTTAATATTAATAGCCTAAGACACTCCTTGTAACATTAGCTACCTCCCAGTGAAAATCCCGTTAAAATCTGTCCCGCCGTTTCGGATATTAGCCGCAACAAACAGACAGACAGGCAATCAGACAAAACATTTTAAAACATTTTTGTGAAAGTTATTTTGGAATTTCAAACTGACAATTCAATATTATTTATCTGTACCTGTATAGATATAAGCCTAGATTCCCTACGCTTGTAAATCTAATATTCTACTCAACGCTTATCTATTTATTTAACAGAGCATAAATCTAACATCATCCAGTATCCATATTCCCTAACTGCATTATCTAGCGAGGCATTCCAGCCATTATTCAGACTAAGTCTTAAAATTCAGGCGCGCGGCACTTTCAGTCTGAAGCCGGGCTGAAACCGGCTGAATTATCTCGAGTATCCACTTAGCAACGTTAAAAATGCAGTTTTTCAAATGCACCCGTTCTTGATGAGGTTTTGGAAGCTTTTAAGTTATATTCTTGGGTGGTGAAGGAGATGGGTCGTTATTGCGAATTTTATCCAACTAGCGGACGTCACGCGGTTTTATCCGCGTAGTCCCCGTTCCTGTGGGAGTATGGAGATAAAATAAAGCCTGTATTAATCGGTGATAATGTAGCTTTCAAATGGTGAAAGAATTTTTTAAATCGGCCCAATACTTTTAGAGCCAAGTCGTTACAAACATACATACAAAACTTTCCTCTTTATATTATAGTACAGAAAAATTATAAAAAATAAGCATTTTCTTATGTTCCACATATCATCAATAAGCATCGAGCCTTTAGTAACCTCTAACAACTACACTTTAACAGAAAAATAAATCTACACTAATATTACAAAGAGGAAAGATTTGATTGTTTTTTTGTTTGTTTGTTTGCATTAAATAGGCTCCGAAACTACTTGACCGATCTTGAAAATTCCTTCAGCAATGGATAGCTACATCATCAGCGAGTAACATAGGCTATATTTTATCTCTGTACTCCCACGGGAACGGGAACTACGCGGGTGAAACCGCATGATGTCCGCTAGTAGTCAATATAACAAAGAAAAAATTTAAAGAATTTATAGAATTTTCCATTTTATTTAAGCTGAAGCTCTGGACCAAAAATGTGTGCCTAAAAGTCTAGACCTTTTGTAAGTAGTTATATAAACCACTCAGCCACTACTCTCACAACCTAAGTACCTATAATACGTACTTAACAAAATGAATCAATAAAGAAACTACTGGTGTTAGAACAATTACTTAGCACACCGCACCTGCCTGCACCTATTTTCATAATGCACTCCTAGACACTTTACACTTTAAATAATTGCCGGTGCCCGACCGTAAAGTTTACCGGTTTTTCGGTAGGGTTGGCCTGAAATAACCCGTTTGGGAATGGGGTTTTTATATTTGGGAGATAAATAGCGGTTAGCTATACGATTTTCTGTGATCTATACCTAGATACGAATAGATAAAAAGTTAAAGTTTCTAAGAAGCTATTTTTGAAGTAACTCATTTGATATGTTTCGTCTTAAAATTAAGTGAAAAAAAATATCACAAAGATATTTTGTTTGTGTGTATTGAATAAGCTCCGAACATACTGGATCGATCTTTGAAATTCTTTCAGTAATTAATAGCTAAATTACCAGCGAGTAACATAGGCTATATTCTATCCCCGTACTCCCACGGGAACGGGAACTACGCAGATGAAACAGCGTGACGTCCGCTAGTCTATACTAATATTATAAAGCTGCAGAGTTTGTTTGTTTGAACGCGCTAATCTCAGGAACTACTGGTCTGATTTCGAAAATTCTTTTAGTGTTGGATAGTCCATTTAGCGAGGTAGGTATTTTATATAATGAGACGCAGTAACTAAGTAAAGTAATACTAAAAATAATATTGGTAGTGAGAGCTAGTTTCTAAAATAGAAATAGCTCGAAAACTAATTATACATAATTTTTTGAAACAGGCATAATTATAAACACATTTTTTAATCTAATTAATCCTCAAAAAATATTTTTTTTCGTAAAACTATTAGATTTTTTCTTAATATATGTATTCATGATAGTAATAGTACCAGGCTAGCATAACCAGAGAGAGCATCTTGTAACGAAAAGCGATGTTTCCTTCATAACTGAGTTCCATTAGTGGAATTGGGCCGTCGCGTCGGATTTGTGGCGAGACAGCCGATATATTGAGCTCGCGAGATAAAAACTTATGAATATTATATTTTGTATTACTTACATACTGTCACTGCTTTGTTTATGAGATAAACTAGCTGTGCCCTGAGGTTTCACTCGCGTTTAATTTTGAAGAAATATCGAGAGCGATTTTTCATGCATACACGCGAAGTCAGTTTGGTCAAATGCTTTGAATGGAATATCCGAAATACTACCGTAAATAGCTGTGCTTGTTATTATCTACTTTTAAGTAATTGATATGTAAAAATTCCTAAAAAAAAATAAAAAAATTACCCCCAAAAGATTTTTCTCGTGTCATTTCACTTACCTGAAACAAAGAAAAAAAATTTATTAGCAGTGTTTTTTAAGTTTAAATCGAACATACAACCTTGTTAGCTCGCTCTATATAAATGTTTTGTGCTATTAGAAATAAAATACACAAGTGACGTAACCAATGCCGAAACTAGATGTGTAGTCAATAAAATCGCAATCAACCCCAAACGAAATTATTCACGAAACAATAACAGCTCATCCATGCATACAATTAAAGGCTATATTCGACTGTCAAATGGACCGGAGAAAATCTGGGGGATTATCGGAAAATCTCAAGGGTAGTGCATAGATACCAGGCGGTCAGGAGTCCGAGGTGGTCAGCGTGCCTAATCGCGCGAGAGGCATTATCTCGCAGTCTCAGTTAATCGCCCCTGGCCTCTGATTAGGTAAGCTCCCGCCGTATCTGGCCCCCTGGTACCGCATTATGCAGGCACGACTTGTCCAACCCTGCCCCGGGCCGAAATGAGATAGTGCCGCGATAAAAACCCAACTGAGTTCAATTACACAACATAGTTTATTATGTTTTGAATATATTTATAGTTCAACGAGAGTATTTAGCATCGAAACGCAGTAATTAGCGGGTCTCGAGAAAAAAATGTCTTAGAAAATAAATAGATTGAAGAAAGGCGTAATATTTATTTACCGCATTCATATTCAAGTAATTTACACATCATATCGACTACTAGCGCGGTTTCACTCGTAGTTCCCGTTTCCGTGGAAGTACGGGGATAAAATATAGCCCATGTTACTCGTTGATGATGTAGCTATACATTACTGAAAGAATTTTCAAGATCGGTCCAGGACTTTTTGAGCAAATTCGTTACAAACATACTTACAAATCTTTCCTCTTTATAATATAAATATACAATTGGTATAATGCATACATTTTCCAAGCGAATTTCAGCACACAATAATGAGCCAAGCGTAGTAAGTACCAGGGGCTCATAGATTAGCAGAGCTCAGCTGACCGATAATTCATAGGCACGAAGCTCGATGCAAATGTTCACATTATCAGCTCACCGCACTCGACGTCCGTTTGTTTATGCTAATGACTTGTTTATTAAAATTAAATAAATACCCCGCTCCTGTTTATAACGTCAACGGATTTTGGCGTTTTCAAATAAATAGATAAGAGCCCTAGAGATATTATAGAAAGCATTTTACTCTATGGTAAAAAATATATTAATAAATAATTATCCAATATTTTAAATATATTCCATTTTTTAAATGGAACGCTATGATTTTTAAAAAGAAATAAAGTAAGTACTGGCAAATAACAGTCTCTTAATTATCTGTCCACTATTCCATTTAGATTTTGTTGAAAAAAGAACTCTTTCAAACTCTGCGTTCCTGGTACAATCTAGATATATGGGGGAGTTAAGATGTGCATCTAAATAGCTCCTGCCGCCCTGGTACCTAACTTTAGATTACTTGCACAAGTTTTACCGACTTTCCCGGGAAATAAAGTTGGTCCGGGGAAAAATTCCCTCTAGCAACCCGTTCTGTTTGACTCAAATTTACTGGCCAACTTGGATGGCCGGGGTAATCATATATTTAGTAACATGCAAAACAGTGCACTTGCAAGAAAGCCCAGGAACAACCCGGTGGCGATATTAGTTCTCAAGAAGAATTTTTTTAAATCAACTACAAAAATAATCTTTCGATAAAGTTGGTGTCAAGATTTAAACTCCGGGCTTCTACTCAATTTGTACCTTATCTATACATCTGTACAGACAAATAAAATTGAAGCCTGTTTGTTGACAGATAGATAGGCAGACAGCCAGACAATATTTTTTAAAATTGTTTTTTTATATGTCACAATTAGCTGTGCCCCGCGGTTTCACTCGCGTAGATTTAGTTTCATCCTTATTGTCGCGGAACACTAATATTTTTAATAAATAAAAGTAGCCTAAGTTACTCCATGGAACATCAGCTACCTGCCAGTGAAAGTCCCGTTAAAATCGGTCCAGCCGTTTCAGAGATTACCCGGAACAAACAGACAGACAGAGAAAAATTTAAAAACTTAATTTTTTTAGTGTCAGTAGCGTGTATACTATCATATGCATTTAGTGAAAAGCTGTAATTTTGGAATTACAAACAGACACTTCAATTTTATTTATCTGTATAGAAGTATATGCATTTAGGTATTACAAATAGACACTAACATTATATTTAATGTACACACAAGTACACCGACGTTCAAACTCAATAATAAATACGACAAAACCGGGTATTCTCGGTGTAACCTGAGACTGTCCACTCCGAGAGATAGCTTATCTTAACTGCCCCTTCCAATACCCGGGGGTGGGTCCAGGGGGTGAAGCTGACCCCACGGCTGATATGAAACGGGTAATTTTGGTCAACTTACTATTCCTACGTTTTACGACACTTGTTTGTTTTGAAATCCTGTGTCATCGCTGGAAGTATCCTTGGATACGTGTTGCGTCAGAATCTAGCTTCATTATTTTCATAAGATCACATAAACGTGTTAAAAAAATTAAGTTCCAAGCGCTCTAGTTGTGGGCGCTTCAAGTTGACAGAAAAATCTGATAGAAACCTTGCATAATAGAGGTCAGTCCTAAAAAATACGATGTAAATTCAGGTCAGTCAGTCAATGTTTCACATTTTATGTTTATTTTAAACACACGAGTTTAGGGACCTTATTGTAAGCTCTTATTGCCATCATAGTTCCACTGTGTGACAGTGACAGACTTATACACGTCATATACATCTGTCTCATAATAGGAGTTAAACTATCGTGGCAATAAGAGGTTACGGTAGGGCCCCAGTTTAAATAAAGATACGAGGTATCAACAGATATTTTTATAATTCTTTGAATAACGAAAAGGCCCTTATGCTGCATTAAAATTATTCGAATTTTTATTCAATATTTAAAAACTAATATTTTTTACAAATAATGTTGCACACTGAGAACAAAATTACACTTATTAATCTTCTGCTTTCAATATCATCTTAGATTTAGTTTTATGCTTCATGTCGCGGAACCCTAATATTTTTGATAAATAAAAGTAGCCTAAGTTACTCCTTAAATAAAAGTAAAAGTCCCGTTAAAATCCGTCCAGCCGTTTCAGAGATTACCCGGAACAAACAGACAGACAGACAGACAGACAGAGACAATTTTTAAATCATGTTTTATTAGTGTCGGTAGCGTGTATACTTTCATATGCATTTAGTGAAAAGCTGTAATTTTGGAATTACAAACAGACACTTCAATTTTATTTATCTGTATAGATGTATAGATTACATAAATATAAATAAAACACTTTTTCAATATTTTGCAGCAATTCAAAAAAGGGTGAGGTGGATAATTCGCGCATATTTCACAGTTTTAAAAATGTATTGGCCCAGTACGGCCCTGCAGGGTACCGTCAATGCTGCCAGCGTTAAATACTAGATGAGGTGACCCTTTGGTAAGGGTTACAGTTTGTGAAATATATTCTGTTTTAAAGTCTCTTTGGCAAAGATGATTGGCCACCTTGTACGACATGACAGTTTCTTTAAAAACATATTACAAGGAAAAGTAGAAGGGAAGAGAGGAAGAGGAAGACCCAGGTTATATATATTTTCAATAAACTACCATTAAAAATGTGTGAACTACCATTTTTAAGTTTTAAGGCAATCATCAAACAGAAACTTTGTGAAAAAGCATATTATAGTGTAACTGAGTATATTGATGATAGCCAAACATGACAATAAGTTGCTCACTCTTCCATTGAAATGTACTTAAACAACCCTATGTATATAGAAGGGACACATGTAAAAAAAACCGGGGAGTTTGTTTCGCCGTTTCTTCTCCTGACAGGCTTACATTTGGAAACGGTAGTAAATTAAACTATGTTAGTGTAAGAGAAATGACGTTCAATAAGTGTTCCAAGTGTCCCTTATGTTGAATAAAACTTTTTGATTTTGATTTTGATATACATGAGACAAGTCAAGGAAAATGTGTCTGCCATGACGTATAGGGAGGTCAAGGAGATGGCACTGGATAGAGACGAATGGAAGAAGTTGCATTAGTTACACCGACAACTCATGATGATGAAAGTCTCTTTGATATATTCACTACAAATAATAATTATTACCTCACACAAACTTACTAGCTTTTCGGCGAAGGAAAATGATGTGAGAATGACTGAGAAGTAATTCCAAGACGTATGTATATGTGTCTGAGACGGTGATAGACTCACCATCTGTCGTAATGACACTGAATTTTTCGGTGTAAATTTGTTTATTTATCATCTAAATTATATACAGATATTAATAAATAAAAGTACCCTAAGTAACATTAGCTATCCGTCAGTGAAAGCCCCGTCAAAATCCGTCCAGCCGTTTCGGAGATTACCCGGAACCAACAGACAGACAGACAGAGAATTAAAACTTGGTTTTTCTGTGTCAGTACCGTGTATACTTTCATATGCATTGAGTGAAAAACTGTTATTTTGCAGTTACAAACAGACACTTCAATTTTATTTATCTGTATAGATATATAGATTTTCCCAAACAGAACAGGATCATTGTTTATAGTTCATGTTAGTTAATTAATATTGGCTCGGTTTGCGAAAGGGTAGCAATGTTTGCTAGCGGGTTCGGTTCCCGGGTATAGATAAACGGTTATCATGTTGCGTTTGCTTAGGATACGTGACTAGGGGTTATACACTGGAGAGATTTGGGATTCATATTGTAGACTAGCTGTGCCCCGCGGTTTCAACCGCGTAGATTTAGTTTCATACTTATTTTCGTGGAACCCTAATATTTTTAATAAATAAAAGTAGCCTAAGTTACTCCTTGAAACATCAGCTACCTACCAGTGAAAGTCCCGTTAAAATCCATCCAGCCGTTTCAGAAATTACCCGAAACAAACAGACAGACAGACGGACAGACAGACAAGAAAATTTGTAAAACTTGGTTTTTCAGTGTCAGCAGCGTGTATACTTTCATATGCATTTAGTGAAAAGCTGTAATTTTGGAATTACAAACAGACACTTCAATTTTATTTATCTGTATAGAGTATAGATATAGATGTATAGATGACATGACGACGAAGTCACAATTCTGAAATGTATTTCTTCGAAAGGAAACAAAAATGCATGCTTCATGAATGGTTTAAACCCAATTAGAAAATAATCTTAAAATTACTTAAAAAAATATCGAATAATAAAACCGGCTAAATGCTTAGAACTTAGATCATTTTTTCCATACGTGTTTTTTTTTGATTGGTGCCATTTATCGAACGTTTCTTAAAACAATTATATTAGTCATATTTTAATTATAAAAAATAATTTTAAAATTCACATAATTAAAAATACAAACTGTCAAATATGAATATAAAAAAATAACATTTAATTTCATACAAACGTTCCTAAGCACCTGTATACACGCAAACGAGACAAAAACTTAAAAAAAACCATTTAAAAAAGAAACGCCAGAGAGGACCAATATATTACCGCGTAAACCGTAGTCATATCTGGTTGAACGAACCCTGGGAGCGGGCAGGTGTGCCGATGTCACATAAATAGGAATACACCCGCCCTTTTAATATACCCTAAGATTTGCACTAACGCCCTTGATATAAGGCCTTGTATCTCTCGTATACTGCCTCGTGCGAATACATTAATCAAATGAGAGGATTTTTCGGGCGGATATTGCAACGTCTCGTAAGTTATGGTGCCCTGGTACTTGATTTGATATCTCTTTTTGGTTTATGAAGGTTTTCTATGATTTGGGTTCGGATCCCTACTAATATTATAAATGCGAAAGTAACTCTGTCTGTCTGTTACGCTTTCCCGCATAAACCTCTCAACCGATTTTGATGCAATTTGGCACAGACAATTTTAGACCCTGAGAAAGGACATAGGCTACCTTTTATTAAAAATATTAGGGTTCCGCGACAATAAGGAAGAAACTAAATCTACACGGGTGAAACCGCGGGCACAGCTAGTATGTTCATAAAATGGGAAGTGGAATGTTAATTAGTATGTGGAAAATTCTGGTGTTAGAAAATAACACGAAAAAAAACTAGTTTGTATCAAATTTTAACAGAAAATTCACTGTACATTTCAATAAATATGTATACATTTATGGTATAGTTACTTTGGCCTAAAGCTAACTTAGCGATATATAGCCTATAAGCCTTCCTCAATAATTGATGTATCTAACACTGAAAGAATTTTTAAAATCGGACCAGTAGTTCCTGAGATTAGCACGAACAAGCAAACAGACAAACTTTTTAGCTTTATATACTAGTACATATTACTAAAAACGTATGTACGTATTTGTTTTTATGACGTCAATGCAATAATGGGTAACTAATTATCACAAAAAAAAAATACTTTATGGTTTTAAGAATTAAAATGTCCCGTTTAAAAAAAACATTTAAAATTAGAACCCTTCACTCAGATATCTATACAGATAAATAAAATTGAAGTGTCTGTTTGTAATTAAAAAATTACAGCTTTTAACTAAATGCATATGAAAGCATACACGCTACGGACATTAAAAAACCAAGTTTTAAATTTTTTCTCTGCCTTCCTGTCTGTCTGTTTGTTTCGGCTAATCTCCGAAACAGCTGGACCGATTTGAACGGGACTTTAACTGGCAGAAAGATAATTTTACAAAGAGTAACTTAGGCTACTTTAAAAAAAATCGCTAGGGTTCCGCGGGCCACAGCAAAAAATAAAAGACATTTTATCAAAAAACTAATTCAAATATCGAATACATTCAAGTCCCGATCAATCCCATATTCCAAGCATTCAAATACTAAGTAGCATCGCCTTTCAACCTATCTTTTTCTATCGAATAAACATCCGTATAGAGCCGTCTCACTTCAGCACTCTATTTCCTGTGGATTTCCGTCCGGCGGCAGTATTAAACGTCTGTTAAAAGTGGGTAGTGCGAGAAGAACGAACGGAAATGATTCCTGTCGACCACTGGTTGGGTTTAGGGAGATTAGTAGTATTTTTACGTTACTTGTGTTGTGTTGTTATGCGCTCCTGGTACTACAGGCGTTTATAGGCCACGGGAATCGTTTAACAAGACGAACCGTAAGGGACAGATATATTCATGACTAGCTGTGCCCCGCGGTTTCACCCGCGTAGATTTAGTTTCAGCCTTATTGTCGCGGAACCCTAATATTTTTGATAAATGAAAGTAGCCTAAGTTACTCCTTGGAACATCAGCTACCTACCAGTGAAAGTCCCTTTAAAATCCGTCCAGCCGTTTCAGAGATTACCCGGAACAAACAGACAGACAGACAGACAGACAGAGAAAAATTTTAAAACTTGGTTTTTCAGTGCCAGAAGCGTGTATACTTTCATATGCATTTAGTCTGGAATTACAAACAGACACTTCAATTTTATTTATCTGTATAGATTCATACGTCTGTCACTATCACTGATTTGCATTGCTATAGCAATAATATTTTCATGATACTCTGTATAATATTGGTTTTTGTTTTATTTTTTCTTATCTTAGTTATAATAAAAAAAAAAAAATATTTGCAAGTTGTGCTTTTATCAGAATGCCTATAAAGACTGTCAATATTATTTTTTTAATTTCTTGATATCAGCACCATACCCACATTCTTCACTGCATTAATTAACAAGAAAATATATCGCAATACCCACAAAATTCTAACAGTGTGACCGTTAAACTAACTGGATTAGTTCTTTTAAATTAAGAAATAAACCCCACCCAATCAGACAAGCACAAATTAGTTGCCAATGAGAAAAACCTGATATTTGTGGGTTGACAACACTGAAACGAGTATTTACGCGCGGCCGTGCGTGCAAATAACATTTTTACATTTAATTTGCGCTCGCGTCTCCAATATTAATAAATTCTCATTTTCAGGGCTCGCTTGCAATTTGCTCTCACAATCTCAGGGAGAACTTACGAGGCCCTATCCCTGAGTAAGGGAGCTGTGGGACCGGCGAAAAACGAACAAATTGACTTATAATTTAGTTTAAGACTTATCTATGCGTTGCTCGGCTTGTGGATTTTTGTTTTGCTATTAAATTGGAAGTTAAGAGTGATATTATAATTCAAACTGTTCGGAAAACATAAAATACGAACTAACAAACATTTTTAGATATTAAAACAGTTAGAATTTGTACCGCTTTCGAGAGCTTTTATGCACGTAATGAAAATTCTTTACGGTAAAGAAAATATCGTATCGAATCCACATAAAAACGGGTTCGGAAACTAGCCTTCTGAGAACCGGCAAGAAACTCAGCCAGGCATCATGTGCTTCATCGAAACCATATAAATCATATGAAATCATCATACAAAATCAAATTTGATATCAGTTCTAAATATTCACAATAGTGACAAATTTTTATGTTTGTATCTATAGTACATTGATATCCGATAGCATTAATATGTAGGAGTCACGGGACCTACAATTTTACGACGACATGCCACAATAACTCCAGATGTCCTGGAATTGGAGACAGCTGGAGAAGATCCAACTCCACATGATCGTATGAATACAAACATGAGAACTTTACGTGGAACCGCCTTAATTCTCGAAATCGTGCTAGCAAGCGTGGCTGTCTTTCGAAGGCGATTTGTAGGCGATTTTGGTGGATCAACATGATGACGGATCTTTGAATCATGTATAAACCTCTCCTTGGGGTGTAGCTACATTCGGCTTTGCTGACCAAATACCTGGGGTCCAACCATGAGCTCTTATTGCAATGATAATTCAGTTTTGCGACAGTGACAGATGTTTACACGTCACATACATCTGTCTCATAAATGAGTGAAACTATCATGGCAATAACGCCTGTATTCCCCGAAGTTGTAGGCAACGCTGTTGTAATAACAACACCCACTTTTCACACAAGATGCTTAAATGGAGAAGTGACAGATTGAGTCTATCGCCGTCTCAGCCACTATACATACGTCTTTGAATTACTTCTCAGACGTATGCAGGTTTCTACACGATTTTTAGCTTCACCGTAAAGCACGTGTTGAATTTTCGTCGCTTACGAGCAGTACTTACGTAGCAGGCGACTACTTAAACCCCACGGTACCACGGCTCTGCTCTTTATTATCTAAATATAATGTCAGTTTATCCTAAGAAAAAAATATAAAATGACCAGGGGATAATAAAAACGAGGAGGTGAATCTATCTAGACGCGGCATTCCTAGACGAGGTTGAGTTACGGCGGATCAGGTTCCCTTTGTGCTCCACCGGCGTGAAGCCTGGCCCGCCGGGGTGGGAACAGCACCAACTGAATGCACTGACCTCTTACTATATGAATATAAACGGTCATAGATAAATCTCCTTTTTTTTGAAGTCAGCTAACAAGTACGTTGGACTAGCGACAAAGTTACACATTTAGTGTTTAAATTTGAAGTTTGTTACGAAAATCCGAAATTACCACCGTTCTCCAGGTCATCTGGAGCCTTACCATAACCTCTTATTCCCATCATAGTTCCACTGTGTGACAGTGACAGACTTATACACGTCATATACATCTGTCTCAAACTATCATGACAATAAGAGGTCATGGTAGGGCCTCAGGTCTTTGAGCGCTTACAACACCAGGGGCATGATCGCTGGCTCAAAATATTAATAAAGCATGGCAACACAGTTCGGCGACAGACAATATAAATTACCAGGAGATCAGTAACACGAGGCGTAAACCCACGAAACAATATAGAGATGTCGCGCGCCCTGTCGCGTAATCCCGCGGACTTATAATTATTTTTAGCCCCAAGAAAGGGCTTAAGGTCGCACGGCGGGATTTGTCGACGTTATTCAATATTATTTCTTCGCGAGGGCGCAGGTAGGCATCCAGTGAGATTTGGCGCGTTCCGCTTGCGTCGCGATTAACGGGATTACAGGAGATTACTGTAGACGCAACCGAAGGCATATGATTAATGTTATGCTACCGTATTAAATACGTGCTTTAGCCAACATGGTGAGCGACATTGGGAAAACTAAAAGAATCTTCAGTGGCTTAGTGGCTTTAGACATAAATATCGAAGATCCTGTGTAATGAAATCGTATTTTAAAGAAATTACCTAGATTTGAAACCTGGAAGATTCTTCCTTCTTCTTCGTGCATACTACCTCTACAAACACTAAGGAAATTAATAAGAAGTGCAGTAATTACCAACACAATATATTTACAATGAAAAGAGTGTCTATTTCGAATAGCTACTTGTTATTCAGATCAGAGAATGGAAACCAAATTTAATAATGCATCGCACAAAAACAGCAAGTCACAATCTCGACGTGTCAATGAAATTCAAACGCAGCAATTACAGACCGCAAGTGACTTTAAAACCCAACGCAACGCAGTCAGGGACGCGCAGATTGTCACCAATATTGGATGCGTCGCGCTGAATTTAAATCCCCTCAAAACACGCGGGAATTTTCCTTTTGGCACATCACTAGCTAACTGATACATTCATTGATTTGGCTGCTGGGCCTGTAGACAGTGACATTATCCTCACGCATCGCTTGTAGAAACGATACAAAATATACGGGAACGTGACTGATTTATGTCATTTCCATTTTGTATCGTTTCTATTAGCGCAAGCGCGAGAGAATGTTACTTTGTCTAGGCCTACTGTAATAGCAAATGAACATTCGAACGTTCCAAATTTGAATACAGCGCATTCGACCTTTGTGGTTAAGGATTTGAATGTGGAACAGTGTGCATTCATTTGTTTCCCGCCGTTGGTGTCGATCGGTGACCGACCAATCGACACGGTGTCGATTCGCATGTGACGCTGTCATCGCGGCCATTTCCCGCGCTTAATCGAATGAATATTACAAACTTCACACGTCACGTATGCAATTTCACAGGCGATATTTGGGTCGAATGCTCTTTACACGACAATTTCAATTGGCCATATACCGGCACGCGATCGGATTAACATTACATTGGTAGGAGATGATTTACAATGATATAGGTGTTGACAATTGGAAATTGGCGTATTTAAAATTTATCTTTTAATGTTTGTGCAAAGGCAAACAAGCGTGCAGTCCGTGTTATATTAAGCGACTACAGTCTATGAAAATTAGGATCACTCCTATCTCCATCATCCTCTTACCCCTATCCCATGTTATTTGTGCTCAGCGAAATTTTCTCTTCCATTTCTTTCTATCAGCCATATACATTTGAATTCACTCCCTCCTAAGTAAGTCATTTCATATTTCACACACCTTTTTTTTTTTTTAATAATAAGTATCCCATTGAAATTCAGCACCGCCATCACTCTCAACAACACTACTCAAGAAGGTACAGTCACCAGTCGGGTAGCTTCAAATTTCTGATCCTGTTAAGCCCTACCACTCTTAAATAGATACCAGGTTTAGTACCATGGGGTAGAGTGTAGAGCCAGCAGTACCATGTGGTGTCCTGCACCAGGACTGTATAACAGCCCTAATGAAAGCACTTAGCGCTAAGCGAAGCTATTATAAGTAATTTGGAGAGCGTTAATGGGCGCGGACAGGGATGCGCAAAAACGCTAAAAGCTCCCTAATTCGATTGGCGACGGTTACTTTTTAAATAGCACAGTTTTGAGAAATCTCTTCGATTTGTGGAAACGACTGTATTTTGGGCGTTCAAACGTTGTTTTTAGAAACATTCGGTAACGCGTAGAAGAAAAAACCTGTAACACTAAATGCGTATATGAAAGTGTATACTGACATTAAAAAAAAATTGATAAATTCTTTGTCGGTCTGTTTGTTGCAGCCTATCACTGAAACGTCTAGACCGATTTAAATGGGAGTTTCACTGGCAGATAGCTGATGTAAAAACCTCCATCGCCAATGAAACCAAATATGGCTCAGGTTGGGTGAGACTCTAGTTCAAATTGTATTTCTTTGTCAAATCCTATCAAAATTTGTCTTATCAGAACTGGAAGCAGCAATACATAGAGAAGTCGAAAAAAAATTGCCCAAAATGTTCAGTACCTATTCCAGCGAAGATCCAGCGTTGGCTAATTGTAAAAGCGCAAAGATTGTAATTAAAACTTGCACTTATAACTCAAGGGGAAGGGAAAATACCCCGAATTCATAGTCATAAAGAAAGTAGGATTGTTCTCAAATGAAACAGAAATACCAGGATTCGGGCGACTTTCAACCGTCACCTGAACGGCTTCTTCGACTAGTGATTTATGTGCACGGATCCGGACCGGTAATGAAATTGCACCCCCTAACACCCCCTAGCACCCCTCCCCATCTAGGGTTGCCAACGTATCTGTTGGAACTGTATTATATTGTGTTTCGCGAATACTTTTACAGTGTTGAACAAAAATTGGAAACGCATTTTTTATCAAAACAATTTCCTTGAAAATATATTTTGGCAGATCATTTTGCTGCTTTATATCCTGTTACCTAAATACTATAATAACTAGATTTGTAAATACTTTCAACCAGAACTCCCTTAAGGGCAGTATTTCGAAAAACCGTTTACAAAACACTTGACAAAAACACACCTTCAAAACTTCTGGTCTATAAGACCAGCGGTTGGTTGTTCGTTGATATATTTTAGAGAGGACTTTGAATACTACACCTATAGAACTAGGAGACAAGTTTGATCGTAATTTTTTAAAGGAGTCTTGATGTACCCACAATCAAGGAAGCCGTATTGTGACCATAGTGTGCCACCATAATGTTACAAATATTTTACTATCTTTAGGGGGCAGCTTCAAAATGTGCCCTAGATCTCTTGAAACTCGTAAAGCAGGCAACCCTGCCCCTCCCCCCACCCCTTGGCATCCAATGTAGAAATGGCTGTCGTGCACTTGAAACTGGTCTCAGCTGACATCACTGGCTAAAGAAACCGTTTTCAAATTTCTAGTTTTGTTTTGGCGAGAATTTAATACATTTCGAATGAGCTTGGTATAAAGAGTTCCTTCTACTCACACATAGCCATGAAGTTTGAGACGTCACCTACTACGCAAGCGACGTATGTTCGAAACCCAGTGAAGGAATACATCGTGAGGAAACCTGCATATGTCTGAGAAGTTTCAAAGACGTATATATAGTACCTGAGAGGGCGATAGACTCACCATCTGTCACGTTGATACGTACTTTCAATTTTGGAATTACAAACAGATACTTTAATTTTATATAATACTAGCTGTGCCCCGCGGTTTCACTCGCGTGGATTTAGTTTCATCCTTATTGTCGCGGAACCCTAATATTTTTAATAAAAGGTAGCCTATGTCCTTTCTCAGGGTCTAAAGATTGTCTGTGCCAAATTTTATCAAAATCGGTTAAGAGGTTTAAGTGGGAAAGCGTAACAGACAGACAGAGTTACTTTCGCATTTATACTATTAGTAGGGATATTTGTATAGATGTTAAGATTTCTGGTAATTAAACGCACGAGTGACGTCTTTAGCGTTGCAAACTCAAACTCTCAAAACCTAAGACCTGGTGGTAAGTGGTTACCGATACGAAGAGTATTCTTCTCATAACATGGATTATTGGACTCACAGCTTCAAATACAAATGAGTGCAGTTCACACCATTTTTCCGAAGCATTGTTTAATTGTGTTTTTCTAAGGCTTTGTGTGCCAATGAATTTATTGAGCTCGCTGGAATTTAATTGAAACCGGCCACTATTGTTGGCGGAGCTCGCGGCCACTGGAACTTCCACAAAGCGCTCGAATTTTTTTTATTAAAATGCCCATATGCTGTCATTGTACGAATAACTTCCTATGTGTGGGCAATGTTTATAGGTAGGGGTAGCTCGGGTACCTATTACATCGGTATTACGCTATTCACCAACTTAGGTAATGTGTAATCCTGTATTTACGATTTTCATGCCATTCTGATGATTTGAAGGTTTCTAAAATATCTTAGCCTGAATGCTAAGGTCATCATCATCTCCCTGGCCTTATTTGGGGTCGGCACTTGATTCAACCCGATGTGGCTGATCACCTGCTTTTTTATACGAAGCGACTGCCATCTGACCTTCGCAACCCCTTTTTTTAGGAAAATCGGTAATCTGGGTTAAACCAGTTGTCAGACTCTCTTAGGCCTTTGATTGACCTGTAAGGATTGCCAAAGATGTTAAATTGGCAACAGGGACCGACAGCTTAACGTGCTCTCCGAGGCACGGAGGGAACTCGGGCGGTCACCCATCCAACTACTGGCTAGGCGTATGGTTGCTTAACTTCGCTGATCGAATGATATGCGCAATAGCAACTGTGCCACGAGCTCCTCGCGTACGCGTAACAATTCGCATATAAAGATCAATAAATGATAAATTTCTCGACATTCATAAGTGCCTTACCAGGGCCTAAACTGAATAAATAATTTTCATTTTCATTCAATAAAATTTAAGTGTCTGTTTGTAATTTCCAACTAACAGCTTTCCACGCGTATGACAGAATATACGGTACCAATATAAAAAAAACAATTTGATTTTTTTTCTCTGTCGATCTGTCTATCCGTCTAGACCGATTTTAACAGGACTTTCACTGACGGATAGCTATTGTTACAAGGAATAACTTATGCTTATATTAAAAAAATACATTAAGGTTCCGCGAGCCACCGATGAAATTAAATCTACGCGGGAGAAACCACGGGGCACAGCTATTTGCAACCGCAACACGAGAAATGTTGTATATAAAATCGTATGTAATTCATAGGTACTTCGGAAAACTCTGTCAGATTGAAATAATTTCCCTTCTCTCATTATTTCTTTCTTTTAAAAAAAGTAGCGTAAAAGACTCACCGTTAAGTGCTGAAAGAGCCACGCCCTCAGGATGTTGGTAGCCACTTTGGGGAAGATTCCCCGTTTCTTTTGGTTCTTCTTTCCGTTTGTGTCGTCATCTTCTTCTCCCGTTCCTTCTCCCGAGCCGATACTCGCGTTACTGGCGTCGCCTGGGGGAAGAGGAGCATCATTAGTAGTACAGCAATTATTGCAAAAAATATTAGTAAAAGATGTTCACGCCATCCCAGAAAGGTCTCCGAAGGGGTAGGCAGAGGTGTTGTAGCAACGCCCACATTTCACCGAAGATGATTAATTGCGTGACAGATGATGAGTCTATCGCCGTCTCAGGCACTATACATACGTCTTTGAATTACTTCTCAGACATATGCAGGTTTTCTCACGATGATAATAGAGATGTTGGCCGATTCTCACACGTACCTGATATGCACATTAAATTTGATACAAATCGGTCCAGCCGTTTTAGAGGGGTTTGGTAACAAAAACCGCGACACGAGAATTTGATATATTAGATTTTATTTTTGGAAGGTCAATGGATAACACATTTAACTTGTCTTAACATGCACGTAACATAGATGTGCGTAATTTTTGATAAAATTTCAATTCGTTATTACCTTAAAAACGTAATAAGAGATGTTATTTCTTAAATACAGCAATCCGTTTGCAAGACACAAGTAATCACTGCTATTAGCAAAATATCTGCACATTAACGGTTGAAGAGAATTTAGCTACCTACCCACTTTTTAATATTTCTGCCATTACAAAGTGACTTGTAGATATTGCCACAGATATTAAATACATTATAGAATGCCTCTTTGATTGTAATGGTGTTGCCATACAATATTTATTAACAAACTACTGCCTTCGATTTCGTCCGCGTGGAACCTGCGATTGGTCCTAGCCTTCCTCGATAAATAGGCTATCTAACACTGAAATAATTAAGCAAACAAACAAACAAACTCTCCGGCTTTATATATATATAGATGATAAAAATAAAGAACGTAAATATACAAAGTATATTTACGTGTCAGTTAGTGAGTCTACACACGAGCCAGACAAAGTCACATAATTATAATAACGTGTTAAGTAATCGCAAGTACCAGGCGCACAGTAGTGTGAGGAGGCCTCGCGCTATCTCCTGTGCGTCTGGCATATTAATTAGAGATGTCAACTTGTATTTATTTAATCACCTGCCACGCCACTGATTTCTATCTTAAAGGCGAAATTAATTCTTACCATGTCGCAGATATCTTGTAAGTGCTTAACTAAATAACTGTTTGTGACTTTATTATGAAACTGCGATTTCTTCATAGGTATAGTTCGTCGTTTGACTGTTTTTTTTAAATATTATATGTCAGTTTCTAAAACGGAACACGGTCTTTTCGTCAAAACAAAGTATGTTACAATTAACTTGGTATTTTAGTATATTTTTGTATTAGTATTTCTTTTGTCCTTTTCAGACTAACCAGTAAAGAAAAGTGGCTATTTTTCATGGAAAATTATTTTCTCTTTTATCCTCTTTTTGTGTGTGAATAATTTAGTCAGATTTCGCTTCGGAATTCTACTCTACAGGTAGGTACTAGGCGAACAGGAGTGCGCAACACGATAAACAAATTAGTGTGCACTGAGATGTATCAAATATTCATCGGCGCAGGAACAAATCGAATCAGTACCGTGAGCTCCGTCTTACTTCTGTGCGCCTAGTACACGGTGTAGCCGTAAATAATAAAAATGTTGAATTTGGCACGTCTGTACGTTTCCTTTGTTTAGCGAATCGTTGTGCCTTTGTCACGGACTATAAATAAAACAGGAAAATAAGGAGTATTTTTTCGCTCTTTATATATTTTCAAGGAAATAATAGTTCATAGTGTTGTGCACACTCGGCGTCGTCGCGTTATCGATAAAGTTAAAAATGATGCAACGCTGTATCGAGTGCGTATCTCATTCAGCCGGTGGCATGCACATTGTGATGGTAATAGGGGCAGAGTAATAAAATTACTCTTAGGCCATTACCCGTCGCCCCTCGCACCGCTCTATAGGGTGCACAAGACACAATAAAATGGTCACAGTTTGACAAAAACAACGGGATTATTGTCTGTGTAATTGTTTTACTCGTGCGATGAGATTTATTGGGATTTTTCAGCTTTACAACCAAAGAGTTTGAGAACAATTAAATTCACATCGTTATATTGTCTTCGCATAGTATTTAACATGACAAATTATTGCTTTTTCACATAAATCCTCAGTAGATTTGTAAATGATTTTTTTTGCGAATTTTTGAGTTGTTTTTCTTTTTTTTTTGGATATTTTTTGGGAACATCCTATACGCGTATCAGCGTGCAAAATCAGAGTGCAGTTGCATGCTGCAATGGTGTAATCCCCTAATTCATCTGGTCCCCCAGCGCACAGACCCCACGCAAACGTGTATGCGTGTGAAAAGTCAAGAGATCTACCAAATTAACTCAATGCCATTAATGCCATGCATTTGGAAAAGAGTTTGCCAATTTTTGAGCCACTGATAGTATATCAAAAAATTTTTTTTAAGTTAATGCCTGCCTATTCTCATTTGCTCTGTTTTTTTTTATCTGTTACTAGCAATTTTTTTAAATTGATGAAATTATAGTCCTCGTATTATGCAGACTTCCTCACGATGTTTACCTTCACCGTGAAACATCAATGCACTTCAGTTTTGGTACGATAGGATTGGAAATCGCGTAGCATATTTCAACCCAAAAACATTTGGTTATTTTTCCGTTGTTCCACTAACAACGAACAAATAAGCGATCCCAAATAAATATGCATACTTTATAATCCAAAATTACCAAA
This sequence comes from Watsonalla cultraria, assembly GCA_964035505.1. NCBI lineage: Eukaryota > Metazoa > Arthropoda > Insecta > Lepidoptera > Drepanidae > Watsonalla > Watsonalla cultraria. The sequence continues at coordinate 1,233,943 of OZ037729.1, forward strand.
TTTTTTAACATTAAATTGGGTGCCAAGAATGTACAATAGAACTGTCAAATATGATAGAATATTCATAGTTTCAATTAATGCGATAGATGGCAGGGTGCTGGTCATTAGAGGTAATCCGATGTCTCCCAGGCGTGGGTAAGCGGATTGCAACCCGACACCGAATCCGCGACCCCAGCTACGAGGCACGCGTGCCATTGAGGCAGGGGCTGTGTGGTTTTCATGTTTTGCGGGGATAATTGGGTGCACGGTGGTGTGAAATAGTGGTGTGATAGAAATAATCTTAAGGTTGAAACACATTTTTCTTTTGAATATTTAAAAAAGTACGTTTTGTGTGTAAAATTTGCTTTTGCCCGCGTGGAATATTTTTTGGGCTAACGATAACTTCGGCGACTTCGTTTACGTGTCGTAATGATATGTAGTCTATATCCTATAACCTTCCTCGATAAATAGGCTAGATAACACTGAAATCATTTCTAAAATCGGTCCAGTAGTTCCTGAGATTTGGGCGTTCAAGAAAACAAACAAACTCTAAACTAGATTCAAATTACTATCATAGTTGATTTCAATATACGAGTATTATGTGGTACAAATACACATAATAAAGTTATGTTATGTTCAATTTGAGTTGATATCAGAAACTATATCGAGTTCGAAACTTACAGGTGCTGTCATGAAATGTGAGTGCTCAGCAGATAACTGCACTGTACCTGTTCACAGTCGCGTCATATTTTTAAGACCTTAAAAATTACTACATTTTACGGCGACAACTTTAAATCTTTATTTCTTTCGTCCAGTATATTATTAGCATCCATCGAGTAGCAACACTTCAGTGCAGCCATTGACACCGCTCTCGCGAGATTTATCGCACGACATTAGTGCGGGGCTCAAATGAGTGCAGGGACTATCGAGTTACGCCAATCAACTGAAAGCGACAATAGTGACGGGACTTTGAATATCGATGTTCATAGATTGTTTTTTTTCTACATTTATTTGTTGATTTTCTTGTCTTTATGGAAACAAAATGACTTAATGGCAATTGTTTTGTTACAGGATCTCATAAAGATATTATTACAAAGTAAATAAGACACCTGATAAAAGTCTGATAAACGTAAATGGTAACGAATGAAATGGTATACAGAAATCGATGAGATTAATTTTTTCTATATATAGTCGTAGATTTTCTTTTCTTCAACATGGAAACAAAACGTAATAACTACGACTCTTTATCTCTGTCATAAAATCTCTTACAGATGTTAATAATTAAGTCAAGTATTATCTGATATACATTGGACGAATGAAATTGGATAGAATGATGAAAGATGCTTTTACTTGCGGATAAAAAAGCGACATTTTAATTAATGTTTTTTTTAGTTGCTTTGTAACATAAAAAATTATATTAGATTTTATTTTTTTGGAAAAGTAAACGACTGTAAAATTTCTTTTTGTCATCTATACATACATACATACAGATAAATAAAATTGAAGTGTCTGTTTGTAATTCAAAAATTACAGCTTTTCACTTATTGCATATGAAAGTATACACGCTACTGACACTGAAAAACAAAGTTTTAAAATTTTTCTGTCTGTCTGTCTGTTTGTTCCGGGTAATCTCTGAAACGGCTGGACCGATTTAAATGGTACTTTCACTGGCAGGTAGCTGATGTTTCAAGGAGTAACTTAGGCTACTTTTATTTATTAAAAATATGAGGGTACCGCGACAATAAGGAAGAAACTAAATCTACGCGAGTGAAACCGCGGGGCACAGCTAGTTGCTAATAAATTGTCGATAAAATTACCTTTTTAAACTATCGACATCTACCCAATGAATGTATTGCACAACATACAAGGGGCGACAGTGCCTGACGCTGGCTGGTGTGGTAATGCGCTCAGCAATTTGATGGATTGGCTTCTTTGCCGTCCCTATTTGCAAACACCCTTATCTCGCGTAGGGCAACACCGAAGGGGGGTAGGTAATTAAAATTACCACTCAAACTCTCAGTGCAGTCGTCATCGCACTTATTGCGTTCCAATAAGAGCTATATTCGAGTGGCTCTGGGAGATTCGTTAATATTGACAATATTGCAAGAAAATACATTACTTAGGCAAATGGATTGAGTTTCTGAATTTTGAAATATACTTAGTATTATTATTATTAAAGAGTTTGTCTGTTTACTTACGGACGATTTGATGCAAAATTGCCATGATTAAAAAAAATATATTGTCACCCAAACACCAAAAAAAAATATTAAAAAAAAAAAAATATTTTACGATTATAACTATAACATTAAATACCATTTAAAGTTTATTTCATAACTAGCTGTGCGTCGCGGTTTCACCCGCGTAGATTTAGTTTCATCCTTATTGTCGCGAAACCCTAATATTTTTAATACATAAAAGTAGCCTAAGTCACTAATTGAAACATCAGCTATATGCCCGTGAAAGTCCCGTTAAAATCAGTCCAGCCGTTTCCGAGATTACCTGGAACAAACAGACTGACAGAGAAAAAATTTAAAACCTGTTTTTTAGTGTCAGTAGCGGGTATACTTTCATATGCATTTAGTGAAAAGCTGTTATTTTGGAATTACAAACAGACACTTAAATTTTATTTATCTGTATAGATGTATAGATAAGTTATTATCGTGTGTAAAAAAAATATAATTTATGAGCGTGAACTTTAAATATTAATATATATTTTTTTAGTTTTATTAGTTTCAAAACACTAGTGTAAGCAGTATCGATAATTACGTAAATTATCTATTATAACTTAAGCTCGCATTGTATAGACTCTTCGTAGGGTGAGAGGTCATATTATACTGGATTTGTAAGCATAATATCTCGAGAGATAAAAGTACCGCTCGCAAAAGTGTGCGAATATTAAAATAATTAATAACATTATAACAGTTTATTATGAAAGGTGACAAATTAAAATAAAATATGAATTGGTCATTATGTACAAAAAACAACATAAATATTAATAATATTATAAAATCTACATATATATAAACTAGCTGTGCCCCGCGGTTTCACCCGCGTAGATTTAGTTCCATCCTTATGGTCGCGGAAACCTAATATTTTTAATAAATAAAAGGTAGCCTATGTCCAGACAAGCGTAACAGACAGACAGAGTTAATTTCGCATTTATAATATTAGTAAGGATTAATCCCCATTTCCCTTGGTCACGGCATCACGCCTGAACGGCTGGACCGATTCTACCGGGACTTTTACTGGCAGATAGCTGAAGTTTCAAGGAGTGTTTTAGGCTAATTTTATTTAAAAAATCTTATGAAATTAACTCTACCCGGGTGAAACCGCGGGGCACAGCTAGTAATTTTATAAGATATAAGTACTTTTTATAGTACCATAATAATTTTGCGCTACTGATCTTGATAGCTATAGAAAACTATGTAGGTTCACGCCTTCCCAGTAGGTGTGAGAACACCCACTTTTCACCATACATAATTAGATGCCAACGTGACAGATGATTTATTATCCTGTAAATTGTGTCATTCTGACGATTTGAAAGTACTTTGTAAAAAGTCTAATCGAATAAAAATATTTTTGACTTTGACTTTAAAATTATTTATAACTGCCCCATTGGTGTAGTGCTCGCGAACACTACTGTGGAACACGAGGTCCTGGATTCGGTCTCCGAATAGGGCACTTTCCTAGTAGCAGCCCAAAGCCTTGGATTAGTGACTGGTTAAAGGCAATAGATCATATTAAATGAGACTAAGTGGTGAAATGTGGGTGTACTATAAGTACACTTTGGCCTACCCCTACAGGGAATAGAAGCGTGAGCATATGTATGTATGTAAAATAAATAAACCGTTGATTTTAATTTAAAAACTCTTTCAAATTCCGAATCGAACGTCTCGAGTAATTTATGTACCGCGAATACTAAACGAACGAATTTGAATTAGATCAATCACAGCCCTAGCACGCGCAGCGGTATTTACATAGAGCTGATGTAACCGCGACGTCGACTGGAAAGCGCTTCGTCCGCTTAATTACACAAGCTTTGTATATCATGACTTGACACTCTTTAATAACCATCGTTTATTCCCGTATGTTAAATTTTTAATGAGAGATTCTGTTTATTTAGTTGATTTTATGACGCTATTATAAGTGTGGCGCGTGTGAAAAAAGATGCTATATTTTATGTTTAATAATGCTTTGTTATTTTTAGTTGTCTGAAAACGTCGGTAAATATCACGTGGACATAAAAAAAAGTTTTCTTTAAGCTAGAGTAAGTAGATAAAATGTGGATTCATTCAAACTTATTATGCTTTTGAGTCATTGGAGTGTTTATTTATGATGCTAATTGGTTTCTTACTTGCATCTTATACAAATATTATAAGAGGGAAGGTTTGTATGTATGTTTGTAACGAATTGGTTCAAAAAGTGCTGGACCGATTTAAAAAATTCTTTCTCTATTTGGATGCTACTTCCTTTTTTTTTCCCCGTACTCCCACGGGTGAAACCGCGTGATGTCGGCTAGTATTTTATACATACGTTAATTACATTATCACTAGTTCTCTGCCCGTCATTTTAATGAGATCTCTCAACTTTAGTTGACTAGCCCCGAAAGGGTGCGTAATTCAATAATAATAATGAAAATTCTTTATTGCACACCACAAAGAAAACAATAATGAAAGTTACAGTAAAAAGAAGAATTATGAGAAGAGTGTATGCATAAGGCGATCTTATCGCTAAAGCGATCTCTTCCAGACAATAATTCAACATATTATTTAATCGCGAAGTAGAATTTAAACAGATACCTAATAGGTATTAAGAATGCCGAAATGGAACATTTATCTCCTTATTAAACTTTAATTAAACCAACTTGCTACCTATAACGTACATAATAATTCGGCGCGTTTTTAAGCCTTGAAATCACCGTTCAAACTGCATTTAGAGCAGAACAATTTCAGAAATATGACTTTACGATTGTAATATAATAACCCCACAATGGCAAGCATCACGTCTCCGCGATTACACAGCATTGAAAATTAGTTTAATATCTCAAATTGACGATTCCGCCCGGAACGGCCAATTAAGAGGGTATAACACTTGGAATGATCCTCCAGATAGCCAAGTTATGGGGTGCGTTTATGGTCCATTAAGTGCGCCGTAACTCGGAGACGGATCCCGAATATTTTGTACACACTAAATGTTTGAATTTACAACAATTCAGTGTCTAGTATTCGTCACTTTTACGATCTCACATCGGGTCGCAGTCTCTGAGGGATTTTACGTTTGTTGCACTGTTTTAATGGCGTGTAATTTGATAGTTATGACTGTTACATGAGCACTTAAACTGCTATCTTTAAACCGCAGGTAGCTATCATTAGCGCGAAGTTTGTTTGTAGGGCTAACTTTCATGTTAGCTAAAAGAATGAGCTGATGAAGACAGGGCGCTATGGCGCTCATGAGGAGAGACCTAGCAGTGGAGTAAAGTAGATTGATGATGACGATGACAGTAATGAGATTAGTGTATTAACTCTCGTTTAGTGAAGTGAATAATATCAGCTGTGAGTGTTATAATATGGTGGTATGATGAAGTCTGGAGCCCCACCCGCCCCCGTCTGAACGACCATTCATCCGCGCATTGATTTCAATTTGAATTTTAATTGCGGAATATTATACAAAATTACATTGCTTAATATTCACCCCGAGCGCTGATTTTTGCATATTTTTAACCCTGTGCCGGGCCGTTTGGGGCCGGGTGGGACTGATAAAAATCGCATATATTAACTAAGAGAGGGCCGGATTTGTGCCCAGATAGTCGGGCGGTTTTCATTAAAGCCGATACGGGTGAGATAGGTGTCGTATTTTATTACTTATCCTTAGCCGGACGACTCCGCAAAGTCTTTAAATTGTAGTCTGCATAAAGATGGTGCTTTTGTGATATTCTCCATGGCAGCTTTATATGACACTTCCGTAGCTATCTTATTTTAATTAAAGTCTTTGATCGGGCCTTGATTGTTATTGCGACACGTAAAATAATCATAATTTACACTGTAAAATTGTTCTGTAATTAACGTTCATAATAAAGTGGTTGTAATTTACTCACGACACGATTCGTAATCAACAGGCTGACGCAACGATATCGTCAAAATATGCATTAGATTCTTCGTCAACATGGTGATATGTTTAAACAGGGTTAAATGCATCGAGCGGCGTCTGACGAGCTAGTGATGGACTAGTGACGTGCTTTCATTTGCATTATTAAAATGTAAATAAACGCGGGAGTGTGAACGGCGGGATTTGGGCAGATTATCTAAACGCCCTCGCAAAAATATTATTAACTTATTATACGTTGTTTACAAGATAAATAAGACTTATTAAAGCTCAATTAAACACAAACATGGCATCCATTTAGAAGGTCAGTTTGACTGGTTAACGTGGGATGTCTTAAGCCGTCGATTGATAACTGGATAAGAAAACGGCAGATTAAAATATTTTAGTTTAGTTACAGAAACGTTTTGTATATTAACCGGTGTTGTTTATTTAAATCGCTGTACTTAAAGATTTAGCGATATTTTTGTTACACCGAAGCACGGTGGGCAATTGACTGCATTTTTTTGCGGCGAGCACTAATAATGTGGACGTATCTGCAATTCCTATCGAGGAACGAGAGATATTCCGTCTGTGGGAAGCGTCAGAGATGCTAAAAATTAAGAAATAATACGCGTACGTAGTCATTATGTGTGTAAATGTCAAAGACGTAGATGCTATCGCAAATTGTGGTCTATAAGATGTGACTTTCAATAAGAAACCTGAATAAAAGTATTGAAAATAACTTAAAAACGTTGAAGTAATTTTTCGATCATTCGATTATTAAACAGGTTAGATTTTAAATTCTTAAAAATTGTCAAGAAAGATACGAATACGAGGCGGAACTCGAACCCACGACCTCTGCAAACCGTGCAGTTGCTCTTCCAATTGAGCTACTCGTGATCCTACCTCGTGCGTCGAATTTTTCCTTCCCTTGTTTAGCACGTTAGATATTTTCTCAAAACGCCACGTTATTTTTCTAATATCTTAATTCGAGCACCTATAAAAGACTACGAAGCCAAGAAAAATAAAATTGCATCGCTATGTGAGGTAAATAAAATTGACAATGAAATAAAATTGACGTCAGAACCAGCGGGGGTCTAACGACTCTTGCTAGATACCTTGATTGCACGCACTAGGGTTGCGACGAGACATTACCTTCCATTTATTTGAATTGGCAATTGAATGCTTTATTAAAAAAAAAGTTACGCGGTCACGTGATGAGTTAAAATTTATCCTTTATCTATATACAGACAAATAAAATTGAAGTGTCTGATTGCAATTCCAAAGAGCGAATTGTGAAAAGTGTATTTACGGTACTAACATAAAAAAAAACATTCTCTGTCTGTCTGTTTGTTTAATTCCACAAGCAGATAGCTGATGTTATAAGGAAACCTAGTACTTTTAATTTAGAAAATTGTTATACTTAGAGAAAACTTAGACAACTATGACGGCAAAGGAAACGTAAAAATCAGACGAAGTCGCGGGTTAAAGCTAGACTTATATTTGAACAATCTTTTGTGCTTAGAATATTTTGATTGATAATATAACAGCGTACATTATTCGTAGTATATTACTAGCTGTGCCCCGCGGTTTCACCCGCGTAGATTTAGTTTCGTCCTTATGGTCGCGGAAACCTAATATTTTTTAATAAATAAAAGGTAGCCTATGTCCTTTCTCAGGGTCTAAAGATTGTCTGTGCCAAATTTCATCAAAATCGGTTGAGAGGTTTAAGCGGGAAAGCGTAACAGACAGACAGACAGAGTTACTTTCGCATTTATAATATTAGTAGGGACTAGCTGCGCCCCGCGGTTTCACCCGCGTAGATTTAGTTTCATCCTTATTGTCGCGGAACTCTAACATTTTTAATAAATAAAAGTAGCCTAAGTTACTCCTTGAAACATCAGCTACCTGCCAGTGGAAGTCCCGTTAAAATCCGTCCAGCCATTTCAGAGATTACCCGGAACAAACAGACAGACAGACAGACAGAGAAAAATTTATAACTTGGTTTTTTAGTGTCAGTAGCGTGTATACTTTCATATGCATTTAGTGAAAAGCTGTTATTTTGGAATTACAAACAGACACTTAAATTTTATTTATCCGTATAGATAAAGATAGTATTAAAAACGGTGTTTTAGAATACAAGCAATTTCTTAGGATTCCTTATCTTGTTGATATATTAAAAGCCATTTTAAAATATGAATGAAATTACTTTAGCTTTTAAACGCACAATAGGGTACGTAGGCGTTCACTTGGATCGGTTGGTACCAGGGTAGCATTAATCCAAGGAGCGCTGTGTGAGGGCGATCATACGCTGTATTTATGAACACCGCGCGCTCATGGGCGCCTGGTACCTTCTGGTAACATTACACCGACTTGTAGGTGATTAATTTTGTTTTTTTAGGTTACATCGCAGGATTTGGTTACTGCTTCGTATTTTGCTTAAGTCGTGTGATAAAATCTATATCTATACAGATAAATTAAATTGAAGTGTCTGTTTGTAATTTTGAAATAACAGCTTTTAACTGAATTGATATGAAAGTATACACGATACTGACACTAAAAAACCAAGTTTTAAAATTTTTCTCCGTCTGTCTGTGTCTGTCTGTCTGTTTGTTCCGGGTAATCTCTGCAACGGCTGGACGGATTTTAACGGGACTTTCACTGGTACGTAGCTGATATATCAAGGAGTAACTTAGGCTACTTTTATTTTAAAAAACATTTAGGGTTCCGCGGGAATAAAACTAAATCTACGCGGGTGAAACCAAATGGATTCAAATGGAAGATACCTTAAAGAAATCCCAACTAACCACACTTCAAGGCTATAATCTAAACATATATACCTAACTCCAAGGAGCCTGACTGACATAGTGATCTATCAACGCACAGCCCGAACCACTGGACGGATCGGGCTGACATTTGGCATGCAGGTAGATGTTATGACGTAGACATCCGCTAAGAAAGGATTTTGATTCATTCTACCCCCAAAGGGGTAGAATAGGGGATGAAAGTTTGTATGAAACTAAATTTAGTACCCAATAAAGTGAACATGACACCCATTCCTCGGTGATACCTGGGTGTAGTATCGGTGTATTCATCTCAGGGTGTAAATTAATACAAGTTACAAAATAAAAGGGTAGGATTGAAGCAGTGTCATCGACCGATCACTCGATACGGCGTATGTGATACCATCGCTATTTTCACTCAAGCGATTACTAACTTTGCACTCTTGTTTTAGAGTTTATATTGCATTAAATATATAGTTTAAAATAATTTTAATTAGTTTTCTAACCACGCGATCAATCAATATGTTGTAAATTAAATATGACATGTTTAATTTATACAGATAAATAAAATTGAAGTGTCTGTTTGTAATTCCAAAATAACAGCTTTTCACTAAATGCATATGAAAGTATGACGTAAAAATACAATTTGTAAAGTTTTTCTTGAATCTCTGAAACGGCTGGACGATTTTACGGGACTTTCACTTTTTTTTCACACACAAGATATAGATGCATAGATTAGACTTTTTACATAATACATTTAAATCTATACATCTATACATACAGCTAAATAAAATTGAAGTGTCTGTTTGTATATGAATTGATTTCCATATGAAATGATTGCATATGAAAGTATACACGGTACTGACACAGAAAAAACAATTTTTACATTTTTTCTCTGTCTGTCTGTCTGTTTGTTCCGGGTAATCTCCGAAACGGCTGGACGGATTTTGACGGGACTTTCACTGACAGATAGCTAATGTTACAAGGAGTAACTTAGGCTACATAAGGGATCCGCGGGCAACCACGAAATTAAAATCTATGCGGGTGAAACCGCGGGGCACAGCTAGTCTTTATATAAAGTGATCATTGTGAAGTGGGCGCAACTTTCCGTTGTCGTAACACCCATGGACGCCATATTGGATATTATATACTTGTATTTATGATTGTTTTATTTCAAGCGGTCATTAGTGAAGTCATTCTGGACATTGGTCTCTTTCGTGCAAATTAACGATATTTGCAAACCCCTTTTGGCCGAAGACAGAGACAGGTTGACGTCACGCGGTTTCACCCGCGTAATTCCCGTTTCCGTGGGAGTAAGGGGATAAAATATAGCCTATGTTACTCGCTGATGATGTAGCTATCCGTTGGTGAAAGAATTTTCAAGATCGGCCAAGTTTCGAAGCCTATTCAAATCAAAAAACAATCAAATCTTTCCTCTTTATCATATTTGTGTAGATAAATATATAAACCAATCAAATGCTTTTGAATTTCTTCCTTATTCACTGGTAATAAGGTTACTTTTCCTTTGGTTAGCATAATAGACTACATTTATCCAGAAGCCTGCTAACTAATGCAGAGACCTCTGAGCAACATTTAAAATGTAATCATTTATTAACGAACACTTCTATTTGAAAATGGAATGGCGCGTGCAATTCGAAAATAGAACTGAAAAGCGCATGACGCTCAGCCCTAGACCAGAGTATATATAAACTTAACATGCAGTAAGGAATTTAGAAATGAATCGTTCAAAATGACAATCACATAAACGTGTGCATCTACGAGAAAATAAGCGGAATAGCCGTAATGACAATAAGAGGTGTCACGTGATGATCGCGTATACGTCATTCACGAGTTTTACCGACATTTTTAAAACTTCAAAACATCAAATCTACATTATTTTGATGGTAAATAAAAATAGAGAAAGCCGTAGTGGCCGTGGAATTTGAGCGACGCAAGTTCGAATCCCAATGGGGCCTGCACGAATGAGTTTTTTCTAAAAACTTATGTGCAGCGACTCACCATCTGTCACGTTGGCCTACCCCTTCGGGGAATACAGGCGTGAGCATGTGAATTTTCACAATGGAACAAGAGTTATTATATTTAAAAAAAATAGGCTTATATTCCTTACTGTTTGTGAAGCTTATATTTATACTATGCCTAGACGATCGTCCGTTGAAAAATGTAAACAACGCGCCACACCCGTTTATTTTTAATTACGGCCGTAGTGCGTCCGTGGCCGCTAATTGAACGTCACGTCACCGCGAATGCGTAACGTCCGAGTGTTGCCAACTATCACTGGAATGGCCGAATGACGCGCGCACGTGACAGACAAGACGAAAACAAGATGTTCTTTTTTTGAAAATTTGTTTCCATAATATTTCTGTTATTTTTTCTTAATTAAAATTTTAGGATATTTGTGAAGCCAAGTCTTTTAGATAGATTATTCGGCAGTTGAGTGTTAAATTTGAAGTGACTATATTTGCTGGCTTTAGAATAACTGCTGAGTAATTTATTAAAATAATACCTTCATAATGGATCGTTATCCGCAGGCAAAGCTGCAGGCGGAAGCTAACATACAAATACCTAAATAACTAACCCAGGTTAAGCAAAACGTGTAAACAATTATATAAATAGGGTAAGCACCTGCTCGACTCGCAGGAAAGTACCAGGGCCGCATAAATATTAAAGAGATGGCGGGCGCGCGCCGCATTTGCATACGATGTTCAATTACGATCTCGGAATATGGAATGCATTATAACCTGTTTATATTGTTATGTCAAAAGAATTCTAGTTCCATCACTCTTACTACGTATATAGAGGTTTTATAACCCGAATTTTGTCAATATTTCCCAATATTAGGATATCGTTATCCATACATCCATACAGATAAATAAAATAGAATTGTCTGTTTGTAATTCCAAAATGACAGCTTTTCACTAAATGCATATGAAAGTATACACGCTAGGGACACTGAAAAACCAAGTTTTAAAATTTTTCTCTGTCTGTCTGTTTGTTCCGGGCAATCTCTGAAACGGCTGGGCCGATTTTAACGAGACTTTGACTGGCAGGTAGCTGATGTTTCAAGTACCTTTCATATGCATTTAGTGAAAAGCTGTAATTTTGGAATTACAAACAGGCACTTCAATTTTATTTATCTGTATAGATGTATAGATGAATCCCATTTACTCTAAGCACGAAGAACAAAGCAATATCACCAACAACACTTCAGCCGCACAGCTCAAAATGGCGCTGTGATTACCGCCATCTATCGCCGAGTAGCGGGACGGGTCGATAAATCGATATGAAAACAATTAATCTATAGGCCCTCGCGGAGCCCTGGGCAGTAATTTAAATACCTGGCTATCAAGTTGGATGAGCATTATGAAGAAACTGAACGTTCCCGCGACAAAACATGTTGTGGTTACCGACCGCAGAACAGCGTCGCGTTTATAACACTGCATATTATTCCTAGGGTTGCCATCTCTAAAATTTGACAACCCGCACAAGTCAACAGGTTTTTTTAAGCATCGTGTACATATGCTCTCGTCTGTATTCCCCGAAGGGGTAGGTAGAGGTGATGTAATACATACTTTTCACCGAAGATGATAAAGTGTTAACGTGACAGATGTTGAGACTATCGTTGTCTGTGGCACTATACATACGTCTTTGAATTACTTCTCAGACTAAGTAGATACCCTTCTCTTATCATCACTTTAAATGTATGTACATAACAGAATTTTATTAGTTTGTTTTTATAATCAATTAAAATCTTGGCGTGTGGGCCCAGACGCTCTCCGAATCCGCCATCTAAACACAAACTCAAACTCAAATATATCTTTATTCGATTAGACTTTATACAAAGTACTTTCAAATCGTCAGAATGACACAATTACACAGGATTATACATGCTACCGCTTTTACTGAGAAGAACCTGGCAAGAAACTCAGTAATTACTATTTTAAAGAATATCATACAGTTTTAAAAATACAAAATAAATCACTCAAGCAACTATAAGCCCATGGACACAGTTCCAATGCTCAATTGTCAAAAATAAAAACTAAAATAATATTACAAATATATGTGAGCATGGCAAATTCCAGCCAGTCAAAGCAAAACTAAGACAGAAGGGTAAATCTGGACGGATGGCAACCCTATTCCTAGCTCTTGTTAGTGTCTGTTTTATCGACAGTTTGTGCGTCACAGTTTATTTGCACTCTTTACGTTTGCCTAACGAGTTGCCAGTTGCCGCAACGCTGCGGTGGTGATATATTTTAAACTGTGGTCAAATCTATAATCTTTGTCGTTGAACAACATTCCTTGTGTCAATTTGATTTTCAAAATCGATCAAACATTAATTTTATTAATTTTGCAGCATTGTTTAATAACATTTTAAACTAGTTACAGCGCTTTCAAGTTATTAATACTTTAGCCTCAGAAAATGCAAGTGGAATCAAGCTACTATTAAGTCAGTTAGGTTAAAATTTATCAGGACCAAAATACGTTCTTTTCACATACCGTTAAGGTAAGGCAAACAAACATGCGGCCCACCTGATGGTAAGTGTTTACCACGTTAATAGCAGCCTGTAGACAAAGTAACGTTATCCTCACGCTTCGCTATTAGAAACGATACAAAATGTACGGGAATGACATATGTCACGTGACTGACTTATGTCATTTCCGTACATTTAGTATCGTTTCTATTAGCGCAAGCGCGAGAGAATGTTACTTTGTCTTGGGCCCTATCATGAGCTCATATTGCCAAGATAGTTTGACTAATATCATTAGACAGATGTATATGACGTGTATAAGTCTGTCACTGTCACATAGTGGAACTATAATTGCAATCAGACCTTATGGTTAGGTCGCAGGAGTATTACCACGAGCGTTGCCGTGATTTTTATTCTGCGTTAAATTAAATTAAATTATTGGATTTTGTCTATGCTTTAGACAATCCTTGTTAACTGTATAATGTGTGGATACAATAATCCTGTTGATTAGTTCAATAAACAACGACGTGCCTATAGATATTGATTAAATAGTTACATCGGCCGCGTCTCCGTAATCTGTGTGATTATTTCAAATCACCGACACATTACATTAGAGGTAATCTCCGGTAATGGCGGGCGCCGATGGCCGGTGTTGCCAGTTAACACCGATTCCACCCAATTGTGGGAAAACAACGCGTAGACTCGCTCTCAAAATGGTGTGTTATTTTAAATACATTTACTGTTCTTTGACGTATTTAAATATCGTAGGATTGATTAATCGTTATTACTATTTTATTATTGAACTAGCGGACGTCACGCGGTTTCACCCTTGTAGTTCCCGTTACCATGGGAGTACGGCGATAAAATATAGCTTATATTAATCAGTGATAATGTAGCATTCAAATGGTGAAAGAATTTTTAAAATCGGTGCAGTACTTGTTGAGCCAATTTGTTACAAACATACTTGCATACAAATCTTTCCTCTTCATAATATAAGTATAAATGAAAGTTTGTTTATGAAGTAATGCCAGATTCCCGTGAGAAAACGTCGTTATTCACGCATCGTACAATTATTTACTTAAGCCATCTCGCATTTTTATCGCGGCTCCGGCCGAGTAGAATGGATATTGACAGCAAAGCGGGAAAGCGAAGGCGGCCATGACACTTTTTTATTTTTTATTCAAAGTGTCAAAGTGGACGGAGTACGCATTATGCCAGTGTCAATATTTATTATTGTTATATTGTTTTTAATTCAAATCGCCCAAAATGAAGTAAAGCTACAAGGTGTGAAATGGTTTCCACTTGTAGAACGTTTATTATAGTATACAAGTACTTTGAACATGACCAATGACTAAATTAATAGTATTTTTCAGAAAGTTCAAATTCAGGGCACTCGTATCCGAAGGAAGCTTATGAAGAGGTGCATTAATGTGGATGTAGCGAAAGCAGTATGTAAGGATCGTAGCATGTGCCGAACGGTGGTCTCTGCCTATCCCCATGAGATACAGTTATGAGCATATGTATGTGTGTACGTACTGTAACATGTAAGTTGGAATTGCAGAAAGGTATTGCACGCACAGTCGGTCACGGCTAAAATCAACAGTTCGAAAATCCCTCATCATTTCCCTAGCCTTTTCCCATACATTTTTGGGGTCAGCACTTGATTCAACCCGATGTGGCTGATCACCTGATTTTTATACGAAGCGACTGCCATCTGACCTTCGCAACTCCATTTAGGAGGAAAATCTGTGATCTAGGTTAAACCAGTTGTCAGATAATTTTTAGGCCTCCGACTGACCTGTAACGATTGCCAAAGATGTTAAATTGGCAACCGGGACCGACGGCTTAACGTGCTCTCCGAGGCACGGAGGGAACTCGGGCGGTCACCCATCCAACTACTGGCTAGGCGTATGGTTGCTTAACTTCGCTGATTGAATGATATGCGCAATAGCAACTGTGCCACTAGCTCCTCCTCAAAAATCCCTCATAATGATAGAAAATCTAAATTAAAATGGAGTTACTACTCTATCGATAAATTGACATTAATCCACAGAGATCAAATGGCATATCCATAGATAAACATGAACACAATTATTTGTTATATTTTGTATACTCTATATCACACTCGGGAACAATACTTAAGCCTGTTCTTCTAAAGTGTATTTTATTGCATTGATGATTATGCTTCTAAGTATGCAACTTAAATGTTAGTTATCTTTTTAACTTTAATTTAGTGTGGGGATTACGTCACGTATCGGATCCCAGTCGCGAGTCGCTAAATAAAACGAACAGACGGACCGTAGCGAAAATGCAATAAGATGCACGTCAGAAATAACTTGAATTACAATTTTAATCTTGTCAAATCCCCGTTTTTATTGTGATCGGCCGGCCTGTGTACGGGACGCATAATTTTCCTTCTCAAAGTTTATTTGATAAGAAATCATATTAAAGTCGCCAGAACGGGCCACGTATAAAATCGCGATTTTTATAACCGACTCATTATTATTTTCGAACGGTTGAAACGACCGCTTATGAATAAAAAGTTGTCTGTATTTTGATGCAAAAATATCGTCGACAAAAAGCTGCGGGGATCTTGGTCGTGTGGGCCGATGGACCTGATCGGGCTAAGTAGGTATCTTATTATACGAAGCATGCATTCCGACAGCTGGCCTTGTGGCCCCACTCATACTCTCCGGATAAATGAATCAAACTTAAATTTTCTTTAGAATAAGACAAGGTTTTTAAAACCAAGAGTAGATGAAACTCGGTCTAATACTATGTGTTTGTAACTATTTTGTACATCATTAATTGTTGATTTGTTTCTTAATTGTAAGTCTTTTTTATACATTGTTGTCAACAGTTGTCAAATAAACACGGTAATGTCAGCTGCTTTTTTCCCTGCTTTCTCTAAATTCATTATTCGTTATCGTCTATACTATGGCTATTCTTTTCAAAATCCATATCCCAAAACGAGATGTGACTTCTTTTAAATCAAGGATAATCTTAGGCGAGGTTTTGCTTTCATGACCAACTCACCCTGAATGTATAGTAAAATTTTGTGACATTATATTACTTCCTTAAATTTTAATTATATCTAGGTCTTTGGAATCTATCTTCTAGTGAACCCTTCAATAATCTTAAATATATATAACTCAAAGGTGACGACTGACTTAGTGATCTATCAACGCACAGCCCAAACCACTGGATGGATCGGGCTGAAATTTGGCATGCACGTAGATGTTATGACGTAGGCATCCGCCAAGAAAGGATTTTTTTTAATTCTTCCCCATAGGGGATAAAAGTTTGTATGAAACTAAATTTACGCGGGTTAAAGCGGGACACAGCTAGTTCCTCAATAAATCTCCAATCAAGGCTACCGTAAAAAAATAGACACCCCATCGGAATTGAAGGGATTCCTGACATTCCCGCCTGCTCTATCATAATCATCCTTGCAGCAATCCTCTAACCATTCACGTTCACTTGAGTAGATGTTTTATCAAATTACTATAATTTTGCTGTAACAAAACTACGAGCTGTCAAAATTGACGTCGGTAAACCATTGGCTTGACCCTTTTTTGTTAGAATCTTTAATAATTTCGTTTTAACTGGCCGCATATTTGGAATGCCAGGTGCTTTATGGACAATTATTTAGGAATCTACGGGATTGGCTTCAAATTGGATTACAAGAGATGGGATACCCAGGATTAGTTAGTAGCTCTCGAGTTGTCTATGCTATGTTAGGCAAATGATGTAAAGCATGATAAGACGAGTGATGGAGGGCATGGGATCGCAGAGGACACAAAGGGCGCCGATGGCTAACGAGTGGAGTCATCTTGCTTGCTCATTATTCATATCTCGACAAAGAGGGGCATAAATTACGCGGCCCGAAAATATCTAAATCCTAATCCATTCGCCTCGGTTGTCCCCGAATGAATCCGATTTTAAAATATTTATGAAAAGCAACAAAAAACAAGAAAAAACGCACACGAGTCCAGAGACAGAATTAAAAATAATAAAAAATACGGCTCGAGAGCGAACGTCGGAAAAAAGTTAAAATGATTGTAGGGCATCTCGATGTAGCGCTGCGTTTTTTATCTCTCTCTCGACGTATCCCTGTTTCATTAGATTCGTTTCAATTCTGTCGGGATTAGTCGGAGAAAGGTCTCTTAAGGATAAAATGCGATGTCCGTTGATTTATAGGGATCCTTTTCGTCGGCCGAGGAGACATAATTAATCGTTCTCCGTGATCTATCTCTGTGTTTTTTGTAGCAGGTGATCCAAGTTAAAATTGAACGGAATCGCATCGCGGCCGCGGCTCGGATGACGAGTCAATTGTTGTGTATCTGGCGAATAGTGTCGCGGCCACGGGCCAGCCGCCACGTGCCCCGGCGCTGGCCGTGACAGCTCCCAAATTAGTCACGTGGCCGCTAATAGCCCCGCGGGCCACTCGCCGTTTTTTCCCGTACGGTTGTTTACAACAGTTGGTGGCTATCGATCGGGCACCCGGATATAGACGTAAATACGGCGTTACTCATCGGGCTAAGGCCCGTTTTGTTTGCCCGCCGCCCCCGGTTCTGTCGTGTCGGCTGTTTTTCATCGATTTTCCAGGGCCGGTCGGTGTTTATGTACCGGGCGAGGTTTGGGATGCGATTTTGCGTGCAGCGACACCGGCGGGTGTCGGCGCTGTGCGTGTGTGCGAGGCTCGATTAGCGGCCGCCGCCTGATTGGGCCATCCATCACCGCCGCCCCGCGCCGCGCCACTCTCGACCCTCGGCCCCGGGCGCAGGGTCCGGTTTGCCCCGCTCCCCGCCCCGCAGGCCGCGACGCGCGCACTCAGACCCAGCGTATTTTTAAGACGGATACTTAGTGCGTTACATTATTATAGTTTTGTTTTGTTTTCCACGGCGGGCGTGTAACCAGGCTCGTGTTCTCGTGTTGCTCAGAGCCGGGTCGACGCACCGGCTCGGTTATGATACGGAATGCCTTTGGATTTTTGATTGAGGTTTTATTTTATTCGGTGCGACGTTTGCCCCGATTACGTTTCTCGTATTCGTTTACCGGTCGGCCGGTTTTTGTTTCGACGCGTTTCATTGTTCGGCGGGAGATCGATTTTGCTGATAAGGTGTGCTTTTAATGAAGACGTGGGTGTGCCGGTGCACCCACCGAGTCGACGCAGCCGATAGCCTCCGCGCCTCCTACCTACATAGCCTCGCTTCCGACCATCGTCGCAACCATACTTAGTCTAGGATAGGTTACCATCAACTAGATATAAGATAGGTGATGTTTGTGGATAGCACAGATCGATAAGGTCAACAAATTATGAGAAACACCGTGAGTTGGTTGCGTAAAGGCAGGTTTACCCGTGTATTAGCATACGGTTGCGCACCGTCGGGTCGCAGGTCGTACGACATGAATACCCACGGTACAAATTGCAGTCGCACGCAACGGACCACCGTGAGACGAAAGTTACACTGTAATTTTAAAGAAACGGGATAAAATTTCGCTGAAAACGATCCTGAGTATTTTTTCCTTGAAGGGGTATGCAAAGGTGCTGTAATAGCAACACCCACTTTTCACCGATGATGATTAAGTGTCAACATGACAAATGGTGAGTCCATCGCCATCTCAGCCACAATACATACGTCTTTTGAATTACTTTTCAGCCATATGCAGGTTTCCTCACGATATTTTCCTTCCCCGTCAAGCACGTGCTGTGAAATCACTGCACCCGACCATCCCGACTCTTAGAAGAATAAGATTGTATGATTCTTAGGCCCTCACAAAGTTCCGAATGCTTCTATAGCACGTGAGTCCCGAGACAGGCCCTATGGCTCATAAGGAGATATCAACCAAATGGGGACTCGTTACTAATATTGCCACTTTTACGGCGGTTTTACGATCGCTACGTTCCTTCGAGTTCCGTAAACGTAGCGTTTATTGAGTTACCGTGTCGTCTACCAAATGCACCTTTTACGACTTGATCAACATGAATAGTTTCATAAAAATCAACTGATTTCCCAAATGTTACATGGTTATTGATTTACTGTGCTGTTTGCATGACTGATGTTCCTTCAGACCAGGGAGTTTATACTTTACTAGCGGACGTCACGTTCCCGTGGGAGTACGGGGATAAAATATAGCCTATGTTACTCGCTGATTATAGATATTTTCAAGATCGGTCAAGTAGTTTCGGAGCCTATTTAATGCAAACAAAAAAAACAATCAAATCTGTCCAATTTATAATATTTATGTAGTTTAGAAATGAATTCTTTGTAAACGAGAAAATCAGTATCGTTTTGTTTTAAAACTCAAATATAAGCCTTC
Organism: Watsonalla cultraria; assembly: GCA_964035505.1. Classification (NCBI taxonomy): domain Eukaryota; kingdom Metazoa; phylum Arthropoda; class Insecta; order Lepidoptera; family Drepanidae; genus Watsonalla; species Watsonalla cultraria. The sequence continues at coordinate 1,253,597 of OZ037729.1, forward strand.
TTACTAGGTTACGATGTGTGACCAGGGGCGTGCATTGGATTTTCAGAGGGGTAGGCAATAACAATAAGTAGGCACGTAGGCAGTTTAAGTACATACCTGTGTCGTAGGTACATAAGTTTTGGTAAAGACGCACACACGAACATAATCTCACAAACACAAGACACGAGTGTATTTAGTGATCACAAATTGTAACTTCTGCTTACCTGCTTATATGCAATGCACGCCACTGTGTGTGACGATGGTTGAAAGAATTAGAAGCAGCTTGTGTGTGTATGAGAATTCAAACTGCTTCAATTACTTCTCTACCTGTATAAAACCTATCTGTTTCTTCATTACCTATTACGGATAAGTTACCACAAAGATTTATATACTTCCTAAATCATCATTGTAGACCTTTAAGCCAAAATTTAAGCATAATTGGTTTCATAATTTCGCCGTAAAAAGGTCACTAACACAGAGACACTGTCTCATTTAAAACACTAGCTGTTCCCCGCGGTTTCACCCGCGTAGAATTGGATCCTTAGTGTCGCGGAACCCTAATACTTTGAATAAATAAAAGTAGCCTTAGTTACTGCTTGAAACATCAGCTATCTGCCAGTGAAAGTCCTGTTAAAATCGGTCCAGTCGTTTCTGTGTCAGTAGCGTGTATACTTTCATATGCATTTAGTGAAAAGGTGTTATTTTGGAATTACAAACAGACACTTAAATTTTATTTATCTGTATGTATAGATGTATAGATTAGCCCAGACCACGGATACCGGATAGAAAATCAAAAAGAAAGCTATGCAATTATCGAATTTCAATTCTTACTCCCGGCAACACATGAGGCTAACCGTATTAACTTACAAAAAGCACAAACGATAAAAAAACACGGTAGTGGAGCTGGTATCGATGGCACGCCGTAACAAAGTAACATTTTCACGCTCATTTGGCCGCCACAACGAATCACTGCTATGTTATTTAAATTGCTCAAGAGCCGAGAGTAATTTACTCCGGAAAGAACTGGTTTGGTAGAAATTCGCGCTATCTCATCTGCGATAGTTGGATAGATGTTAATAGCCGTATATACATGAGAGTATATAAGCCCAGGTCATTGTCCAGCGTAATGAAGCCGCATTCATTTTGCGTGAACAGCGATGCTTATAAGGGAGTGTGCACTCCTGGTCTGAAGAACTTTGAACATACAATGGAACTATATCCCACATGCTTGACAGGCTTTTGAGCGGGTCCTGTACCAATGAGTTTTTCTAAAAGCTTCACTGATTTCACCACGTGCTTTACGGTCAAGGAAAACATCGTGAGGAAACCTGTATATGTCTGATAAGTAATTCAAAGACGTATGTATAGTGAGATGGCGATAGACTCACCATCTGTCACGTTAGCACTTAATCATCTTGTGGGAAAAGTGGGTGTTGTTATTGCAACTCCTCTACCTACGAAGACCTTTCTAGGATGAAATGAGCATATTTATCTATCTGGATTAGTGACCGGTAAATGGCAAAAGGCTCGCTCCCTATTACATGGAACTAAAACATAACTGGCGAAAATTGTACCTACATCTCTGCCTACCTTCGGGAAATATGTATATACTAGCTGACCCGACAGACGTTGCCCTGTCTCAATTATGAGAATGCAGCACGTATTCTGTCAATTCTATGTCAAACGTCATAAGGTTACATCAAAAAGTTTTTATTGTCCAAAGCGCTAAGGTTAGATTTACGAAGAAAGAAATCATTTAATATGGTGGATAAGTATTCTTAAATTTTCAAATTTTTCTCGCAATTTTCTTAGTTTTTTCTTTCATAAGAGCCATCTCCTGACAATAACGAACACAACAGAAAAATTATTATCGAAATCGGTCCAGCCGTTCACCCGTGATGTCGTGACCAATGGAAATGGGGATTTATTTTTATATAATACTAGCTGTTCCCTGCGGTTTCACCCGCGTAGACTTAATTTCATGCGTGTCCCGCGGAACCCTAATGCTTTTTTTAAATAAAAGTAGCCTAAGTTACTCCTTGTTACATAAGCTATCTGCCAGTGAAAGTCCCGTTAAAATCGGTCCAGCCGTTTCGGAGATTACCCGGAACAAACAGACAGACAGACAGAGAAAATGTTTAAAACTTGGTTTTTTAGTGTCAGTAGCGTGTATACTTTCATATGCATTTAGTGAAAAGCTGTTATTTTGGAATTACAAACAGACACTTCAATTTTATTTATCTGTATAGATATAGATATTATATAGATTAAGCGAAAGGTTTCCTACAATCTACACGGCCCTTAAGGTTCGTGAAATGAGCGTCGAGACGGCAACGAAACTGCATCTCAGCTCGAGCGGTGCGCTTTGACTGGCCAAGATGAAGATTAGGCTTCGAGTCGGTCGTAGGCTTTACTGCCTTCGACATACGAGCTGATTTTCAATAAGCATGATGTGGTGGTTAAACCGTTTGGTTTTGAGGAAGTCGCTAACGAACAACGATTCTCTAATTTGCAGACACGGCGATCGAACTCATTGGATTTTTGCGAAGGGCCGCGCACAAATTGAGCAATTCACTCGTCTTGTCTATCGAAGGCCATCTCTGTCGCACTGCTAGCTTTTTAATGTTGCCATGTCTTATTAATTTAATTATTAAACTTTATATTAATTGAAATTTTACTTACGTCCAAGATACTTGGTGAAATTTCTTTATTCACTGGACTATAAAGAGAGCAAGCTTCCGAACTCGGTGGTAACATGGCCTATCAAGTCTACTCACGGTGGTTTAAGCAGAGCGTATTAGGAACTTCTAAACGTTGACTATTCATTTTATAACTGTAAAAAAGGAAGACGGAAGGTGGACCAAAGTGGTAACTGAATGGTGGCCGAGAAAAGGGCGAAGACTAACGGGCAGACCACCCGCCCGGTGGCCGACGATATCGCGCGGACGGCTGGGGAACTGTGGAGACTAACTCGGGACCGAGAGCAGTGGCGTGTCACAGGGGAGGCCTATACCCAGCAGTGGGTGCATGTGGGCTGAATATGATGATGATGAAATAAAAATCAAAAAACGATCATAGTTGGCCCTTTATAACGATTTGAATACTTTATAAGATATCTTTACATACAGATAAATAAAATTAAAGTGTCTGTTTGTAATTCCAAAATAACAGCTTTTCACTAAATGCATATGAAAGTATACACGATACTGACACTAAAAAACCAAGTTTTGAAAAATTTCTCTGTCTGTCCGTCTGTCTGTCTGTCTGTTTGTTCCGGGTAATCTCTGAAACGGCTAGACGGATTTTAACGGGACTTTCACTGGCAGGTAGCTGATGTTTCAAGGAGTAACTTAGGCTACTTTCATTTATCAAAAATATTAGGGTTCCGCGACAATAAGGATGAAACTAAATCTACGCGGGTGAAACCGAAAGATATTTTTGAGTTCGATACCTGATTCTACCTACTTAGGGATCGTATTATAGGAAATAGGTATACAGGTAGGTATTTAAGAACCTACTTCTACTGTAAAACAGTCAACTTCAATATTGAGAAGGATTATTATGTGTAAGAGTAAAGTCAAGATCGCAAAAGCTAAGATATTCAAACGGCCTTACTATTTTCATCCAAAAAAAAATAGCTCTACAAATAGGTAGTGGCTTATTTAATCTGTGACACTGATATAATAAAGTCCATATCTAAAATAAAACTGAGTATTCCGACACATCCCAGCAATTATTGGAAAGCTTTGTTTTTGCTCTTAATTTGGGTAAAAACGGCGATGAAATGGCAACACAGCTCCGTCGGACATTCCTCACGGTCGCCATAGCAACGCACGCGCGCCAAACCCGGACCTACCCGCCTTGACACACCAAACAACTAACGACCTTATTTTTTACCCCATAAGGATCTAATCAAACTCTCGCCAAATGAAGTTATAACATTCCACTCCGATGGGCCGCACTCGTCAATATCCAATCATAACAATAGAACTGCGACCTTAATGTCTGCGTGTAAAGTGCCATTTCGAACGCGCCAACGACTTAAGAACAGGGACATAAGGAATTGTTTTATCTCCCTCGCACGTCGTAAAGACGAGATCGCGCGCTCTCGCTCGCCGGCGAATCCTTTCTTGTTAACGACGAAATCGATAGACTTAGAGTATCTCTTTCTGGCGCGCTTTTTGTAAGCTTTCCATTGCCTCTCCACGGCTAATCCGAGACGTTAGATACAAATCTGAATTGTAACGTTCCCGAATAAATTGACTGAGTTACTTCCATTCCTTTCACTACTTTATTAAGTATATTTCTATCTGGCAGATAATATTTCGGGAAAACTTCCTTCTTTTCAAAAAAATAATAAAAATCGTTACATTTTTGCAGTAATTAAAGTGCTCGAAGGACTAAAGTTCGGTAATTGATATAGTGTAATGGAAACGTGCAATGACGGTGACGTGTTAAAACAAGAGAGAGACGGATGCGTGTCAATGGACGCGCGCGACTGAAATGGATATTCACTGCCATATCAGCGACGAAACGATGCAAGTGCATTTTGTTGTTACGGTAATTGTAACTTTATGTGGTGGCCATAGCGTTTAATTTGCATCGATGGCAGGTCGGAGTAGTTTAGTGTGGACATTAGCCGATAGATGGCGCGGTCGGTGTGAGTTTAAGATTACGTTTGTTTTCGTAATTAGATATTTTGAATATTGGAACACGATTTTTGAAAATGGAATTTTAATTTTATTTTTAAGCGAAATAAGTATTTTTTATTATTTGTTTTTCGAATGTCCGTATTCTGAATTCATTTTAAGTACCATTATTGAAGTTAACTAAAGTACTTAAGCAACCTTTTTGCAGGTATGACTGACAGAATTTACTTTCGAAGTAACTAAGCAGTTAGCTAGGATCTCACAAATTTATTAGCAAGGCCATACTTTGTCGTCGGTAATAAAACCTAGGTATTTTATCTTAAAACACAGATTTAGTTCATTTTACGCGATATATTTTCCACGACCTTGCATCGAGATGACACGAGATCGTCCGAACGATAACACACATGATCGATGGGCTGTCATATCGAGTGCGTGCGCGCTCCACTCGAATACTCGATACAATCGACTCGAGTTCAACACACTATTATTATTGCCATACTCACAAAGATCAAAATACTAGACACTTTTTCGTCAGTTCATTATGAGACATCGATTCTACTGTCAACGGGCGTTCGATGTCATTTTTCAAAATTCGAACGGGAATTTAGAACGTTCTTTAAATTGCCAGAAGCGTAACTAAAAATTCCCCAAATATTTTTTTTATTTAATAAACGAAATTTTAAAGATTGTTTTTTTTAACGGTAAATATTTGAGTAGGTATAAAAGTGTAGGTATCCATTGACCTTGAAGTAAGATTTCCAAAGCGGTCGCGTCACATCGAGCTCATGATGGATCGAACCACATTTCTCTTTATGACGCAGCCGTCGGGGCCGGGTTCCATACACCCGTTATAACACATCTAGTACCTACATATAACATGAACAAATAAGTTGGAAAACATGTCGGAGACGAGAACTAACTTAATCAAACTAATTTGTAACAGCACTTACAAAAACCAATAATTTTTCTTTTAAGATTAAAGCTACGAAAATTTTACGCTAAAAAAATAAAATTATTTCATATAAAAATTATCAAAGTGTGATCTTAGCTCAAATTTAAAAATAGAAGTTGTTTTTTCTTTCCAGCCAGTTCAAGTCTCCGGCTAACCCTGCGTGCGCCCGCCGGCCGTATTACCTGGGTACTCACCCGGGCTGCCCAGGAACACCGAGGAGTACACCCGCCGCGCCACGTCCGGCGGCGACGACCACTCGCGCCGCGACGGACACCATTTACCTGCAAGATCATTTAGAAATTTGAATCATATTTAAAAATATGCTACAACATTATTTGAAAAAAAAATCTATTTATTATTTGAATTTTATTTTGATACTAGCTTTGCCCCGCGGCTTCACCCGCGTAGATAGTTCTAAATAAAATGAGCCTAAGCTACTCCTTGAAACATCAACTAAGTATATGCAAGTGAAAGTCCCGTTAAAATCGGTCTAGCAGTTTACGCGTGATGTCGTGACCAAGGGAAATGCGGATACATTTTTATATATAAGAAGACAAAAGATAGAATTCTACTTCGAGATCTGCAGTAATTTTAAGATTTGAATTTGGAACAGAACGGATTTCAAAATAAATTTATTTTTCTTTCAAGATCAAACGTGTAATGTAATTTAAATAAAGAAATAAATAAACCAGCCAGAATGGTAGTACAATAATAACGTTAGCGACACAATGATCGACCCCCGATGTAAGGAAGCGGATGGAAAGCCATTACAATTCTTACTAATGTCCTCGGGGCTACACATGCGACAGTGCTTTTTCAACCGCCTTCGATTGCAAAGAAAAAAACAGTTACATTAAGCTATTCCCGCCTATCTAATGGATTCTTCCAACTCTCCCAGGACCTCCAGCGTCATTACGCAAAAAACATCCAAAAAAAGAAAAAAAACACCTCCTGGGAGCACGAAGGTGTTACCACCCTATTTTCTTACCCTAAAAATAAGGGGAGGCAATATCATACACCATTAGCAATTTCGCTACTTTTTTTTAACGGCATCGCAGTGAACAAGTTCATTTCGATGACAATGCACCGAGACCGAGATGTCATTTTATCAAATTACTAGCTGTGCCCTGCGATTTCACCACATTTGTAGATTTAGTTTTGTTATACCCTAATATTTTTGATAAATAAAAGTAGCCTAAGTTACTCCTTGAAACATCAGCTACCTACCAGTGAAAGTCCCGTTAAAATCCGTTCAGCCGTTTCAGAGATTACCCGGAACAAACAGACAGACAGACAAAGAAAAATTTTAAAACTTGGTTTTTTTATGTCAGTAGCGTGTATACTTTCATATGCATTTAGTTAAAAGCTGTAATTTTGGAATTACAAACAGACACTTCAATTTTATTTATCTGTATAGGTCTACCGTGTGATTACAGCAACGACGGTGCTAACGTGGTGATTAACATTATTCTACTGAATTGATGCAAAAACGTACAAAGGGTAAACGCGATGCTCTTTTTTATTGTTTAATTGAATAATAATTATAGTGACGTTAGTTGCAGCGGGCCACCCCGCGGGGGGTTATACACATCGAATTCGAAATTCAAAAAGGAACGCAACCGCCATAATTTTCTCTCGCGTTATATTCCTTTTTCGAAATTCGTAATTCGAACAAAAGCGCGCGCGGCGCAATGGTGCATGCATGATTGATAGCGGAGCAGTGACGTCGGCCGCGCTCTGAACTGAACCTTCCATTTTTGAAAAAAAAAGTAAAAAGGCCTTGACCCCAGCTCTTTGTAAATAAAACTTGTCTCATCTCCTGCCGCCCGAGTACTTTTATAGGCAATTTGCGTTTTCTACACCCTCTAAAAAGTCGAGTAAAATTTACATCGTTACATAGAATAAGCGAAAATCACCCCATCGGCCGAGTTGCCGCCGTAAACAAATACTAAAAATCTTGTTTCGGTTATAAGACGGCACTCTAAATAAGAATTAAAGTGGAATTGGTGAGGTGTGGGTCCCCGGGCGGGGTATTAAAGTACCCACCTCGCGACGATATTCATAACGCGAAAAATTGTAATAACCTAGCGAATTTGAGCGGGGGCGAGCAAGGTGCCGTTATATTTACGCGAGGGCGAGACCCTGCAGGGGATATGTCGGGGAAATTGTCTAAATATGCCAGTTACGACCCGCCCGTGTGTGACGTGTGCAACACACCTTACTGTACTTTTGAACTAAACGGACCGTTTGAAAAAAGAATTGAATTATGACATTATTATTTATTGCTGCGTTCGGAGGGTTAATTTAATCAATGACGTGCTTTTATAAAAAAAAGTAAAAATTATTAATTTTATTGTTGCTGATATTTGATACTCAAAAGCCTTAGTTCCAATATTTTATTAGTAGTCTAAAAACTATAGGATGAAAGCTGACTGTTTGCATTTAAATCACAGTAGTGTCAGAAGATGACAGTTGTTTTTTTAATATTAGACTTGAATTGTGAACAAAATTATATCAATTATAATTTGATAAATACATGAATTATACCGAAATCCGTGTACGAATGATAGGTATATGTAGTCTAACTTTCTTATACACTGTCTGCTGCCATCGACATGTTACATCGCTAGAACGCATTTAGGGGTGAAAGTAAACATTTTATAATCACCCCAAAAACGTTTTGAACCACGGACCATCCGATCCTTAAAATTCTAAATTCGAAATATTGTTAAGTATTTGATTAGACTTCTAGAAAATAACTTTCAAATAGTCTGAGCAACATGATTATACATGTTACCGTCGGGTTCAGAATGTGGCTGTTACTGAGAGGAACCCAGCAATTCATCTTAAGTAATACAAAATTCAACATTAGTTTTTACAAACTAACCGACTAACTAACCTTTAACTTTCATTAACTATGTATTGTTTATGTATGTAAAAGTCTAAAACGTACAATTCCTTGGATAAACTCTGTTGTGGACCGTTTATTATACAACAATTATAAAACGAATACAATACAATGCTATCGTTTTGCGTCAAAACGTGCCAATTAACGTCCATAATTCTTTTTTCCGAATTAAACCAATTGGCCCCGTGTTATTCTGATTTCTATCACAATCTTACATAATAATAGTCATTGTTCGGCGGAATCCAACAAACCGACAATTATTCATACTCCGATAATTACTATTAATTATTGTTTTAAGAAATGTTTCGATTCGCCCCGTTTTGAATGTTACACGTTTGTAAATTGGGCTCGAATAAAATTACATGGTTTCGCTTTTGTTTTGTTTTGACTTTACCCCAGGCGTTTTAATAGTTGTTAGGTAGGTACTTCATCATTCGTTTAATACGAATACCATTTTAAGGGTTCTTTTCATCTAACCGGGAAGTAAAATGTCTTAAAATTTGTAAGAATCTAAATGGCATAAATATTCCAATGAAAAAAAACTGTCTATTCAATCAAATTCTCCCTATAAATCATAATTTGGACCGTATAAAAGTAATGCGAGCGACGGACCAGATACCAGGGTAGCATGTCGCACCTGCAGTACCTGCCGAAACACAAAGCGATCCGAAGATGTCTCTTCTCACGATAAATCAACTGTTTTTCTGCGGGGCTCCCGTGTTTTATGTTAGCCTGGTACCGGGGTTTCTTAGTTTTTTCCCTTTTGGAAACAATGTAGTGGAAAAAATAAGGATTATCAAACGTAGAATAAGATTCCAAAAGGGCCTGTTTGTTTGTTTATTTACGTATGGTTTCAAATGAAAAAATATCTAAGAGTTAGTGCAAAGATTTTAAGTCTCTCATAAAGTATATATAAAAAAAGGTAGATTCGTACTTGACTCGATTTAAAAACATGCATGGGGGTGATAGTAAAAAAAATTTCACTATGTTCTATACTTACCCCACAAGTAACATAAATAATACCAGACACAAAAGCATAAAACTGGTATTACTAGTCCGTAGTGTCCGTACATTAATTATTAAAATCTCAGAAAAAATATGTAAGTATTTTTACAACAGTAAACAGATATTAAAACAAAATTTTCTAACTATTATACCAACGACGTTCAATGTGAAGTTATGTCTGAAAGAGTGACAGACAAGTCGCGTGAAAATTGGGTGTTGATACACCTGCGCGTAATAACTACTTTTAAATCTTAGAAATACTGAGAATAGCTGGCAAATCTCAAAACTAATGTTTTTTTTTAAATTAATTACTTGTGCTAACAAACTAATTTAGCCTATGATGCTCTGTGATAATGTAGCATTCTAAAAGTGAAATAATTTCAAACCCAGTCTAGTAGTAAAGTATCTACAATAACTGATATATTGAGTATAGTTCATTTATTGTTAACGTTATATTTTTCTACTCTTACAAACGTCTCTTTGGTATCTATTTCTGGGGCCCAACCATGAGCTCTTATTGCAATGATAATTCAGTTGTGCGACAGTGACAGATGTATGCACGTCACATACATCTGTCTCATAAATGAGTGAAACTATCATGGCAATAAGAGCTCATGGTAAGGCCCCTGTATTTAGAATCATACTTCTACTTACTTACGTTCTAAGATTAGTCGTACAACTTCTAGACGTTGCAATATCAAACCATGATCGATAAAAGAGCTGAAACTTACACCACGCAGCCATCAGAAGACATTAAGCAATAACAAAAAAAAACTCATTTTTAAACATTCGGAAGCGTGCTTAATTGCACCCGCCCAAGGTAGGGCGGGCGGCCCGCCCTAACTCTTTATCACTATCACTATAGAGGTCATTATCGCTTGCAGAAAAACGTCTTTTGCCGTCTTACTCCACTCGCAAGAGCTGTTAGTAGACTTGAAAAAGTCGTAACGATGTCTTCGGGTGTCGATGGGAAATGTGTCTTAACTGCGGGGGGTAAGGTTCTGTTTTATCTGCGGGGCGGAGGGGTCGTTGCCTGGAGGGTGGGATCCCAGTGACGTACCTATAACTCATCTGTAGGTACGGCTGATCGATATCATATACCTATTGCTGGTTAGAGAGCTTTTTGTTTTTGGTACCAATTGCTTGGCTCTAACACTAAGTGCATGTCGAGGGTGCGAGGGAATGCATTTCGTTCCACGTCTGTACATGCCATTACAATTGAAACGGGAAATGTAGCAATCGTTCTTAGCTAAGAGAAGGGTGTGTCCTACCTTTAAATCAAGTAAATTGTAGTAAGAATTACTAATACACTACGAATTCAAATTTCTTCAAAAAACCACTAAAAATAATGAAAATGTTTTATAATGTACAGCTATAAAACTGAAGAATGAGTACGTATCAGATACAATCAGAGCAATGTTGATCGAGTGAATATCTGCACTGATATAATCAGATAACTCGTCACGCACCATAACACCGTCTCGCGTATATTCGTCGCACCTCTAACCCCGGAATGTGGACACACCTTTATGAAGCGTAATCGGGTAAAAAAAACGCAAGTTCGTCGACCCCCGGAAAGCTATCCATTACGGGTTGACAGCACTGCGTTTTTCACCACCGGCGCACTGACAGCGTCTGTCAGTGACGGCTGACAGCTGTCAAACGCGGCCTTGACACTGGTGGCTGACAGTCCGTCATCGATCATGCAAGTGGAGCGATACGTCTGGTCTGGTGACGTGGTGGGTCAAAGTTGTAGGTCACTAGCTCTGCCTGTGCCAAGTTTGCAACGGGGTGAATAGAGGCTTTAGTGGGGTCATAAATTAAACGCACTACACGTCCCTTATGGGGTAGGTAGAAACTACTCACAGCACTGTTCTTATGACGTGTATAAGTGACAGATCCGATGGGTCATTTATCTGATAAGATACTTTTTTCACAGCGTGAAAAGGGTTTGACTCCTAAACAATTTTATTATTCAGTGTTCAAAATCTATAATACATGCATTGTCTTCACGGTTATTAACAAACAGCTTACGAGGGCTTAACTGCACGTTTGATAGTCATGTTTAAAAAGCCCAGGGGGTGAAATAACGACGTTTTGATGTACGCGGGGTAAGTAGGACCAGTGATCTAGCTATATTCGCTGACTAATTTCAAGGGTAGAATGATAACACAAGGAAATGCCCTTTTATAATTCATGCGAAAAAGTACCTTCATCCTTTTCAGGAGGACAGCGAATGTAACTATACCTATAATATTGTTATATTTGAAAGGCCGTACTTATTTTAATTAACATTACAATGTTAGGTGCAAGTAGCCAGTGAGGTCTCATCTATACAGATAAATAAAATTGAAGTGTCCGTTTGTAATTCCAAAATAACAGCTTTTCACTAAATGCATATGAAAGTATACATGCTACTGACACTAAAAAACCAAGTTTTAAAATTTTTCTCTCTATGTGTGTCTGTCTGTCTGTTCCAGGTAATCTCTGAAACAGGTGGACCGATTTTAACGGGACTTTCACTGATGTTTCAAGGAGTAACTTAGGCTACTTTTGGTTATTAAAAATATTAGGGTTCCGCGACAATAAGAATGAAACTAAATCTACGCGGGTGAGACCGCGGGGCACAGCTAGTTGCCAATATTTCTCTACCCACCCCGCGAGGAACTCAGTATATTAGGCTCCATATTTCATTACTTATACGTTACTCAATTAATGTTTACGAATGCATACTATTTCGTATTACCAAATGAATTGAAATAAAATTTTTAGCGAATTCCAAACGACCTTACGATCAAGATTAAAAATACATGCGTCGTGCACATGTTCGTTCAATATTTCTAAAAGCTCATTAAATAACTTGAATAACATTCCGACGGAGTAACGACCCCGCGAGTGTAGCCTAACCTTTTATACATAAAAAAGGCATAGAGACCTCGTGTCATACTCGATTGTAATTTTTTCCCAAAGTTGGCATGAATAAACAAATTTTTGTATAGGTACGCTCCGCGCTTATTCGAGCGGTGCCGTCGGGCTCACGAAACGGAACAACAACCAACCAGGCACGAACCGTACCGAGCCTTCAGTACAAAACAATAAAGTTCACATTTAATTGCGGGCGCGTAGGGTTGTGAAATTTATGAAAATGACAGGCCCGTGTATGCTTCGACCCCGGTGACTGGCACAATTTCAGTATCGGTGTGTATTTTCACATATTTTATTACATTCCACGGTAATATTTGATTTTTTAATAATGTTATTTATTGGTCGTAGTTCAATGGGCATATTATGCGTAATATAAGTTATTGTACGACCATTTTTATAATAACTAGAGGAAGTAGATTGAATCTCGGTTTCATAAAATCGTTTGACAAATGGTCGATGCCAGGTTATGGAACGGTCCCACTTTAAACACAGATCACGTTTGATTTATATTCATTTACAACTATACAGTAAACAAAGATTCATAGTTACTTTAACGATAAACTGATATAGTACATCTTTTTGCACAGATAACTTTAAATACGAATGATTTTATCTGCCTAAGCTTTTCGGCCTAGATAGAAATAGATCTGATCTCAAGAAATGGTGTCAGCTATTTCTATAAAGCTACACAATGTTTACAAATGTTTTTCGAATGTGAGACTAGCTGATGTTCCAAGACGAGATACCAGGGGCCCATGAGCAAGAGAAGCAAGTAATTAGCGTGGTGAGTGAACGGTTTGAGCGTCTGTCGGTGGCAGCCCTGCGGGGCGTCTTCAGCGATACATTGTCGAACACCCTGCTTATTCTGCTTGCCTGGTATGTACAATGTCGACAATTTACGTTACACATACGTGGGATGACGTAAGATGTTCGTTATGCTGTAGTTGTTATTGTTATGTGTGGCGTATCTACTTCTCTGGTACAGTTGTGATTTTCTTAACAAGGAAGGAAATTCCATAGACACAAAGATTCAAATGTTTTTTTGTAAGTGTCTTTATTAAATAAGCAGATGAAATATCATGATATTAAAATGATGTAAAATCAATTATATGCTTATTGTATATTTTTCTAGGGCAATTAATTGTATCGTTAAGAATGTATTTTATATGGTGGTGGTCAAAGAAATCTAGTTGGGGGTAATTAGAAACAGTTCAAACAAACCCCGTAAGGAATTTGCACAAATTAATTAACAATTTGGTTCATAATCTTACACAATAGTTATTGCTGATTGTAGTGCCTATTTTCAGCAATTAAAAATATGAGACACGTACTAGTAAATATGTTGGACATAGACAACTGTCCCAAAAAGTTTTGTTTATGAGTGAAGATTGTTTCTAAGGGATAGGGAGACCTAAGCAACGTTAGATGGAACATGTTTCGATAGTGAATACAGATAAATAGAAGTAAGAAACATTACGTCGACCACAAATAGCATGGGACAAGGGCAGGTGCATGGGATAAAACTAAAATTCCTCAAATATCTAGTAGGGATGAAACGTGGCGGAACCGAAACCATAGTTTAACACCTAACTTTACCAGCATATACGACCCAAACAGTTGTAGTCCCTCAAAAACTTGCCACATCGAGTGCGGGGTGCGTGGGGTGTCGGGGGTGAGCGGGGACCCTCGGTAACTAAATTTTGAACTGTCACGTAGATTAATGACGGCAGCCCGTGCGATACGCGCTAATGCTTACAGCGTACTGTGGATGAGACTTCGGGGTAAGTTTGTATTTATATTTTAATGTTTGTTTTAGTTAGATAATCTGAATTGTCTCTCAGTCACTGAGCGAAATTACGCAGACTATGCACATCATGTCAAATGTGTTCAATCACTTTCTCTAAATTTCTCATAAGAACAGTCTCATGACGAAGATCGAGAGAAGACGAGATGTAAGATCATATTTATTTCGATATTTTCCCATGTTTACTCATTTCATATTCTCTCGGGAGGAAGATGTGTTTGCGAATCTATGTCTAGAAAAAAGTCTCGTTTTAGCACCAGACTAATCGCTTACACTAAAGCAGTCGTAATAACAAAACAATTCGCTCGTCACATCCACAGTAAGCCACCACGACAGAGGCGCGGCGACGCGGTGCGAGGGAACAGAATGGATTTCGGAAATCGATTGCTTCCAAAAATATTTACAGGGACCACGTGTGCTTTCCGCCGTACTCTCTAGCTTCAGTCGTGCATGCGTACACGGAGCTTTATTAAAGACGTGTTTACAACGCCTGGTTATCATTTCGTAATTACCCCATGTATAAATTACATTCACCCCACATGTAGTATGCTAGTCGATATGTCGGTCTGACAGTTAAATGATACAATAAATTATTAAATATACGTCATTATACACATTCGGGTTGAATTGTGTTATATACATTTTGAAGCGTTTCTAAGTGTTTCCGATGGAATTGGCACAGGTGTTGTTGAATGTATATAATACATTACCGACCCGGTATTCTATAGTCTTGCAGCAAATAGGATGTCCAGAGCAGCTCTCTCATTCCACTAATAGCAAAGGCCGCAAATGCGCCTACAACTTTGGTGCTGCAAGCATTGTGGCTTACAGTAACCGTTAACGCTAATGCAGGCGCTAATCAAAGTTTCTTACGCATTCTCACGCCTGTATTCCCCGAAGGGGTAGGCAGAGGTATTATAATAACAATACCCACTTTTCACTGAAATAATTAGTGCCAACGAAACAGACGGTGAGTCTACCGTCTCAGCCACTATACATACGTGTTTGAATTACTTCTCAGACATATGCAGGTTTCCTCACGATGTTTTCCTTCACCGTGAAGCACGTGGTGTGAAATCACTGTTTTTAAGTAGAAAAACTCATTGTAAATAGGTACCGGTATGTTTTTAACCTGAAAATCGAAGGTGTATTTTCTATGAGAACCGATAGGAGTTTAATCTGATTATAGTTATTTTCAATGACCAATCTAGACACAAGCTGACCGAAATATTGCCGATCAAACTTTATACCCAACAAAATTGAGTTTAATCGGCTTAAAATAACTCAAACGCGAAATTTTATAAATAATGTGTGTTATAGGCATTAAATAACCAAAACCACGTTGCGTTAATTTATCGCCCACCGGCCCAATAATATCAACTATTTTAGATAAATATTCAACATAATATAAATACTGTCGCGACCTAGACCAACACCAATAAAAAATGCTGTAATATAAATTATGAAAAGCATTACAATTCGCACACGAGCTGTAAACGTCATCGCGATCAGCTGATCAAATATATTGCTACTATAAAAAGTGAAAACACAAACTAGTCTGCCCCTATATCCCTGTCTCTTTTCACCCCGCACCTAAGTGGAACGTCGGAGCGAGAGCGGGGTAATTTGGAACCGCCGTCTCGTAAAATGATATATTATTGTCAGCTGTGTTTAGGACCTTGTGAGTCTACAAAATAATAGATGGTAACAAATAAATTACTGGTGGAGTGCATTTCTGAACGAAATTCGGGCGGTCGTCGACCTCGACCGTGGCTGTGCCGCGTAAATCACAATTGATATACGACTTGCGAAGGTCGCCATCTTGAACGATCGTTCGAAATTTGAATCTGAGCTCAATTGAACTGTTCAACAGCATGGTGGACGGGAGCTAACAGCTTTATAGGTGTATTGGGTTTTATGACGATTATGATTTAACCAGTTCTTAAATAGACAAATATAGGTACCGTCATGAGTTATGAGCGCTGATTTTGAATGTAGTGGTGATGCGTCTGTCTCTGTCTGTATGGTGCGATACGAATAAAATACATGTTCAGTTATCCCTACTATTCTTACTGCACGGCACCTGTTCCATACCAAGATTTTTATATTCATCTTTGAAAAGAGGAGACTTATTAAGCCTTGTCCAAGATAGTTATCTGTCATTCTGCAATATAGGATTGAGGAGGAAATAATTGTAGACCTAGTTTACCCTAGCAATAAGTAGTTTAAGACAGTGACGTTAAACGACGCCGGCCGTTTTTATTTCCGAACGAATTAAATACATTATTTTACAAAACTTTACATGAATCCACTTGTAAATTTTCTTTGCAGTTGTTATTTTCAAATCAATTTATGTAAGTGCTACACGCAGTACGCGCTTACTTGTCTCCTGTCAATCCGACAATAATCACATGTCAAATTTGACACTGACAGCTATCATCGCACCCGACGTAACTGCAATTTGCAACAATTACACCGAGTAAGTGTGTATATCAGTGCATTGAATCACAAAAATTGCACCAGTCTTCGATAATTACCGGTTAATTTGCATTTTTTCCGCAGTTTTTGTGGACAGACACGTTTAACCACTTAATTAAAACAGGAATTAAGATTAAACGTTTAATTTGAACTGTACACTTATAAAATGGAGTAGCAGTTGATTATTTTAGAATGTAATGGAACAATAACGTTACTATTACCAAATATGTACGAATGCTTACGCCTGTATCCCATAAGGTAGGCAGAGACCAGCGTTCGCCACATGCTACGATCCTTACATACTTCTTTCGCTTCATCCACATTCATGCATCTCTTCATATACTTTCTTCGTTCACAAGTGCTCTGAATGAGACCTTTCAAGAATAGATGTTAAATCTTCTAATGGTTTGTCGTCTTTTCTAAAACTACCATTCGACGTACAATTCAATTTCCAAGTTTGAAGTGAGTGTCAGTCGATTTAACTCTAGGTTGTTATTCAATTTGTTTCGTTCATGATTTAGATCATTAGATTCTTCACTTTAGTATTTAACTGTCAAAAATGACAAACCCATGCGGCAACTTATTCGTTGGACAACGTATAATTTGTTACACCCAAACACAACTAGGTATTTAATAAATGTGCAGTTGATGAAATGATTATCGTAACGCATTTAATTAAAAAAAATTATCATCTAAAATCTATGACAATTTAAAATGGCGGGCGTTTTAAAAAACACCTAGAGTCATAGACAAC
Source organism: Watsonalla cultraria (assembly GCA_964035505.1). Taxonomy (NCBI): domain Eukaryota; kingdom Metazoa; phylum Arthropoda; class Insecta; order Lepidoptera; family Drepanidae; genus Watsonalla; species Watsonalla cultraria. The sequence goes on from OZ037729.1 coordinate 1,271,054, forward strand.
GCGTTCTCATGGCGCAACAAGTCCGTTAGGTAACATGGCTACTACAGAGCACAGACAAGCGATCGATCTTATTTGTAATTAACAAGTAATATTAACAATAGATAGGAATCAACGGCAACTATTACCGGTACGGAACCATTAATCATGACTGGGGGTCCGTAAGACAATGACTCGTGTTGTGTTTTGACGTTTCGAGCTTTCAAACTGGGTGCTGGGAATAGTATTAAGTATTCAAACTATCGGTAGCTTTTCATAAATGCTCTTATTGGCATTTCACATACGTCACTAAGTCGAGTTCTAACGGGGTTGGTAGAGAAAAGTATTACCGTTAACTAGCAGTACCTTGTCATATTTTATTTTTCATTCCAATTCCTTCTAGTCGTATTCTTCATATAGAATATACAAAACAGGGTGTAGTAAAACTTAACACGTAGTAGGAATTAGTGAATTGACCAGCCATTGGCTACTCATTCGGAATATTGGGTTTTTTTGCTATGTCTGCACAGAGATAGGTTTGGTAATTTTTTCAACTAGTAACCCTAACACTGATTGTCTTGGTTTTGATGAATTAGACTTTATCTCTATAGGGTATTATTTTGAGCCGTGATGTCACTCCACAAGTGTCACGGTGAAGGAAAAATCGTGAATACAATATACAAGGAACGGAATCCAAGTCTCGAAATTCGGTTATCTTTACCGATCACAATCGAAAGCTTGAAACAAAAACTCATTCGCCCCGTAATTAATATTGTGAGCTGATATCAAATCAATGTACAGACAGACAACATTTGTATCGGAGAATAAGCCTGTATGTATCACCTCTCTCACTCACACTAGATACGAGTAAAAAAGACGGCGTGATTCAATTTCAGTGCGTATTTTATGATTCAATACCTGTGCCCCGCGGTTTCACCCGCGTAGATTTAGTTTCATCCTTATTGTCGCGGAACCCTAATATGTTTAATAAATAAAAGTAGCCTAAGTTACTCCTTGAGACATTAGCTACCTGCCAGTGAAAGTCCCGTTAAAATCGGTACAGCCGTTTCGGAGATTACCCGGAACAATCAGACAGACAGACAGAGTAAAATTTTAAAACTTGGTTTTTCAGTGTCAGTAGCGTGTATACTTTCATATGCATTTAGTGAAAATCTGTAATTTTGGAATTACAAACAGACACTTTTTACAATTTTATTTAACTGTATAGATGTATCGAAAGCAGAGCGATCCCGTAAGTGTGTTCTCGTGTCCGATTGATATTGTTTGCTTTTAATTTATTTTATGCATCCACCGAATATCCGAATGAATTCGCCGTTTCCGAACTGACGATATTTTTTCGAAAATGGAACGCTATCAGACGATTTTAATTTTTTAATCTGCGGAATAAAAATTTGTGCGTCAGCGCGCGAAATTTGAATCGATTTTGTTTTTTCTTAACTAGCTGTAACACGCGATTTTATCTATGTAGAGTTAATTTTATAGGTGGTCCAAGGAACGTTATTATTTTATTATATTTTGTATTGAAAGTTAAAATATTACATTGTATTAAAAATATTTAAATAAAAGTAGCCTAAGTTACACTTTGTAACATTAGCTATCTGCTAGTGATAGTCCCGTTAAATATACAGACAGACAGAGAGAAAATTAAAATAGTTTTTTTAAGTGAGTGCCATACCTTTACCATAAAGTATATTCATATGAATTTAGTAAGGTTGGAATTTCAAATTACAAACAGACACATTTTATTTATCTGTATAGATTAGATTTACCGTTTGAGATTGCATTTTGGTCACTTATTAATTAAAGCAATATTGCAGAAAAAATAATAAGTTCATTATTAACACGGTATTTAACGATAATGGCGCCAATTTTTAAATTTAGAAAATTTGCATTCCATAATTCTTTATTCCTCCACGCATTTTAAGACCTCGCACCTTATGTCAATTATAAAGAGTTTATTTTCGATTACACGGGAAAAACGTAAAGAAACGCCGTAACGACCAATCATCGCTTTAGTGAAAATTTAACGTTGATAGCAAAGTTTTAAGGTTCATTTTCGTGTGTTTATAGCAAATGAGAACTGTTCGAACACTAATAAATTAGCGTTTTTTAATGACCTAATCAAAGTTTATGACGCGAGGCGAATCCTGGACTCCTAGTGTTAGTCGATTGACTTATTGTGCGTAAAAAGAGCACGAGCACTGCCATAATTATTTTTCGAGTTTTATGAAGATTGGAATTTTTGTTGCCATATTATATTTACAGACACCCATGATTTATGAGGCTTCCTGCAGCTGCTACTCACCCATCGCATCTGGAACAAAAGGAAACGTATTTGTCAATTATGGCAATACTTAAAAATAGACACTATAAAAATATTGTCTGACTCTTCAGTCTGTCTGTAAATCGAGAGTTAAGATACACGAGTGGTAAATTCTTCGACATTCATAAGTGCCTTACCAGGGCCTAAACTGAAAAAAACATTTTGATTTTCATTTTCACACATTAAAGCTCTTCCTAGACGTAAAATACTTTGATTACAGGAAACTAGCTGTGCCCCGCGGTTTCACCCGCGTAGATTTAGTTTCATCCTTATGGTCGCGGCAACCTAATATTTTTAATAAATAAAAGGTAGCCTATGTCCTTTCTCAGGGTCTAAAGATTGTCTGTGCCAAATTTCATCAAAATTGGTTGAGAGGTTTAAGCGGGAAAGCGTAACGGACAGACAGAGTTACTTTCGCATTTATAATATTAGTAGGGATTATAAAGAAAACCATGCAAAAATGATCGTCTTTATAAAAACTGTAACGAAATAAGAAGGTAAATAAAACTAGAAGAAATCATAAAATGACCTAATCTATACAGATAAATAAAATAGAAGTGTCTGTTTGTAATTCCAAAATAACAGCTTTTCACTAAATGCATATGAAAGTATACACGCTACTGACACTGAAAAACAAAGTTTTAAAATTTTTCTCTGTTAGTCTGTCTGTCTGTCTGTTTGTTCCGGGTAATCTTTGAAACGGCTGGACGGATTTTAACGGGACTTTCACTTGTAGGTAGCTGATGTTTCAAGGAGTAACTTAGGCTACTTTTATTTATTAAAAATATTATGGTTCCGCGACATGAGGCATGAAACTAAATCTACGCGGGTGAAACCGCGGGGCACAGCTAGTCCTAAATAAAAATGACCTATTTAAATTCTAATCTGCAAAATAATTATTATAAATATTGCATTTTTTTTTTGCATTTTTTGCAAATAAATTCTTAACCGATATTTCAAACGCAATTTAATTTAAGTAAGTACTTACATTTTATCGCGAGTGTAAATCTCTAGAATACTTTATCAATTCTAATCTAGATTTATCATTTTACAAGAAGTCCGATAAGCTATCATGAAGAATTTGACGTCTTGACAGATGGTACTTGACAAAATTTGACAGTTTGACATGTGATGAAATGCGTGATACATAAAAAAAAAACAAAATGGCTCTCAGCGTGGAGTTTTACATTCGTTCTCTGAAATTTCATTCGTAGATTAGTTTTTTTTTTAATTTGTTCCAATTGTTAGAGGTTAGTCGGTAGAAACAGACAGACAGTGAAAATTAAAAAAAATATATAATAATTTTTTACATTTATACATACAGTTGTTGCATCTGAAACTTATAAACTAAATGTACAAATTATGTTCTCTATACATTTATATACATATATACAGATATTAATAAAATTGAAGTGTCTATTGGTAATTCGATAAGAATAGTTTTTCACTAAATGCATATGAAAGTGTACACGCTACTGACAATAAATAACCAAGTATAATTTTTTTTTCTGTCCGTCTGTCTGTTCCGGGTAATATCTGAAACGGCTGGACCAATGTTAACAGGACTTTCACTACCAGGTAGCTAATGTTTCAAGGAGTAACTTAGGCTACTTTTATTTATAAAAAATATTAGGTTTCCGCCACAATAAGGATGAAACTACATCTACGCGGGTGAAACCGCGGGGCACAGCTAGTTACTACTATTTTCCTTAAACTCTTAAAACTCCTATACCCTATATTATTTCATGATAATGCTTTTAGAAAGAATCTGTTAATTTGAAACGTCACACAATTTCACCCGCGTAGTTCCCGTACCCGTGGGATTACGTGGATAAAATTTACCCTATGTTACTCGCTGATGATGTAGCTATCCATTGCTGAAAGAATTTTCAAGATCGGTCAAGTAGTCTCGGAGCCTATTCAATGCAAACAAACAAACAAATCTTTCCTCTTTATAATTTAAGTATAGATAGATAAATTAGCGGGGATATTACAAGTGCCTTCGGCTAGCAAGTGTACACGTCTAGAGCCTATTTAATGTAGTGTTATTTCTTGCTTGCAGTGTGAGGCATCCCGGAGCAATTAAAAGGTTTTCTCAGGCTGTGTTTAATTCTATTTGTGCATGCATGGTTCATACTAGCTTGGTTTCAGGTTTAAACTCAGTTAAATTTAACCATGGGTTGAGAAGAAATCTTATATATAAAAATGAATCCCCATTTCCCTTGGTCACGGCATCACGCGTAAACGGCTGGATGGATTCTAACGGGACTTTCACTGGCAGGTAGCTGATGTTTCAAGGAGTGTTTAAGGCTAATTTTATTGTTACATAACGGTTTCGTGGGACACCCATGAAACTGAATCTATGTGGGTTAAACCGCGGGGCACAGCTAGTATAAAATTAATAACATCTATAATATTTAATATAAATATGAATCGCTGAATGTGTTGCTAAGCGCAAATCTCGAGAGCAGCTGAACCGATTCTGTTAATTCTATTTTTAGAATATTCCTTGATGTACGAGGATGGTTCTTACGGAGAGAAAATATAAAAAATACAATCGATTCGTAATAAAAAAAAATAAAGAATCGACTCCTAGGCGGTACGAAGTTCGCCGGGTTAGCTAGTTTCAGATAATTTCGATAAGTTCTTGCGACTATTCGAAATTGCAATATGAAATAGAAACTAACAGTGTCCCAAGGTTGTGACACGTTCGTACGTCATCGCTTGCGTATTGCGCTTTAGTATGGAGACGTATAACTTCCTACACTCGCCGCTTGGGGCGCTTTTTAACGTTCCTAGACAAAAACAGGAATACATAGAATTTTGCACACTGAAGGTATATTCAGAGAAAAAATCTTGGTTTCTCCAAATAGCTAATCTAAAGAGATAAAAATCTATCGACGTGTATATTCCGTTATCGATAGAGGAAATTATTAGATTTCCGCTTATCCAAGGTTTAAATAAAGCATTCTTTTCAAACGTGATATACTCGTAATAATACGCAGTAAACTTCACTAAGCATTATTCTGACATATCTACACACCAAGAAGGAAGCCTCAGTTATAAGTCTTAATATGTTTTTACGTTGATGATATTGTGTGAGTATTTTCGTCATTTTGTATGGGACCGTTAAAAAGCGCCCCAAGCGGCGAGTGTAGGAAGTTTTACGCCTCCATACAAAAGCGCAAAACGCAAGGTCAAGCGACGCTGTTCCTATCACATAATTTAGTTCACATATTATCTAGATTTCTCAAATAACCACGATATAAAACTTCTCTGAAAAAAATCTCAAAAAAATATCAAAAAATTTTTTTTTTAACGGCGATAAGAAAATTTTGTTTGTCAATATCGTGTTTATGGTTTTATATTAATTGAGACAAGTTACGTCAAAATTGATGACATTATCCCAAGTGGCAGTTAAGTTAAAGTTAACTTGGACCAGCCACAAGCAAGCCTGTCTGAATAACCCGCCATACTGGGAAAAGTACGTACAATTCCACTTACTGAGTAGCGCGGGGCTTACATGACGGGTGATGATTTTTTTAATGTTTTTTTTTTTCCATTTATTTCGGTACAAACAGTCAAAATTATACAGAGGTAATATTAAGGTATAGATTATACCTAGAACAGTTTTAAATGTAAAGCAGACTAGGAGTGCCCAATATTAAATTAAATAATTAAATTTTGTAATCATAATTATTACATACATACATAATTATGTTCACGCCTGTATTCTCCGAAGGAGTAGGTAAAGATGTTGTAATAACATCACCCACTTTTCACCGAAGATCTATCGCCGTCTCAGACACTATACGTGTCATTGAATTACTTCTCAGACATATACAGGTTTCACACGTTGTTTTTCTTCACCGTAAAGCACGTGTTGTGAAATCACTGCACGTAAGTTATTAGATAACTCATTGGTACAGACCCCGCCGGGATTCGAATTTGCTTCGCTTGCGTAGCAGGCGACTGCTCAAACAAAATACCACCATGGGTATTTTTATCAATAACTTTTGACTTAGGGTGGTAAGTATAGTAGAAGATATCCGATGATGATAAGCTTCGAACGCAAGGTCAAACGATGTTCTTTGAAGATTTACAAAGCTTAATGTGGCAAAGAACTCTTCTTCATGTATCATCGTGATAAAGATTATAAGATCAGTGTGCGGCATGTAGCCCCCGCGTATAACGGTTGCGTGCCGCGCCGGCGAGTGGGAGTCCGTCTTAATAAGCGGCTTATGTACCATAATAGCGGTCCTGCGCTCTTGACGCACACTATTTATATAAACCAATGACCTACCGACATTCTGACATTTCGTCACATTAAAAACTGTCCCTTACTCTATGGTTACATCAGTGTGAATGCCCAAAAATTGCTTGATTACACCGAATTTGATTAAATGATCCTAAACATTAACCTCATTATCACAAAATATATACAAAGATAGTCTTTGGTTTAAAAGTAGCTACATCTCTCTTTTAATTTAAAAAGGGATGGACTTATTTTAAGTCCAAATTTAGTCTATTTATCGTTTAAGCAGCGTTTGTAATAAGGGGGTCAATTTATAGTGATCTATTAGCACAATTACTTTTTTTTACTGTCAAAATGATGTAGATTTATCGTATTGAAGTTTTGAAAAGGGTCGGTAAAATACGTGAATGACGTATACGCGATCATCACGTGACATTCCGCTTATATTCTCGTAGATGCGTGTGTCTGTGTGTGTTGCTTCGAACGATTTCTTCCTAGATTCCTAACTGCTTGTAAATCTTATATTTAATTAATGCTTTCGGTTTAGCTAAAACGAAAAATCATAAAATACTAGTTTTTAATTACTCCTAGTTAAATATTACATAACGTATGCTATGTGACATACGACAGACAGACAGTACAAACAGAAAGTATTTAAATATTCCTAAACATTAATCGGAGAGTACCAGGCTCGCAGAGCGTGGAGGTGGTTATAATTTATCGGAGTGGCGACGCGCCTAATGCAGTGGACGACGCGGCGACGCTGAGTGATAGCGCTGCAGCGCGATATGATACGAGTGACGCGGTTAAGTGCGATCGCTTGTACTCCGATACCGCATGGGATTACCACGCTATGCTGCCCTGGTACAACAGCTGCGAACTACAAGGATTGTTCATTACTTTTAAATTCTTTTGGGATCTTTGTCCTTGAGGAATTGTTTGTATTCGCAGTTTTTAATGGAGCATTTAATAATATGTTGTGAATTTGATAAGTAACTACAAATGCTGTCACGAATCATGAGCGTTGACGCTCAAAGAGCCTCAGTGACCTTGGGGTTACATCAGTTCGAATCCCAGCGGGGCCTGTACAACGTTGGCATTTAACCATCTTCGGTGAAAAGTGGGTGTTGTTATTACATCTCTGCCTACTCCTTCGGGGAATACAGGCGTGAACAACCTGTCTGCCTACCACCTACATCAATGTGAGTGTACCCTATACATTACGCATTTACCCATACGCATTACGCACAAAAGACAAAAGATATCCGCCAAATATCCGCGTATCTTTTATCATAGATCCGCGAGCAAATCCCCGGATCCCGGCTCCGTTCCCGTAATCCCGGTTAATAACGCCGTGGGATCCGCTCCAGACGGCTGATAATAGCGAATTATTTAGTTACGCTTATAATTGACTAGTTATTGTTCAACATTAATTGGTTATGCTCATTTCGCTGGCTATTCAACGCTACGTCTTAACCAACGTAGCGTTTAGTTAATTGCTTTTGATATCACATAGGTTTAAACACGCTTTTAACTAAGTAGTGAAAATAGATCTAAAATTATTCCTTAGTAGCTGTGCCTGGTTTCACTCGCGTTGGATTTTATGTGGAATTATTAATATTTTTTAAGAATATAGCCTTAGTTATCTGCTAGTGAAAGTCCCGTTAAAATCGAACTAGCCATTTCAGATATTACGTTGAACAAACAGACAGACCGACAGACGTACAGACAATCAGACAAACAGAGAAAATGATTTAAAAATTGATAATTTCTTACGTAAATAATATACTTTCATATGCTTGTCAATAAATATTGACAAGCTGTTTATTAGGTATTAAAAACAGACACTTCATTTTTATTTATATGTATGTGTGAACAGATTAGCGGTACATTTTCCCGTCCAAGCAAACCCTTATTTTCCCCTAAACAAACAAAAATAAGAGAGGGGAAAAATAATAAAAATAAAGAAGAAAATCCCGGAAAATTCAGCGATAGTTCCCCGGGCGTACCAGGGCCTCATACAGCCGAGAGGATTGCGGGGCTAATGATTGCGCGCTCTACAAATCCCGCCAATATGGAGTGCGGAAAATACCTGGAAAATGGGAATGTTCCCTTTACCTCACGTGTTACATTAAGCAGGAATATACGGCGCGTAACGAGGAATAAAATACTCCCCAATCGTCAGTTTGCGCTACTAAGTTGTTACTTTTAAATCACATTAAGTTTTTTTATCACCGCCCAGGCGTTTGATCTCGGCCCATCTGTCCAGATTTCGTCGTAAGGGCTGGCCACACACGATCGTTTATGATTCCTAACAGTTTTACAGCCGACAAACAAACACGTGGTTCCAGGCATCGCTGTAACCAGTATCAAAGTCGAGCCGAATTCCCGATTCCGAGTAACTGATGAGTGAATACACAAATAGAACAATTATTCTTTTCTACTACGTACAAGCACAGTAAATATACGCTTAGTGCAAGCAGTAAGGTATCTAGGACAATTTTTTTAAATCGTCGCTTCGAGTGCATAAGTCGCTATGTGTTTTTACACATTTTACGTGACGCAGAAAATGATTTTCTCGAAATATGGCCCGAGTATTCAAAAAAAATATTCTTACTATTGATACATATAACAAATACGGAGTTTTTTGTAGATTAATGTTGGACAGGTATTATTAATAATTACAAAATTAAACATTATTAGAAATTTTGACACAAGAGTTCATGAAATACACATAGCGACTTTTGCAAGCGCAATGACGAAATAAGAACGAGTATTCCCCGAAGGGGTAGGCAGAGGTGTTGTAATAACAACACCCACTTTTCACCGAACATGATTAAGTGCCAGCGTGACAGATCTATCGCCGTCTTAGACTATACATACGTCTTTGGATTTAATTATTTACTAGCTGTGCCCTGCGGTTTCACCCGCGTAGCGTCGATTTCATGGTTTTTCCGCGGAACCCTTATGTTTTTTAAATTAAAAGTAGTCTATGCTACTCCTTATAACATTAGGTACCTTCCAGTGAAAGTCTCGTTAAAATCTGTCCAGCCGTTTCGGAGATTACCCGGAACAAACAGACAGACAGTCAGAGAAAAAATTTAAAACTTGGTTTTTTAGTGCCAGTAGCGTGTACTATAGCGTATACTTTGCTATGCATTTAGTGAAAAGTTGTTATTTAGGAATTACAAACAGACACTTCAATTTTATTTATCTGTATAGATTAGGGAAAACAAACAGAATTAAACTGTGATACTGCTTAGTAATCTTATTATACTGTGGTACAACGAACGAGCCGTCCCGTAATTTTAACATTGGAACATTCTAATTCGTTGCAAAAATCAGTGTAAATTACCATTATTGTAAATGCAACTCAGTTCTAGTGTAAAGCTATAATGGGTTGATGCGTCGTCTGTGCAAAGCAGTGATTTACATTTAAAACTCGGGTAATAAACGAAAATGCCGCCATTCCGAGTGTCGGTTGAACATAAAATTTTCTATTCGAGCGGACAAAGGGTACGAATTAACGCACTCATTGTTCCGAGGGCACTCTCGCCGCTATTACTTCATTATTATTTCATTACTAGCTGTGCCTCGTGGTTTCATCCGCTTAGATTTGGATCTAAATAAAATTAGCCTAACTCCTTGAAACATTAGCTACCTGCCAGTGAAAGTCCCGTTAAAATCCATCCAGCCGTTTAGGCGTGATGTCGTGACCAAGAAACATAGGGATTTACGGAACGTGACAGGTGGTGAGTCTATCGCCGTCTCAGGCAATCAATGAGTCTTTGAATTACTTCTCAGACGCAAATGACTCAAATAAAAAAAAGACGTATGTATAGTGCCTGTAACGGCGATGGACTCACCATCTGTCACGTTGGCACTTAATCATCTTCGGTGAAAATCTCTATCCTTGCCGGGCAAAGCAGAAGCTAGTGAAGCATTAATCAAGTAATCCTAATCAAATATTTACAATTCTTCGCGCTATCTTGTTCTGTTTGAATAATACTGTGATTAGTAACATTACCACTTTAATCCACATTTACTTTTTGTTAGAGCAGTTTCAGGGAAACGGACGGAAGCTTGTCTTTCGTATTTATTGTTTCAGCCATATCAAAGGCAAGTTCCTAGAAGCGGTCCCGTCCCACACTCTTTGTTCAGCATGTAACATTAGGTTATTTACGTATCAATCGGATGGTATTCCAAAAAGTGTCTAACTGCGGGTATTTCTATACACGTTTCAACGAATTCGGTTCTCTTTTTGAAAATAATCACTATGATTTTTTATATATTACTTTTTAGAGTTCCACCCGCGTAGTTCCCGTTCCCGAGGGAGTATAGAGATAAAATGAATGCTATGTTACTGGTTGATGATGTAGCTATCCATTGCTGAATTAATTTTCAAGATCGGTCTAGTAGTGTCGGAGCCGGTTCAATACAAACAAATACTGATTCTGACAATGTTTTTTAGCAGACAATAAATGTTGGTTTCCTATTGATGTTTTCAATCACCGTAAAGTTTTGACAAAAAAGTCATTCTTCATACTCTGGGATTTGAACTTACGTCGCTTGCACACTTTTCAGCCACTCTACTGCCTGTAGCTTAGAAGTGTTAATACACCCAGAACAGCACTTAAATTTGGGACACCGTGGCTATTCAGGTGGATGTAAAACTGACAGATTTCATAATTACATCAAAAAGACAAGAACCACGTACTTATAACATCAGATGCTGATCTAAGCGGCTATAACGCACGCTAATTACCGTAGGGCACACTAATGTTTGATATAAATGCAAATATATTTTATCTCTAGATTACCCAGCTACAGATAACGAGGAACTACTTGTTTTTAGAAGGCAAATGTTTAACTTTAAGATAATGTCTGATAAGCAGCCCGTTTTTGGGTTAGCATAGGTTAAGTTTTTCGTAAAAGGTAAACAAATTCTTAAGATAAATTAATTCACCGGCTGATGACAGTTCACTTTGATGTGTACAAGGTTTTGGGACAAGGAAGACCGCTTTTTATATTAACGATGACAAACAACGAGGTAAGGAATGAGTTTATAAGGGAAGTCTGAAAGTAGCACCAGTGGCTGAGAAGATGAAGAATAAACATTTGTGATATGGACATGTTATGCGGAGGGATGTGGATAATGTTGGCAAAAGAGATTTGTTTATGAATGTGGAAGACCTAAGAATTGATGGATGGATTGTGTGAAAGATGATATGGCTAAGGGAGTGAGTACAGATATGACGGCTGATAGAGAGAAATGGAAGAGAAGAACACATTGCGCTGACCATGAATAACATGGGATAAGGACAGGCGGATGATGATGATATGACTAAGGGTGTCGTTGGGCTTATATGTTTTCTGTGATTTATTTTGTATTAACAAAAATTATAAACATATTTTTAAAAAGAATAAATTCTTAGTTTCATGCCAAGTTCTTCTCAGAAAAAGCAACCTTCCGAATCCGGCGGTAGCAGAATCCTGTATAATCATGTCGTTCTGGCAATTTGAAAGTACTTTGTCAAAATTCAAATCAAATAAAGATACTTATTTACTTAATACCAGAGTGTCTTTACATGGTGTACCTTAAAAAATTTAATCACTGTGGCAACACTGAACTGCTCGATCTATAGCGACCTATGAATCGAATAACAAAGGCAAGAATGAAGTGCACCGAGCACCAATACATCGTATGGCAATCAAGCTGCCTTCCACGCAATTACCAGGAGAGCATAGCCGTCGTGGTATGTTTATCTCGCTCTTTGATCTGCGCCTAATTAATATATCGCCTCTGCCCTCTGGTGCCCTGGTATTCGGCTTCGTCGCACTTTGATGACAGACAGGGACATTATTGATTTCACTGGACGCTATGTGTGTTCTTTACAGACAGACATCTTGACAATTTGACATTAGTACGTCAATGATGTATTATGCTTCCACGTTTTCTTGTGTTGATTACAAAAACAGATTTTAGTTAAACGCCTTTAAACGTTTTTTACAGAACATTTCATGGATCAAGAATTGGAAAATCATTAAGAAAACAGTCAGAAATTTATGACAATTTTTTTTTCTTAATATCTTTATTTGATTAGACTTCTTACAAAAGTACTTTCAAATCGTCAGAATGACACAAAAATACATTATACAGGGTTGTAAACGTTACCACCGGGTTCGGAAGGCTGCTTTTGTTGAGAAGGAAAGCACATAACCCCCTTTTTTGCTTCGTCGTAATCAGGTAAAAAACATAATATTATATCATAGAGTGTAAAAGTAGGTGCAGGTGAGGAACCTGCTGCTAAAGAAGCGACGCAAGTTCGAATCTCAGCGAGGCCTGCACCAATAAGTTTTTATGAAAAACTTATGTAGGTGCAATGATTTCTCACCACGTAAACGGGATTTTCGAAAGTTTATCTCTAAAGGGGTTAAGTATTCTGTGATACTTTTTATAGTGTGCGTCGAATATTATGCAGGCAAAGCCACGGGCGAAAGCTGAAACAGTATAACCAACGATAATAATAAATATTGATGCTACATCGTTCTAATTGTAATCTCGGTGATAGCATAATATAATGATTAGCGTGCCTGGAGCGATCGTGGTAAGTAATGAAAGTTGGAAGCATTGATTAATTAGCTATTTTGCTGTGTCTGCGCGTGAAGCAATTATTGTGATGCACGCGAAGTGTGGCCGCTTGGGGTGCCATGTCGGATTTTGGAGTGTTGTGTGATTTGATTATTGTATAATTGTGAATACATCTTCTATTGAAATAAAATTGAAAAAAGATTATCTGTCTGTCTGTTTGTCTGTTTTTTAATCTCCAAAACAGCTGGATTGGTTTTAACGGGACTGGCAGCATGTTACAAGCAGTGCCAAAGAATACTTTTATTTAAACACGACGCGGTACAACCGCGAGCACAGCTATATTACTAAATATAAATAATTATACGTGTATACAACACAGGAACAGTACTTAAAAAGAAATACAAGGCGTATAGTACATACATACCTATGCTCACGCCTGTATTCCCTGAAGGGGTAGACAGAGGTGTTCTAATAACAACACCCACTTTTCAGCGATGATGATGAAGTGCTAACGTGATAGATGGTGAGTCTATCGCCGTCTCAGGCACTATACATACATCTTTGAATTTCTTCTCAGACATATGCAGGTTTCCTCACGATGTTTTCCTTAACCGTAAAGCACGTGGTGTGAAATCGCTGTACATAAGATTTTAGAAAAACTCATTGGTACAGGCCCCGCTGGGATTCGAACGTGCGTCGCTTGCGTAGCAGACGACTGCTCTAACCCCAAGGCCACCGCGGCTCTTATTATTATTAGTAATTTCGGATATTCAGTTAATCAAATTAAAAAGCATTTTACGACAGTCAACTGCTGTGCAGTTACACCCAGATTTCTGATCGCAGTAACCTTAAATAACAGACAAAACAGTTACAAAACGTTGCCTATAATATACATAGTTAAAAGTGACGTTTCTTACGAGGTAAAGGTGTCAAAAGTCGAAAAACATTTGCGGTGGAAGTAAGTGTATTTTAACAAGCAAATACCAGGAGCGCAGGGATTGCAAGTGGGTGCAATGTTAATAAAGACAAAATCGCATGTCCGCGCTAAAACGCTGGGCGTAGCTACCACGCCCCGGCTGCAACCTTTACGACGCTTTGCTATTTTGTTGCGACCCAAATTACTTCCACCATTACTAGAATGCTTGGCTTTTGACCATTGACTATTGATGGACGATAAGCATAAGTTACTACTTCTGTCAGACGGTCATGATCGTTTTTAGGTCACTGGGTGACATGTAGAACTTGAAAGTTATGTAATTTTTCATTTAGTTCCATATTTACTGACGATTTTATTAAAGGAAGAAGACACTGTTGTGCTTTATATAACTATACGTACGTAGTTTAGTCTGAGAAGTAATTCAAAGACGTATGTATAGTGCCTGAGACGGCGATAGACTCACCATCTGTCACGTTTGCACTTAATCATCTTCGGTGAAAAGTGATGTAAAAATAACACCCTTGCCTACTCCTTCGGGAGATACAGTCGTATATGTATTTATGGTTTTGGGAATAACGGTAACTCCCGAGCCAATTTATTTTAGAGTTGCCCGACTGGAAACTGCGCCTCCACATTACAGAATACCTACTTTCTAAAAGTGTACACAAGGTGAGTAAGAACTTCTATGATTCCTGGGGAGTAGTGGTTGAATTGCTAAATATGTGTCTTTCACTATGTCAACGAATTCAATATTTTATAAGATTGGCTCCGCGTGCGTTGCCTTTGGTATTGCTACAGGATGCGATAACCGCTTACTATCAGGCTTGTTTGCTACCATCATCTATATCTAAGACTGTTGGAACACAAACGGCGTAAGAGTTCTCTATTGCTTTTTTGCTTCCCATCAAGATCTTAGTTGGTCCGGTGAATTAAAAGCATGAGGGTTGGATCCATCCCTCTAAATCCGCAGATGAACCACCCAACCGGAGTTAATAGAAGAATAATGAAACAATTATGAGTATTGACGGGGTTTGCGTGTTCCGTAGGTGTGAGGCGATCCCACGACCCCACAACACCAGGGGTGCATAAGAAAAAAAAGGTGGCCGATACAGAAATAATTTTGATAGACACTTCGCGTGCGACAAGCAATTACGTTATGCCCGCGTGGTCGCGCTGTACGAATTTAGCACATTACCGGTACACTACTTATTGTTGATTATTTTCGAATGATTCGGATGCGTTCGCACCTATTTTATCGTCATTAAATTCGTTTTTGAGGCATATGTTCGTAATTAGGTAGTGTGACCAGCTTTCCGTGTGTTGTTGATAATTGTATCCATCAATAAGGTGTCTATGATGTCATACATCATATTTTCACAGACTTTCACAAACTGGATTAAATGTTGGTTAAAATTTCAATATTAATAAGAGAGCTTTACAAATGCTTATTCTCATTGACTCTTTGGTCATTACTCTTTAGCTTCTCTCTCTTCACCATGAAGTACGATTTCAAGTACTTCCTAACTTTGATTGTTAAAGTTGGTCTAAGTTGCAATGTAGACAGTTTTTTCTAGACGCGCATTCTAGACAATCTTCAATTTCTTTCAGTGTACAGATGCACCAGATATGAACATCATCTCCCTGACCTTATCCCATGTATTTGGGGTCGGCACTTGATTCAACCCGATGTGGCTGATCACCTGATTTTTATACGAAGCGACTGCCATCTGACCTTCGCAACCACTTTTCGAGGAAAATCGGCAATCTGAGTTAAACCAGTTGTCAGACTCTCTTAGTCCTCCGAATGACCTGTAACGATTGCCAAAGATGTTAAATTGTCAACCGGGACCGACGGCTTAACGTGCTCTCCGAGGCACGGAGGGAACTCGGGTGGTCACCCATCCAACTACTGGCTAGGCGTGTGGTTGCTTAACTTCGCTGATCGAATGATATGCGCAATAGCAACCAGATATGAGCGCTGACCTATATTGTACAGTGGTCATTTTATAAGTGTAATTGCCTACTTTTCTTGCTGAACGCTCATAGGTCGTAACGGCACCTATTCGTATGCTTTTATCCCTTGGGTAAGCATACTGTAACACCATAGGAAACAATACTATCTTTTAGAATAGTCGAGTAAAACGTGTGTTCTCTCAGTAAGAATAATTATTTCATTATCATTTGTTAACTTAGTGTCTGTGGTCTCAGGAGTGACATCCGTTTCTATCTTATCTATGGTCAGTGTTTGGGGACGCACGATTCATGGAGCCTTTAAAATGTGATAAGTTGGCGCCTTGATATCATCTCGGATATTTTTCTTTCAAGGGTTCGTTATTTTGGGATTTATTTTAGTCTCTGACTCAATATGACTGTTGAGATGCTGATTAATTGATTTGATAACATTACATACATGCATACATATTCTCACGCCTGTATTATCCGAAGGGGTAGCAACAACACCCTCTTTTCACAGAAGATGATTATGTGCCAACGTGACAGACAGTGGCGTGCATTGCATATAAGCAGGTAAGCAGAAGTTACAATTTGTGATCACTGAATACACTCGTGTCGTGTGTGTGTGTGTGTTTATGTTTGTATGTGTATCTTCACCAAGACGTACGTACCTACGCCGCGTCACATAGGTATGTACTTAACCTGCCTACCTACCTACTTATTGTTTATGCCTACCCCTCTGAAAATCCAATGCACGCCCCTGGTGACAGATGGTGAGTCCATCGCCGTCTCAGACACCATACACACGACTTTGAATATCTTCTCAGACATGCGTTTCCTCAGAAACTACATCGTAACGCAAGTGGGTGAATTATTGCACATGAGTTTTTAGAAAAACTCATTCGTATAGGCCGATGGGATTCGAACTTGCGCCGCTTGCGTAGCACCACGGCTCTTCAAGTGTGTTAACTCTTAGTCATAGTCCCAAGTGGTTCAACTTGTTTAAATAGAGGACAAACCACCCTTGTTCCGTGACGTTTACCACTCACTACTATTTGTTTAGAAAAGAGACTTAAGTCTCGCTTTATCGCTGTATCCGGTTTTCGACAAAAACTAAATATTCTAACACTGTTAGACTTTCTCACGGCAGCGAATAATCATTTACAGTGCCACTCATTTATAGAAAGAAAGAAAGAAACATTTCTTTGCAAACAAATACTTAAAGAAGTGGTAAAACGGTATTCTTCTTTATCCGTCTGTTAGTTTCGGCTCATCTCTAAACGGCTGGACCAATGTTGATAGGAATTTCATTGCTGCCAGTAGAATTCTCGTTCAGATTAGTCTGTCATAGCTGACGTTGCAGGGAGTAACTTAGGCTTACTACATACATACATATGCTCACGCCTGTATTCCCCGAAGGGATAGGCAGAGGTGTTGTAATAACAACACCTACTTTTCAATGAAGATAGTTGCCAACGTGACAGATAGTGAGTCTATCACCATCTCAGGCGCTATAATACGTCTTAGAATTACTTCTCGGACATAATATGCAGGTTTCCTCACGATGTTTTCCTTAAACAAAATAAAACACCGTAAAGCAAATAGTGTGAAATCACAGTACTTAAGTTTTTAGAAAAACTCATTGGTACAGCCTCGCTGGGATTCGAACTTAGAATCCTAACGTTGGGAGTAGGCTTACTACTTTAGAATAATTTGTCCGCTACAGTCCCTAATCGGGCAGATGCCTTTAAGTACTCTCTTAAAAATAGCTCACTGTTTAAAAGTACACACATTATTGAATTTTAAATCTTACTAGCGACACTGTCAACCGAACAGACAGACAAGGTGGGTACTGTAGTGGGATCGTCACTCATCGCAATCATAAATCCGTGTCATGAGCTACCCAGCTTCGTACAAATGTATTTTGTGTATTAAGAAACAATATTAATTAACTGTGACAGGTTCACACGACTCGAACTATACTGTGTCATTAGTCTTCACTTCTATTTCCGATATATGAAGTTTTTCACAGAGATGCGATGCCAAAATGTCGTTCGAATGAGATTGTTAATTAATAATATGTGACACAAAACATGGCGAAAGTTGAAATAGAATCCCCCGTAATGAGATGTATGAATGGTTTGTATGAACTTAAATGAGATTCTCCGTGTAATGCTTGTCATTTATCAAGTTAGTAACTTTTGTCGTAGTGAGGAGCGGTGTTTGAGTGAGTTGTTCGAATCGATTCGAATATTGTTGAATATCATCATTCTTATTAATTCAAATTTAAGGAGCTAGCCCAATTGTGTATATTAATCGATTAGCGAAGTTAAGCAACTCTAACCCTAGCCAGTAGTTAGATGGGTGACCGCTCGAGTTCCCTCCGTGTCTCGGAGACCACGTTAAGCCGTCGGTCCCGGTTACCAATTTAACATCTTTTACAATCGTTACAGGTCAGTCGGAGGCGGAGAAAAGAGCCTGACAACTGGTTTAACCCAGGACACTGATTTTCCTCGTAAAAAGGGGTGGCGAAGGTCAGATGGCCAGGGAGATGATGTTTTTATTATTTCCACTAAGATGACCAGGAATAAATATAGGATCGACACAGCGCCATCTGGCCTAAAGATGACACTATTGTGAGCCCATACAAATCTGCGTTTACTTCAACGCGATGAC
Organism: Watsonalla cultraria; assembly: GCA_964035505.1. NCBI lineage: Eukaryota > Metazoa > Arthropoda > Insecta > Lepidoptera > Drepanidae > Watsonalla > Watsonalla cultraria. The sequence goes on from OZ037729.1 coordinate 1,289,787, forward strand.
TTGTGGCGGCGTTTTTAAGAAAACTCGCACTAAGCTCTCAGAATGCTAGTGATGTTACACGATGCAGGATTCAGCGCAAAATGTATCGACACAAATTAAATTTTACTACCAACGATGTATCATAAATAAAACATAAAAACAAACGCTATAATTTGCTAAACTGTCTGCACTATTTAGTATTCTAGGCACACGTCAAAATATTCAAATTGAATTGTGTCTCGTCATTGGAATACGGAATGAATCGAGTGATTCGATTCAACTAGTTAACAACTAGATGGTCGCGAGTCGTATCATTTTTGGAATCGATTACAATCCATTGTTAGTGACGCTCGCTATAATTTTTACGCGTTTGTGTTTGTTACTGCGTATCGTAAATTTATGATGTGAATATTAATACGCGAGTGTGTTTTAAATAAGGCTTTGTTTGAATATTATTTGCATGATAATCTTTAGCTCTGCATTCAGTTAAACAGGTATTAAATTAATGGGTAAAAACTAGTTTTCGTGTTCCTCAGGAAGCCCTATCATTTGATACTGTGGTAGTGCAGAGAACTAACTAGTCCGCCATCTTGAATGATCCACCATTTTGGAATTTGAATGACGTTACATAGCTAAGACATGCATTGTCATTCAAAATACGTGTGTATACCAAAATTTCAGCATAAAAATTCAATTGCAAGATTCCATACGGACAAACAAAATGGTGTTGTAATAACAACACCCACTTTTCACCGAAGATGATTATGTGCCAACGTGATGTGAATGAGTCCATCGGCGTCTCAGACACTGTCTCTGAATTACTTCTCAGACATATGCAGGTTTCCTCACGATGTTTTCCGTCACCGTAAAGCACATGATGTCAAATCACCACACAAAAGGTTTTGTTGTAGTAAATATCAAATTTAAATCTGAAACTCTAACCACAGACGTCAAACAGTTCTGTAAACTATAACATAGTTACATCGAGAGGGTATTTTTGCATAATCGCATCGGTCCCCAGCCTTCCCCGGCAAAAATCGGCTAACAATGTAACACTTCGCTCAAGTGTCAGACAAGTGGCGGTCGTCTATTCGATTACCGACTAGTGAGGGGTTTCGGTTTGCTCGAGCACTCGATTATTCGATTTACCACCGATTACAATGCGTAAGAGTCGTTCAGAGTTTTGTAACGTGATAATACGGTTTGGGTTTTTCTGGTGACGGGATTTCACAATGTTATAGTGAATTCAAACTTTCTATTACTTTTGCAATACTTATATGATTTAGGTTATCGGGAACACGTATTTACCTATCACTATTAGAACATACGTTTTTTAATTACTTCCCAGACATGCAGGTTTCCTCACGATGTTTTCCTTCACCGTAAAGCACGTGGTGTGAAATCACTGCCCATAAGTACTTGAAAAAATTCATTGGTGACCGCTGGGATTTAAACATGCGTCGCTTGCAATGCAACAGCTTTATAGTAAAAAAAAGTAATCCTGCAAGCAACCTTAGGTGGGTAAGGACCCGCAGATATACATACAGTGTCGTTTAAAGCCAGAATGGCCGTAAAATCCTGTTTTATGACGCCATCTTTGTTTAGTGCGAGCGATTAACTCACTGCGAATGTGATCTTTTGAGTAGACCTGTGTCTATGGTTGACTATAGATTTCTTCTTCTTAATATTTTGGTCAGTATAATCAACAACTTATAGCTTCATGTTATTTATTAGGCCTACGTGGGTAAAACCGCGGGGCACAGCTAGTCTAAAATATGTATTCATCTACACTAATATCATAAAGAGGAAAGATTTGATTGTTTGTTTGTTTGCATTGAATAGGCTCCGAAACTACTTGAACGATCTTGAAAATTCTTTCAGCAATTGATAGCTACATCATCAGCAAGTAACATGGGCTATATTTTATCCCCGTACTTCCACGGGAACGGGCACTACGCGGGTGAAGCCGCGTCACGTCCGCTAGTTTAGCATATAAGTTTCATTAGGATTCAGATGCAAATAATATCACTAGTTAATAAATTATTGAGACATCTATATTCTGCAATAAGCTTTTTACGAAACTCAACTAGGCAAAATTATCTTCATTTATTCCATACAATAATTTCTTTATTGCACGAGTATATTACAATGTTTGTATTATTAAGCTTATCTTAAATAGACTTCATATCTAGCAAAACATGTATTACTGATGGCATTACGACAGAAGAGTTGAAAATTGTCTGGTTAATCTAGTTTTATGAATGCTAAACGCATTATATGGTAATTGCACTATCTAATTCTGTATATTTTGACGAGATTTTGTCATATCTTTTAATACTAAGCCTTCATTCCTGACGGATCAGCTACTGCAGCTAATGCTTGTAACACCAAGTGTCCTCATCATCATCTCCCTGGCCTTATCCCATACATTGTACGGGTCGAATTTGATTCAACCCGATGTGGCTGATCACATGATTTTTATACGAAGCGACTGCCATCTGACCTTCGTAACCCCTCCTTTTAACGAGGAAAATTTGTGATCTGGGTTAGACCACTTGTCAGACTATTTTAGGCTTCCGAGTGACCTGCAACGATTGCCAAAGATGATAAATTGGCAACCAAGAGCGGCGGCTTAACGTGCTGTCCGAGGCACGGAGGGAACATGGGCGGTCACCCATTCAACTACTGGCTAGAGTTAGAGTTGCTTAGCTTCGCTGATCAAATGATATGCGCAATAGCAACTATGCCACGAGTTCCTTTGGGCAGTTCCAATTACCGATCGGAAGATCCCGTTATACCCGAATACTCTTCATTTACTTATATTTTTACCAGGACACCATAAACACGGAGATGAAGTACAGAGCTGTGAATTCCTCGCAATAATAGCACCGTCCATTGACAGTGTGACAGACAAATTCACACGCCCTGATCGTCGCCAAATGCGCACTTAACTTACCCTTCCGGCTTCACCCTCGGACGCCTTTCTTTTTATATAAACTTTATTAACGCGTAAAGGTCTTCTGATGGCCCTTAAAGATGCGCCCGGGACGCAGTCGCCCGGAACAAATGGAGGAGCGGCCCTTGCCGCAATTAAATCCACTGTTAGCACCTTGTTTTGCATTGCTACTGATTTTGTACTCAAGAGAACCTGTGGAGCTTCATATGGCCCACTGAAGAACCTGTGGATAATAATAATAATAATAATGATCTTCTACCGAATTTCGGTTACGGCGGCTAATCTCAGCGGGGATTAGCCATGTATATGATATATGAGATATTATAGTGCACAAGTGTGTGCGCAAACACAGGTGCACTCTTTATTCCCTCACGCTCATAGTCCGATGGGACCCATTGGGACCTCGTGATCGGCAGGCGAACCTGCTAACCACTAGACCAACGAGGCAGTTCAAGTTCAGTCCAAGTTCAGTTCAGTTCAGACCAAGTTCCAGAACCTGTGGATAGTGGATAACTGAAGCCTCATATTATGATGATGTGCGTCTACAATTTCCCTTGTTAGATCTCCTAGATCTCTTAGATAGATGGAGAAGTTAGGATGTCTTTTCTCACGATACATTTTTATCTCCAGACTTGTAACGTGAATATATTATATCCATCAATTCAGGTTGAAGTGTCTTATGCAGAGAAGACACTGAGACTTCAAAAGCGATCATGCTTGCCATGATCGTATGTTTAAGGACTATGCTATTGATGGTTAAATCCCTTAAACAATGTCATTTGCTGGAGCATACATGTCATTGGGGAACCTCGCTAGATTCGGGATAGGATTAGATAGCTGGTAGGAAATGAATTATGGTCAACTGAAGACCGACTCCTGTCACGTATCTATCCAATTGTGGACTTGTACATGAATTATGATGTGGGTTAGGTACAGTAATGTGGATGACAGAGAAAAATGTGACTGCCATGTATTTAACTTTTTAAATCCGCCATTCTGGAACAAGGGGGAGAGTTTCCATTACGAATGTAATACACCGCATAACGACGGAAAACGTCGATTTCAATACGAGTATCGACGCGAACCGATCCGATTTACATGTCTACGGCGCAGTACTAAAACGAAATCATGAATGGAACCCAGTGTACGAAACCCAAAACATTATCCTTATGCTTCCATTTTACGACCTTTACCCCCATCGAGTCAAAAGGGTCACATCAGTACGACACGCTGTAAAATGCTCCATCCCGCTCCCCCTAGGGCAGGCCTCGTAAAACTGAGAGAGATAATCACTAAGATGAGTCGAAAATTATTTTTTTTATTATCACCATCGGCGGTACTCTTTTATTTCCTTTTTACGGTCCGAGTACCTCATAAAAAGACAATAAACTTACTATTTACAGACCATCAGGAAATTGTTAGTCGAAGAGGTCTCTTTACGACACATGTCGGCTGGTGGAGCTCTAGTGATGTACTCTTTACGATTGGCGCGCCGTAAAGAGAGGCATCCTACACTTTATCCCCATACTGTATCACGCCGTCGAATCAACCGCAACATTTTACTGCATCTGTATTGCCTCTTAAACAAATGGATCTATCACTCCTGAACGACCATCAAACGACATGGATATCATCAAAATACAACCACTACCTTCTGTCCTTTTAAATTCTTGTGCATCTATCTGACGTTTAGAATACCTGATAGCAAGACTTTAGAAGTTTAGGCTACAGTATGCCTGTACTCCCGGAAGGGGTAGGCAGAGGTGTTGTATTCACAAAAGTTACTTTCACCGATGATGATTAAGTGCCAACGTGACAGATGCTGAGTCTATCGCCGTCTCTAGGCATTCTCTCTCATCTTCTTATAACTCTTAAATTTGCTTCTCAGACATATACAGGTTGCGTAGCAGGTGACTGCTCAAACCCACCACGTTTCTTTGTTGCTAGATGCTTACATTGGGTTATATGCCTGATAAGGTATAGTTTGTTCTTAGGTAAGGGGCTTTAGCAGTCTATAAACGGTTTCAACACGAACGTTGGTGCCACCATAGTTAAAGGTAGTCCTACTATAACTACCACAGCTCCACCACTTCTTCCAGCCCATGGAGTACTGGCGATCTTAATCATCACAGGCACAAATGCTTTCTGGTAGCACTCTCCAGCTACGATCTTCAATAAGGTGGATGTCTCCAGTCTGGCAGCTTCAAATTTCAAATGGATCTCCCATTCTCGAAGTGCCAACGTGACAGATGGTGAGTCCATCGCCGTCTCGGGCACTTTATGAGGTGAAATGACTGCACTTAAGTTTTTAGTCAAACTCACTGGTACAAGCCCTTTAGAACTTGCGTCGCTTGCGTAGCAGGCAACTACTCAAACCCCACGGCCACTACGACCACCACGGCTCCTCAAATTCTCCGATACCCCGATATAACGAAAGACAAACAAATTGTAAAGTATCCAACATAAAGAAGCTTTAAGGGCTACCGTTCTCTCCAGAACGATTATCGGGGAATTTGGTCAAGAGTTTTAATAATAGTTATTATACCACCGCGTTACCTAATACATCAGTTAAGTATTCTTTTATGATTTAACACTGATTCCCCGCGATATTAGTGGCTATAAATTATGGGCCGGATTACCGGCTAAATTGTTTTATGGTATATTCATTGTTTACGAGTGCAGTGAACGTTTGGGTTTCGATGATGTCTCGGATGGATCCCGTCGTAATGTAAAGTGAGCGATTTACTTATTCGTGTTAGTTTGCAATAATAGCAGCGTTTTGTAATATCGCGGAGTAGGGCAGGGGGTGGGGGGTGGAGACGGGGGAGGGGCGGCAACGCTAAGGATTTCAATATTGTGAATTCCGTGAATGTTCTCGCAGTGCGTGTAATGAATTTCGGGATTGTCTTGTGGTTTTTCGGTTCCAACCCCTCGTCCCTCGAGTATTTACTCTCGCTCCATTCGCCAGAGCCCGCATTATATACCGACTCGACATCTAACTTTTAATAATAACGATCTAACTAAATTGTTGGCGGTTTTTTCGTGGCAGTGAGGTGCGCGGCGCGGCATGGCACCACTCTCAAATATATGGTAATAGGGGAGTATTATTTAGGTCCGGCCATTCGTATGATAAAATTGAACCACTGATATTTGCCCGCAGACAATTTCTATGGAGATTTCGTTCTTGAATCTGTGCATGGGGATGATATATCGCCGGCCGGCCCGCGTGTATACTCGCCGGGCACGAACGAATAGCTTCGGCATTACAATGCGGACAAATCGAGTCGTTCCTATGCGGATATCCGCCGGGGATGCCGTCATATCTAATCAAACTACATTTCGCCTTAATAAACATATTTTTAGCATATCTTGCAAATAATATTATTCTGGAACGACAGTAGGCTTAGACAAAGTAACATTCTCTCGCGCTTGCGCTAATAGAAACGATATAAAATGACTTAAATCAGTCACGTGACACATGTAATTCCTGTACATTTTGTATCGTATCTATTAGCGAAGCGTGAGGATAATGTTACTTTGTCTACAGGCCCTGGACAGATCCTGTCACTGTCACATTTTATGAGTCTGTCTCTATCATATGTGTGTTTGAATACAAACATGAGCAGTATCCCCACCATTTTTGCTGTGCGCTCAAATGTCGTGACGGCGCATGTATTTAAATATAGCACGTAAAAAAAGAGAAATTATATTTATTTTTATTTTTGTCCCATGAAGATCATGGTCCGTAAATTAGAAGCCAGTCTTAATGACCAGGGCACCATGAGTATTAGGAGCTGCCAAAGTTAAAAAGTCGAAAAATTAAATTTCAAAAATAGAAGGCGAGTAGCGAGAGAATAATTTTTAATTGTAGTCGACCGCGATATTCTCGAGATTTCTCAGCGTCGCACTCGTCGTCACGTATCGGTTTTAAAGATACGAACTTAAACCTTATCCTTTATGTATTATGTATCAATAGCAACGCTCGTCGTCGAGTTCGACGCTTAGAAACCTAAGTGAATAACCCGTTTCGAGTTTACGGCTGCGGTCTCGCCCGAGGCTCCTTCGTTCTAATTAAAATCGCTACGTTTTCTGTGGTATTCATTTTCATCCTTTAAAACGCTTTTTGTTGTGCCTTCCCCGGTTAGGTTACGTTATTGTGGGTTGAAACTAATTTACATGTTAATTAGTTGTTAGCTGTGTTTATGTCTTCGATAGTTGGGGCTGAATATTATTTTTATCATTGCTTGCAATTTATTTATCAATATTTTTATGACCTACGTACTATCTTTGTCCCGCGGTTTAGAACTCATTTGCGGAAACTGACTCCTTGTCACATCAGCTATATGCCAGTGAAAGAACTGTTAAAATCGGTCCAGTCGTTTCTGAGATTAGCCGCAACAAACAGACCGACAGAGAAAAAAATAAAAAATAGTTTTTATGATGTATTTTTAATGACAAGCTGTTAATTTGAAATTACAAACAGATACTTCAATTTTAATTATCTGTGTAGATGTATACTTAAATGGATAAAATTTGTTGATAAACAATTTTCAAAAACCAAAAGACCGTGTTCCAATGTTAAAATTAAAAAATCATTCTGTCTTGCAGCTTAAAAGTTCAGTGGCGTTCTTTGAAAATGGAATCCTTGGTGTATTTTAAACATTCCTAATATTCATTAGCATTTATTACAATGGTGACCAGGGGGGCAGAAGCGCGGTTGCGCACAGCCGGCCCGAGTGCGCCTTTGTCTCGACTATTATGTATGTAAATGACTCCTAGTACACCTGTGCTACTTTATGTGAGCCTGGTAAACAATCGCCAGATGGAAATAGGTATACCCTTTTTGTCCATGTCTGTCCGCTTAGCTACTGGTATTTTTGAACCATCGCATACCAAACAATGAGTACAAGAACCTCATTCACAAAAAATAATTACTCTTGTCGAAAATTTTAAGTAGCTCAGTACTTACATACAGATTCACATTTTTAACACATTCAGTTTGTCTAACAAGCATTGTTTTATTAATTATCTGCTCTCAAATTGCGGTTAGTTTTTTCCCTGCTGATACACGCACAGATATCATATCGGGGCTGATGATTTAATGTTCACATTAATTACTGACTTTTACTGCCGTTAAGTAGCTCGCACACATCCACAGCTCGTAAATTTCCAGCCGCAATCTAACCTCGAATTAAAAGTTAAAAAAAAGTCAGAACCAATATGGCAGAATGCCCGTGGACAGTTTCCTTATTTAGAAATAAACAAATATATCTATGGTCTATGCTATACTAGCTGTGCCCCGCAGTTTCACCCGCGTAGGCTTAATTTCATGGGTGACCCGCGGAACACTAATGTTTTTTTTAATCAAAAAAGGTTACTCCTTTTTAATCAGCTTTATGTCAATGAAAGTCCCGTTAAAATCGGTCAGACAGACGGACAGACAGACAGAGCTTTATTTACAAATTGTTTCTTTTATGTCAGTATATACTTTCATGTGCATTTAGTGAAAAGCATAGTGACAACAGACACTTCAATAGCTGATGTTTCAAGGAGTAACTTAGGCTAATTTTATTTACAAAAAAAATTATGGTTTCGCGACGATAAGGATGAACTAAATCTAAGCGGGTGAAACCGCCGGGCACAGCTAGTTTAAAATAAAAACAGAATATAAATGAAAAAAAAATTTGTGATTCAGGCAGTATAATTTGTGATCGTAATATTTTATTTTTATAAACTATAATTATTTACTCTATTTTTTTTCTTTTAATGTAAATAACTTGTCAAAATTCTTAACATAGCAAAGCCGAGTGCATGTAACAGACTAAAAATAAAGTTTAGAGAGGTGTTTCACGCGCGAACGGCAATTGTTCCGACGTTCGACGTCGTGCAAGGAAACGGGTAAGCTTCTTACTTTAAAAGCAAAAGTTATTATCTGAACAACGGGCGCGTCTAATTTGGTACGCTTCGCCTTAAGATAATTAAATGTATTTTTAGACCGCGTTACCGACCCTAATGATGATTTTAGCACTTATCTTCCGAGAACTTAGAAAGTTATTTAGAATATCTCAAGTGCTTTGTTTCGTGGTTTCCTTTATTGCAACGGGTTACGATTTCTTGACGTACATTCGCATTTTTAAACTGTAAGGTAGAATACTTTTAAGGTGTGTCATATGACATGTGTCAAATCATATACTAAATTTCATTGGTGGCCCGCGGAGTTTTTTTTAAACTTCTTGTAACGTTAGCTATCTGCCAGTGAAAGTCCCGTTAAAATCTGTTCAACCGTTTTTGCCGAAACAAACAGACGGGCTGTTTCTTTAGTATTTTTATGTGAGTACCGTATAATACTTTCATATGTTTTTATTTAAATTTTATGTAAAGAGTTGTTAATATTAGGATTACAAACAGACACTTCAATATTATTTATCTGTATGTATGTATGTATAGATATAAAATGTTGCCATATAAAAGTTTTAAATAAAAACTAAAATTATCTAGAAAAAAAAGGATCCTAATTTAAAAAAAACCTATCCCTTTCACATCCCTAAGGAGTTTCTCAATTCATAAGATCATAAGATTCTTTTTTTTAATGTAACAATGTACCGATGAAACATTACGAAGTACCAGGGCGGCATAAACAGTAGGACACGTCGCGTCTAATAAACCGACCACCATGAGGCAAGCGAGTTTGAATTTGGAACGACGAGAAAAAAAAACATTCACAATGGCGTCTCGGCTTGATTTGCAAACAGTAAGATAGCGTGACGATTGTATGGTGATCTCAGTACACTTTAAATATATATCTATCTGTAAGTACTGCCCACGTGCTAATGGTTTGTGAACACAATGCTTCGTATTGGAACTATGAAAATAATCTATATTATTTAGTATTTTGAGCTTAATGTGTCACATCTATATAATTGAGATTACCCGGAACAAACAGACACACGGACAGACAGAGTTTTTTTGGAAAATATTTTATTTAGTTTAGACCCTGCTAAAGCACTTAAGAATGTCGAAGAATTTACCACCGGTTCGGACACTAGCCTTCTGAGAAGAACCGGCAAGAAACTCAGCTGGCATTATGTACATTACATTACATAGTAAATAATTATTAATTACAATAAAATTCATAGAAAATAATTGTTTTTTATCACAGCCGTAAAAATATCATACGCATTTAGCGAAAAACTGTTAATTTAGAAAAACAAACAGACACATCAAATTTATTTATCTGTATAGATTCAGAAGCATTTTGATATTGGAACTACAAATTACAACTATTCCAAATTTTAAATAAAAACTTAATATTATATTTAATAAAATGTGTGTGATACAGGCAGTATAATTTGTGATCGTAATATTTCATATAGATTTAAAGAAAAATTCTAACGCCAAGTTAAAAATTCCTAGTTGAACACAAAACGTCTCACCCGCAAAGGCCAAATAATATTTTCTTATTTCAAAAACAGAAGACGCGTTCTATATTTGAATACGTCGCGGGAACGGTCCCCCTCGCGGCGTGAACGAACGAACGAATGAAAAAAGAACTAAATATGTATAAATATCGATCGCCACGCTCCTGCGGCGCCGAAACATCGTGATAAATTACCTACGGGAAATTAAAAACTGTCTTTAAAACAATGACTCATATTCCTTGCATCTCACGAGCGCCCCCTCGCGTATTTCTATTTCATTCTGACATTAGCTTTTCATATTTGTGTCTCGCACCATTCCAAAATTATTTTTGCAGTAATTCTTTTTCTTTATCACGATAACATTAAGGTCGGTTCACACTATACTGAAATATGAATATTAGAAAAAGTTATTTTTATGTACCGCAATGATTATTTTTAGTAAATATAAGTGAAAATGTCTTTAAGTAAATATTTATATTTACATATAAAATAAAATTGATTTGTCTGTTTGTAATTTAAAAAAAATAGCTTTTTACTAACAAAGAAAGACCAATTTCTCTATATTACCGTCTGATTATTTGTTCCGGCTAATCTCCGAAATTACTGGACCGATTTTAACGGGATTCTCACTGGCAGATAGCTAATTTTACAGGGAGTAATTTCGGCTTCTTTGATTTATTGAAAACATTAGTGTCAAGCGGGTCAACCATGTTATTAACTTTAAGCGGGTAAAACCGCGTGGCACAACCAGTTCATTAATACATTCAGAGTTCAAAGTATTGCCACTTTGAACTTTAATTGTTATATTATCTTCTTAATCAATTGAAATAGTCTCACGCAAAATACTGTAGTATAATCACCATAAATTATTATTTCCAAATGAAAATCCCAACTTTCAAAGCCATAACAATAATACAAAAAACAATAGCACGATCACATTAAAATGATAATGTTTGAGTGTGATTAATTCGCTACGCTTTTGCACAATCTTCTAATTAAAAAAATCTGTATTTGCAGAATGCACCGTTCATTTCTTTATCTGACAAAACAAAAAGGGAACTTAATGACTTTTTCTGTCTATCGCGAGATAAGGACGGTTAGAAACGTTATCACAGCCACCCTGGTCCTCCCGCCATTCAATCCTGCCTTTTCTCCAACCCTCAGGACCTATCAGACGTAATTTAAAGATAACTAATGCTTCTTGTCATTAAGGGAAGGAAAACTTAAGAAAAATGCAGCCAAATGCATTTTTAATAACATTCGACATTTGATAACAAAATAGTTGAACGAAACTTTTTCTTTTTCATTTTAAACATCAAGCAGTTTCACCTGCGTAGTTCCCGTTCCAGTGGGAGTACGGAGATAAAATATAGGCTATATTAATCAGTAATAATGTAGCATTCAAATGGTGAAAGAATTTTTAAAATCGGTCTAGTACTTTTTGAGCCAATTCGTTACAAACATATAAAACTTTGCTCTTTATAATCTATATCTATACAAATAAATAAAATTGAAGTGTCTGTTTGTAATTCCAAAATAACAGGTTTTCACTAAATGCATATGAAAGTATACACGCTAATGACACTAAAAAACTAAGTTTTAAATTTTTTCTCTGTCTGTCTGTCTGTCTGTCTGTTTGTTCCGGGTAATCTCTGAAACGGCTGAAATGATTTTAACGGGACTTTCACTGGTAGGTAGCTGATGTTTCAAGGAGTAACTTAGGCTACTTTATTTTTTTAAATATGAGGGTTCCGCGACAATAAGTATGAAACTAAATCTACGCGGGTGAAACCGCAGGGCACAGCTAGTTAATTAATCAATAATAATGTAGCATTCAAATGGTGAAAGAATTTTTAAAATCGGTTCAGTACTTTTTGGTCCAATTCGTTACAAACATACAAACCTTTCCTCTTTATAATATTAGTAGATTTCGAAATGAACGTAGGGTGACCATGCTACGTCCAGGATTAGTTTTCTCTTCGACCCATTTTACGACGCTGTCCACAACATCAGTGGACGTAAAATATATTTATTACAATTAAACATTTTACGACCCCTATAAAATGGTAAATGAAAAAATCTTTGGCTTTGTTAAAATAGATCTAATTGACTTAAGATTTTCAAGTCTCGAATTTTTAACGATCGACAAAAAATAAATAAATTAAAACGGGCAGTCGCGACAAGGTGTATACTATTTTCAAGGGAAAAAATGTAATAATCTTACCGCTGTAAAATACTATCGGACATTTACGACAAATTCACACAAGACCTACTTAATAAATCTGACAAAATCTTAAATTTATGCTCGCGAACGCGTCCGCCGGTGAAAAAAACTGAGATTATTTTACGAGGCAGTAAAGCTGCTTAGAATGCTGCCCTGGACGCAGGATAATCGAGGAAATTCATTTTAATTAACTATTTTATGATGATTGCGACGAAAATTAAATATTTTCCTCGTAAATTTTCTGTCAAAATGATGTTATAAAACTGTTTACAATTCATAATTATAATCATTTCACATGATATTAACATGATTCGAAGAGATGCATTAATCATTTATATTTTGCTTACATTACGTATGCAATCTTTAGTGACTACCTATTACATGTGACTTCATTCACATCTTTAGCCATGAAATGTAGCAAAATACAAAAAAAATATTTTTTTTTAATACCAATTTACAAAAATATGGAAATAAGTCTATTAATGTTATTTATTTTTCATGTCCACGTTTAAGAAAAATATAGCGACGATGCTCTGAGAATGTTAAAAAGAGGCCCTGATTAAATAAAACGTCACCAAGGGAGGGGACGGGCTACGTGTCACGAATTAAACATTAAACTTAACCAAAAGTAATGGTTTCCAAGTTTTGGAAGTAATTAAAAACGTGTTGAAAAATCCACATCCGAAGTCTTTTCAACGCCTCTTAAGGCCCACTAAACTAAACACCTCGAATTACTACCCGCTGTTTTTTCTAATTCTTTAGTAGGCAGTAGGCAGGCTTTTTAATGAATCTTACCATCAATATGAAAGTCGCTTACCTGCAAAAAAAGAAAAAATATTAAGCAAAAACTTTCACATGACAAAACTACCAAGGCACCATGATATGCAAAGAGGTTAACTTGCCTCGTATATTTCGTAGTAACAAAAGGCCCTGGAATCACAATTTGGGGATTTTTCATATAAATAAGGGAAGAAAAGGTCTGTTTGTGGCACGGACGGACATTCGGCCCGCTATTGCCCTATATATCTGCCGCAAAATGACCGCAACTTTCGTTATGTAAATACCTTTGGACTCAGCATTGCCGGGACGAATCTCAGAAAAACATAATTTTTGGAATAGACATTCCCTGCTTTGTTACATAATATCTATAACATTTAAAACGAAAAAAAAATGTTTGTCAAAAAAATGTTACAGTGACGATGAGTTTGCATTTTTGTGGGATAATTTTACCATAGGAATTAGCTATATTCTAAAACAAATACCTACAGGATTACACGTATTCCGAATCCAGGAATATCCAGTGAAAATTGTACATACATATCAAATTTTAGAGCTACTATAAGCCAACTGTATTATTGCCGTAATATTATAACACCTAGATCTCAAATCGTACCAGGGTTTCATTGTTATTTTTATTACTAAGTGCAGATAAAACTTCACCCTAGTTCAAACAGGATCAGAATATGAACGCATCCCCTTTAAAGATGACAATAGGTACATTTTCCGTCGCTATAACGCATTACCTAGCCCCACAGACGAACATATTAATATATTTGTGTAGTTGTCGGCAACAATTATGTCTGTAATGCATCCAGTTCGGTGCACCCGACAATCTTATGACAGTGATATTTTGAGAATATCTGGTTCACAAAGATTTACACCATTTCTTATAATAATATCGATTATTATAGTGACTATATTCATATAAAACAAAAAAAGGTTTTTTGTATTGAATTTTTTTTTTTCATGCAGTACAAACCCTTATTTTTTTCCCATTATTGTATTAATCTTTGAATTTAATTTACCATTATGTGGTGAATTTTCTAACCGTTTCATTATTCATAGTTAAAATTTAAACCAATCAAACACAAAAATAAATATAATATCAACATTTTAATATCAATAATTTATTATAATCGTAACAAAACGTTTTACACCAAGCGTATAATAAACCATACATAGATAATCCGACCCAAAAAAACCCATAACCTACTATTCAACCATCCCCTACCGATTCACACGTTGGATTGACATCTGTCAAGGCCCCAGTCCGGGCACATTTTGACCCCATATTTTTTGGCTGGTGGAATAAAATTTTAATCAAAATATTTTTGCGCCCCCTTTGAAATGCATGATAATTTCTCTATTGTCAGTTAACGCGCCAGCTTGACTTTCGAATGAATATAATATGTTTACGTAAATAAAAAAAACGTTTATTCAATTATTTGTCTCCGATGATTATTCAAAAATGTGTAACTGCTAAATATTCCCCGGATGACATACAAATGAGAAAGTAGGTAATATTTTTACGTTGTGCAACTAAAAGTGAGTCGAGACATCTTTCCGTATTGTTTAACAGATGATGACAAATTCATGTCTATAAGCCGATTGGTTGCGCTTCGAATCACAAATACTACAATAGCAAAACCAACCGACTTCCTTCAAAAAAGGAAAAATATAGACAATAGAATGCAATTAATACTGAGATCTTTAACAAAAACGTTTTCTTCTAAATGGTGAAACCACAATCAGAAGCCTGATAAACGGTTATGAACCGTGTAAAATATGTACATACGTAAAGCTTGGCATATATTACGAGTCTATAGTCAAAAACAAGCAGTAATTGACGTCTTTTCGTCACGGCAATCCGCTCGAAAGATTTGTGAATGAGGAAAATTTAATATTCATGGAGGCATGTCCGAATTTTATGTAAACTGTTGCCACCCTGTATTTATACGCGGTAAAGTTGCAGATTTTAAAACTTTAGGTATTGCTATTGCAAAACACTTCAGTAATTTTTAGTCCACTGCTTACCAGTACTTTTCCAGTGGTTTTCCAAAGCTAATTAAGATAAAACAGATAAAAAGGAGTAAGTCCTTTGCAAAAATTGTATATTACACGTTTATTTTCTCTCTTATAATGATTAAGCTCACGCCTTCTTAGAATTGATCTTAGAAAACAGATTGTATTTTTGAGACACGCAGGTTTCCGCACGATGTTTCCCTTGACCGTAGCTCATGGTGTGATAACCCTGCCCTAAGATCTGTTTTATATGCAAGGGGAGTGGGCGCAAAAAAAAATCTCAGTGATACAGGCCTGTGAGATTTGATCTTGAGTTGCTAGCATAAGTGTCTCAATTTAATCAAAACGTTCTTGAAATATAAGTTTTTAATGCTACTAAGACGACAAAAAAGCCTAGATACAGTCCGCCTGTTGGTAAGCGGTTACCTTATACATAATGATATCTCTATGCCAACATAATGACAACTATTGCTATCACAGTTACTTCACTCCTACTCCCCCTTTCCATGGAGCACTGGTGACCTTACTCATCGCAGGAACACAACACTATATCGAAAATAGCATCATTTTGCTCCGATCGTCTGTAAGGTAACTTTATCTCCAGGTAGCTTACTTTTGGGTAGCTGCAAATACGTGGGAGATCCCCGGTACATGGAACTACGTCTCTTAATCCTTCTCATGTGTAATTACTTTATAATTCATTTAATTGTTGTTCCCAAAATGTGTAACAGTATCCAGTCGTGATTTTGAAATGTGACATTTTTTTGAATACTTGACAAATAGTCTTTCCTCTACAAGTAACACAAAACGCTACCGTACTTTCCTGCTATCCATTGTTTCCAAATCCAGCTTAACTGGACCCTCGGCTGATGGTAAATATGTAAGTATGCCATACAACATCTAGTGCTAGAGCTGTCTTCCTTAAATGGTAGTTAAAATTAACATTTTAAACCAATGAAATATTTATTTAAGTAGCATATTTTTGACTGCATGTCTGTTTGTGTAAAGGGCCGCAAATTGCTGCAGTCTATCTCCGGAATACTTTGTCCTTTTGGACACGTACTTGGCTGTAATCTTGGCTGTTCAAGGGAATTTTAAGTTTCAAGTGTGTTGAAGTGTTTTAAGCGACCAAGTCAAGAGGCCGTAGATTATGCGTAGAAGTAAAATATTGTAAATAATACCAGGAAGTTAACTATTAAATCATAACGTCATACGACGAGGGGGAAACCTTCAAAAGGTCCCCGACCGCCCTGGGAGAGGCAGATCGGGGTATGTGGGATTTTTACCGCACTAAAACCCCCCCCGGTGGCCATCCTGAGTGCTCAGGGGGGACTCCGGGTACTCTGATAGATCGCACCGGTGTCCCCCCACACTTTGCCGGGGCACATCCCCAGGGCAGCTGTATCGCCGCCCCTGAAGACCTCGCTGTGCAAGGCAGCGCGAGCAGGAACACAATACTACTGTAAGGTAGCATTATTTGACTGCGATCTTCTGTTAGGAGTTACACTCCCCAGTCGGGCAGTTCCGCGTAGGAAATGCCTTCCTGCTCTACCAATTCCCAGTCACTTTTAAACAACGTAAACGTATCCGTAGTTATAAAACCTACTTCCCACTGCGTCTCCGCTAGTATTCAGAGCAAAGAAAACAATTTAAATTCAAAACTTGTTGGATATTTCGCATTTCTCTTCGCAGTGTATACAGAAATCTAATTTTCTTAAGCGTTAGAAACATCTAGGCGGTCTGCATTCCAGCGTGGTATGAATGCCGGTGCATTTTGCTGCTTTGCGGTTTTGAAACGATCTACAAACGTACTGTTTTCTATTTAAACGTATACTGACTTAATTTTATAGTATTCTTTAAATATAATTCTTTTTATCTATGGCTCAGTGAAATTCATAACACCTTATCCTGTAATGAAATGTCTATGATGCCAGCTGAGTTCCTTGCTGGTTCTTCGCAGAACGCTAGTTTCTGAACAGGCGGTCAATTCTTCGACATTTATAAGTACCTTACCAGGGCTTAAACTGAATAAACATATTCATAAATGTATCAAGATCAAAATTACCCAAATTGGTCCACCCTTTCTCAAGTTTTAGCGAGACTAACGAACAGCAATATCATTCATTTTTATATGTATATAGATTATGTGCGCGTGGTAAATGCAATTTAGTCTATAAATAACCACTTGTAAGGTCCATTCTAAATATTGGTGAAAGTATTTTTCAAATAGGTTAGTAATTTTGAATATTACCTCAACATACGAACATACCAACTCTTTATAATAATCATATAGACACGCGGGCGAAAACTAATGTACTTTAGAAATCAACATTAAATATCCTCGGTGTATGTAAGCATGGTCACCCTTGCAGCTGTCACAGTACGACGAATCACTTTGTCACTATGACAGTTGCTTACGTCACGTGTAATTGTCACCCTTTATGTCATGTCGTGATTATTATTATCTTTAGGGGGGAGTCGGGGGTCACAATGAGAGTTTGGTTGTTTTAAACATGTTTGGAAGTTAATATATCCCTTCATAATAAAATTACATGCAAAATTGTTTTTGTTTATAATTCAGTATATTTTATTTATATTTTTATTATTCTGCAGATAAGTGCTTATGTTTTGAACTAACCCTGATTTTGATTTTACAAATTAAATGTCGTAAGTTATTCCTTGTATCATTAGCTATCTGCTTATATCTAAGTCCCGTTAAAATCGGTGTAGCCGTTTTAGAGATTAATCGGAACAAACAGACAGACAAAATGAGATAAGAATTTAAAATTAGTTTTTTTCGCAGTCACTTAATGAAAAGCTGTTTATATGGAACTAGCGGGCGTCATGCGGTTTCATCCGCGTAGTTCCCGTTCCCGTGGGAGTACGGGGATAAAATATAGCCTATGTTACTCGCTGATGATGTAGCTATCCATTGCTGAAAGAATTTTCAAGATCGGTCAAGTCATTTCGGAGCCTATTCAATGTAAACAAACAAACAATCTTATCTTTCCTCGTTATAATATTTATATTATAATATTATAGTGTAGATTACAGACAGACACTTCAATTTTATTCATTCATGTAGATTATAGCAAAATTTCAATGTAGAATACACGCAAAAAAATATTTGATGTACCAGGATAGCAGGAAATGACAGCACAGTGATAGAAAAAGAACGTTCTGGCTTATTACCTACTACTTAGATATGCAATACCAACCAGACAGACAAAAACTGCAACATCTTTATACCTAATAACCTTAAGGGAAATAGCAAAAAATATCTCACTATACAATAAAATTAAATTACTCGTAACGCTTCGAAAGAATTATAAATGGCGGATATAGTTGAATCGATTGTTATTTATTACAATGGAATTATGTAAGTGTATGATTGTATTGAATGACCCCTTCAATACCCCTTTGGATTATCCCTCGTAATTGTTAGGATAACAGTCGGGTTTGAATGAATGAATGAACGAATGAACCGACAAGGTTTCACTCACAGATCAACTGTTTGGGGGTATAGAAAGAAATTTTGTGGAGTTCTAAACAGAAGAAAACAAAAATAAGAGTTTTACTTACAATATTCTTACATCTATACTGATAAATAAAATTGAAGTGTCTTTTTGTGGTTCCAAAACAGCTTTTCACTAAATGCTCATGAAAATAGACGGTTCTTATATAGTTTTTTGTTTTTTTTTCTATCCGTCTGTCCGTTTGTCTGTCTGTTTGTTCGGGATAGAAACGGCTGGACTGATTTTAGCGGGACTTTCATGTGGAAACGATTTATGAGTCTGAGAAGTAATTCAAAGACGTATGTATAGTGCCTGAGACGGCGATGGACTCAACATCTGTCACGCACTTAATCATCTTTGGTGAAAGGGGTATTGTTATTACAACACCTCTGCTTAACCTTTCGGGGACCCTTCAATACGTAGGGAGAGCGAGTGATCATGCTCATCCCCAGCAAAGACAAGATCTTCCAGGCGGGTGTCATGCCTGGGAAACACCGGCTTCAACTGTTCTAGTTCGAAACTTGTATATATACTGCAATGCGAAAACTCTGATTGCGCGATTTAGGTTCTCGTGTATTTGTACCCAAACTTCGCTTTTGTTAGCGAGTAGCGCCATCTATGTAGCGAGTGGAGAAACGCTGTTCCAAATACTAAATGTATTGGGCATTTTAAAAGTGACGCATAAATTTTAGCCTTCAAAATCACTTGGTATGACACGGTATCCATTTCACAGTCAGTATTATAAGTTAAACGGTAAACCAAAGACAACAGCATTACGATGCGTAAGCTTTTGTGTAAACAAGTTGTAACCCGAGAAGATGGCTTCTTTATATCCCTTCAGTTCGTTCAATTTTGTGGTTATTCGGACTCTTGGACACTGACTCTTTATTTGAGACCACAGATTTTAATTATAAGGGACTTAAAATTTGTTAATTAGAACACAAAATATCAAAATAAACAGAAATATACGAAATGCTAAATTATTTTTCTTAGTTCTACTAAAAATCGTGAATTTCAATAATAAATATTTTTTTTAGGGATTATGCTAATCTTCACAGGGCTTTAGACAATAGTTACTTGTTATACAAGAGTGCAAAGTTGCTTTTTAACCGCGTGTTCAATTTTGATGACCGAGCAAGCGAAGGATTCTAAAATTAGAATCCTGAGCGTTAGCGAGGGAATCAAAAGAGCACGAGGTGAAAAATCTTTGCACTCGAGTGCAACTCGTAACTTTTCATTCCACCTCAGCGAGGAAATGACTAAATGCAAAAAAAAACGTTTACAATCACAAGATAGGTACACTTTTCAGTTTAGGTATTAATTACTACATTATGACAGGTAAGTATTACAGAATAATATTTTTTAATTCACAAACTTAGTGCACACGATGTTCTAAATTCAATTTACTTTATCCTCTAGAGAATAAAAACGGCTTTTCCACTCAGATATTGAAGATTAAAAATACTCTTTCCGAGATGGTGGGATGAAAAGTAACATTATCCTCACGCTTCGCTAGTAGAAACGATACAAAATGTACGGGAATGACATATGTCACGTGACTGATTTATGTCATTGCCATACATTTTGTATCGTTTCTAGTAGCGCAAGCGCGAGAGAATGCTACTTTGTCTAGGCCTAGTATCGTTCCAATTTTAGTATACTTACCGCCGAAGCAAGAACAATTTTTAAGTTTATCATGATAGTTCAGGTGACAGCGACAGTGACAGATTTATACACGTCATCTATACATCTATATCTATACAGCTAAATAAAATTGAAGTGTCTGTTTGTAATTCCAAAATAACAGCTTTTCTTGCTTGAAAATAGACACGCTACTGACACTAAAAAACAAGTTTACATTTTTTTCTGTCTGTTTGTTCCGGGTAATCTCCGAAACGGCTGGAGCAATTTTAACGGGACTTTCACTGGCAGGTAGCTGATGTTACTTTTATTTAGAAAAATATATTAGGGTACCGCGAAATAAAGCATGAAACTAAATCTACGCTGGTGAAACTGCGGGGCACAGCTAGTAAATAAAAGTTCGTTGTAAGGCCCCCGAGTAACAAAGTATGTAAGTACAAAAATTTAAATTCCCAGCAAAAATTAGAATTCAAGTCTCAAATCATACTAGTGAACAACATGACTTTATGACAGAATGGTTTAATGTAAATACAGTGATAAGTCATAATACTTAGAACAAGACGTCGGTGTCAGTTAAGCGGTAACTTAGCTATTCCCGACGCGGTGTGCGAAGGAAATCACCGCGACAATTATACTTCGCGCCTCGTCCTCGAGATTAGTATACAACTTGTAGTAACGCGTAAGTGTTACCACTCCAGCACTTATTTGAGAGATATTTTATACCTCCTTTTGAAAAATATTATTTATTTTTTACTGTCGGGTAGTTTGTTCACCTCTGCGTCGTGCTCAGTTTGTTACTCATTCGCATTTTAGTGCTCAACCACTCTAGACGTGTCTTCGTGATCTCACACTTTTAAAATTATAATAAGTAATCAATGTTAATAAGTGATTAAGTTTTACATGCCAATTTACACAAGGCATACAAAATCAAGTGACATAATTCTTCATAGGTTATCGAAAACAAGCTGGTTAAAGTTATTATGTGTCTCAAAAAAGACACCGTAAGCAGGTATGTACAACCATTTTATCCACTAATAAATGTTTTCTACCTGTATTGTTATTTGATAAGTTTCAAGGCTTATCTTATTATACTTAATAGTTTACCGTTCGTTCCCGAATCGGTCGACTATTTAAGCCACTGATGCTTAAATCACCTTTCATAGATGTAAAGGCCAATATATAATACTTATTTGCATTACGTAATGTGTTTTTTCCATGTGCATTTCATACGTTTTTAAATGACGTGAATAATAAAACCAGATGTAGGTACCTTACATACATTTATTTTTCTCACGAAAAAAGTTTACCTACGTTTCGTGCAAACGAACTGCAATATGTAACCTGTGCTAATGGTGGATCTTTTACCACCGCTTTGTATATAACCACGTGTTTACGTGTAATCATGGAACGATGTACAAACAAGGTGAACAGCTGCTTACAATCATGGAACCGGGACTGCCGTGGGAGCCATTCACCGGCTTTACATAAAACCACCATGCCAGGGTCAAAACTGGATGAATCCTTTTCTTTTTCATGTACATCAACATCTCACACATGGCCATGCATACGGATCTGCTTTTGGGCTTTCTCATCGCATCGTGACTCAACACGTGAGGACATTCGCCTACCGGCCTAGATCTACACGTATGGCCATGCTCACGGGTCTGCCTTTGGGATTCCCTTGCATAGTGCCTTAATACGTGAGTACTTGCATACGGGTCTACCTCTGGGATTCCCTCGCATTGTACCTACCGGCCTAGATCTCCACGTATGGCCATGCTCACGGGTCTGCCTTTGGGATTCCCTTGCATAGTGCCTTAATACGTGAGTACTTGCATACGGGTCTACCTCTGGGATTCCCTCGCATTGTACCTACCGGCCTAGATCTCCACGTATGGCCATGCTCACGGGTCTGCCTTTGGGATTCCCTTGCATAGTGCCTTAATACGTGAGTACTTGCATACGGGTCTACCTTTGGGATTCCCTCGCATTGTACCTACCGGCCTAGATCTATCTACACGTATGGCCATGCTCACGGGTCTGCCTTTGGGATTCCCTTGCATAGTGCCTTAATACGTGAGTACTTGCATACGGGTCTACCTTTGGGTCTCCCTCGCATTGTACCAACTGGCCTACCTACACTCATATGACCATGGATACGAGTTTGCCTTGGGGCCTTCCGCATCGTACGAGGACATACCTGCCAACCAGCCTACAACACCAGCAAGACTGCCGATGGAACGTTACAACAAATATGCAGCAACATAAAGATACAACCGGGAATGCTTTCCGGCTGATGTGGATTGTAACCTGGAAATATCTAGGTAATCGAAAATATTCATGTGAGTGAACATAATTTATTTAGCTATTAGCTATATAAATATGCCTTTCCTAGTATATGTACAAGCAAAGGTCATAATTGGACAGCCATTAAGACTGTTTCAATACAATTACCTATACTAGATGTAAACCTGCAGGTAGCCCTTCGATAAGAAGGTACTTTTCTCAAAAAGAGCATTTATTTTAGACAGTTGTCTAAATGATCTGATATATTCATCTGAAAGCATTAATTTACCTGTTTTGAACTTCTTAACTGTAAATAATTTGGAATCTACCTGGAACTTAGTTACCTGCTTTTTCAATAGTTATGCCTTATTGGTAACATCATGCAAAACATAGATTGCTAACAATAAAGAAGCAACATATTATAAACCTAATTGGTATTTGCCTACCGTCATGATAAAGACCATTACAAATTACCTATTATAGATAAAAAAGTTTATCAATAGGAAATAAGAATACCGCAGGTGTTCAATCCACCTACTAAGTGCAAAAAATTAAAAATAAAGTTCTTACAAACCTATCGAACATTTCACTAATGTACAATGATCAGGTAGCAACAGGTTTTTTCCTGTTTTATTTAATACCTGAATCGAACATGCACCTTATGCCTATAATATAATGGTTTACCTAATTTCTTTATTGTACCTATTACATTAAAGACTTTCATTCAGGTTAGCCTACAACATTTTTATTTTACAAAACTTCGCTGCGCGTTTAAATAAAACACCATTATAAATGTTCATGGTATAAGATCTGAGTAAATTTTTCAATCTCTATTTCATACATCGTTACAAATTCTTAACGACTAAAAAAGCCTTAGGTACTTAATAAAAAAGGAAATCACCCCTGCTATAGCAGGTGAAAAGTACCTTAATTTACCAAATTACTTGTTTGCTTGTTGGCGTTGTGGTTAGCAAGTTCGCCTGCCGATCACGAGGTCCCGGGTTCGATTCCCGGGTCGAGTCAAAAATATAAATTGTGTTTTTTCTGTCAAGAAATTCACAATAAATGCCCAAAGTTGGCAGTTTTTACACACCCGTGCCTTGGAAAGCACGCTAAGCCGCTGGTCCTACGCCTGACCTCTTAGATCGTATCGTTTTTGCCGTCCAATAGGACTATGAAAATGAAGGAATAAAGATAGCACCAGTGTTTACGCACACACACTTGTGCGCTATGATCTCTCCTACGCAGCTGGCTATCCCCGTTGAGATTAGCCGCTGTAACCGAACATTGTTAAGAGACCATTATTATTATTATTATTACTGATCCAGCGATTATGTGCACATATTAATTCATTTTGAAGGTAATAAACCAATCTAGTCCCTACTTGCTAAAATAGCAAAATACATTTCCTGGGCCCGTATGTTTGTTGCCCCTTATTAGGGAATATAATGAATTAAAATCGAATTTGTAAAAATTTGTATTAAATTATAGGCAATATTGCACATCAAAAATCAATCAACCGATGGTAAAGAGACACAAGTCGGATTGCTTCATAGGTACTTATTTTGACCTAAGACCAAAATTTAATTTTCCGATAAAATTGAAACCTTGTTTTTAAAGTAACAACTTAAAACAACAATAGCTTACCATTCAATCGCGTCAGCATTCTCTCAACTATGGGGGGCATTAGCGATGATACTACCTAAGTACTGATAATATTATAAATAAATACTCAATTATCTTGGTCTAACATACTGAAGCGGTTACTAGCTGGTTTATGGCTTATGATTTATTTTCGTTCCGTGTAACAGAAACGGATGCAAAATAGAAGCTAAAGCAAATTATATTGAAGCACTACGTTATCAATCGTACTAAAATATACATGTATACATAATCATATACTTAATGCATTCCAAACATACAATGAAATCATCTCATGAAGTTACAAAGAACAAGTATGATTTTTAAATGTTGCATAGGATAGGTTAAAATTGACAAGCCCTTAGCTTTTTGGTCAGCTGGTTAAATATTGTGGATAATGAATATTCCAATATTCAATAATAGTATTTATTTCCTACTAATACTTTCATGTTTGACACAATACACCAATCTTAAATTTGGCTCATATAAACTCCGTCATTCAATTCCTTTCAAACACTTTCCTGAAAGTAGTGTTCCCGAAATAGGTATGCTACCTATTTCGTATATATATTTAATGTAATCTACAGAATCATTAAATAATAACAACCCTCCGAAAAGAGTACTTACGACTGCTTTTAATTAATGTAAAAAATAGGTCAAATTACTTTGGTGCAAATATTAAATATACACTTTATGTAATTATTGTACTAAAGGAAGTAAGTACATACCTTAGTACCATAAGTTATACTTACAAAAATCGTTGGTTAAAAACACTAGCAGTAGGAATTGATAATACACGAAGAGCTAGTGAATACTATATTAGAGCTTATTGCTCTTTTAAATATATCAAGTCAATAACATCTGGTTCTCCTATCAAGTTAAATTTGCTAACTGTATATCATTGGAAATATACATCCTGTGGGTAAAGTCTAAATATTTTCCTATTTTCTTACCAGGTAAGAATAACTTAGACACCATAGGTTTTTTTTTCAAAAATTACTGTCAAAATATCTATATACTACATTTTAAAACAGGTTCATAAAAAGCTATTAATCCTGATGATTGATGATTAAATTGTACTTAATTATTAAGTTACTTTTTGTTCTTTGAATTTATTCAGATTTGAATCATTATTGTACGTTTTCAGGACACTAATAATTATATTTAAGATTGTTCTTATAAATAACACTTTGCTTTAAGTGATTCATTTGAAATTTGCAAATAATCTTATTATGTACCTAATTCATTAACGTTATTCCAATTTAAGCTCTCAACATCTACAAGTTGTATACTAATCTCGAGGACGAGGCGCGAAGTATAATTAATGATTAAACGAACTTACCTGTAAGTGAAGTTCTATCATAATTATACGAGCGCCTCGTCCGAAGAGATTAGTATAAACCCACCCTCCCGGTGGTGTACACTCCTCCCATCCTTTTTTTTTTCCAAATATAAAATGGTAAAAAAAAAAAAAAAAAAAAATTGAATAACTTACTTAAAGCAAAGTTCTGTGTATAATGTGCGCTTACAGTTTCAGTTTCCAGGCTCTAAACTAAATGAGTAACAAACTGAGCACGACGCAGAGGTGAACAAACTACCCGACAGTAAAAAATAAATAATATTTTTCAAAAGGAGGTATAAAATATCTCTCAAATAAGTGCTGGAGTGGTAACACTTACGCGTTACTACAAGTTGTATACTAATCTCTTCGGACGAGGCGCTCGTATAATTATGATAGAACTTCACTTACAGGTAAGTTCGTTTAATCATTAATAATTACTTACATGTAACTTTATGACAAGTTTATTTGTATTTATTATTTTAAAACGTCAACTTTGAAAGTAAAAATAGATATCTGTATATTTTATACAGTTTTCTCCACTAATATTATAAAAAACAAAGATTTGATTGTTTGTTTGTTTGCATTGAATAGGCTCCGAAACTTCTTGACCGATCTTGAAAATTCTTTCAGCAATGGATAGCTACATCATCAGCGAGTAACATAGGCTATATTTTATCCCCGTACTCCCACGGGAACGGGAACTACTCGGGTGAAACCGCGTGACGTTCGCTACTCGGTAAATAAAATCAAAATCGGTCCAGCCGTTAAGAGATTAGCCAAATATTACAGGCATACAAATTTAAATAAAAACATACCTCATTAATACTTTCATACGCAATAAATAATGTGGTCGTTATTATGACATAACAAACGGATACATCTACTAATTTATATAGATATAATATCTTGAAAGTGAAAGACGAAGTAATTACGCTATGAAGTGCAACCTTCGACCAATCAAGTCAAAGGGCTCTAGGCGTGGCAGGGAAGCCGGCGGCCGGGGCGAGCACGATAATCTAATATTAAACACATTCGGATATTATATACAAACTGAGCATTCACAGAATTTAATAATCCCACCCCCACCCCCTATCCCACCCCTAACATGAATTATTAACAACAATTTTATGATTACATTTAGCATTGAGTCTAAGTGCCGCTCGAACGTGATAAGAAAATAAAAACAGTGGGTGAAAAATTGCGGCAAAACGCAGGAACTGTTACTTAATATTTTATTGGATTCGATAGGTTTGAGTTATGTAACTTGGGTCCGGTTGGGTGCGGTAATTTTCAATTTTGTGCCTGAAATATTGATAAGACGATTCAGTCCCTCGAGTTGGTTTATTGGATAACTTGGAGGTATTTCTCGGCCTCCCTTGGCCGAGAAATACCTCCAAGTTATTCTAGGCTTTTCATGTACAACAATTCTAACTGTATCTCATTAAATATATAGGGCTTATTACATGAACAGGCAGGTGGTCTAAATAATTTATATCTATACAGATAAATACAATTGAAGTGTCTGTTTATAATTCTTCGATTTTAACGGGACTTTCACTGGCGGGTAGCTAGTGTTCAAATGAGTAGCTTAGGCTACTTATATTTATTATAAATATTAGGGTTCCGCGACAATAAGGATAAAACTAAATCGCGGGGCATAGTTATTAATTAATAAATATTTATGAAATATACCACATGCCTGATTTATGTAATTTCTTGAAATGGCAATTACTTTGTCTAGGCTTAGGATAGCCACAAGGCCATCATGGTAGTAAATTCTATTATTAGAAACCTAAAAATCAGTTGCGTACAAGACTAGGTGATGCAAATGATACGACCCAGACCGCTTAGAGAATCACAATTGGTAGCGGTCAGTACATCCGTGAGATGCATGCCGAAGCGACTACTCGTCCTGAATTATGACGAAAATGGGACCGAACAAGTTACCGGGGATAATTTTATTTAGGTCCCCTCGCCCTGCCTCCCCACAGGGACCTAATAAGATAATCGTCATATTTTGTGCGATTATTTCGTTACGAGTTTCGGGTTTCGCTGCGAATATTTTTGGATGGCTTATATTTTTTATATTGATGTGATAATTATCTTTTTCCTTGGCAGGCAGAGTATTTGTATACAGTATATTATTGACATAAAGACATTGCAGATTTTAACTTTTATTTACTTTACTTTACCCGACTTCATGAACCACTGAACCCTTTTTTTTAAATAAAAGTATCTATACAAATAAATACAATTGAAGTCTGTTTGTAATTCCAAAATAACAGCTTTTCACTAAATGCATATTAAAGTACATGCGGTACTGACAATAACAAACCAATTTATGATCTTTTTCTCGGTTCCTAATCTCCGAAACTGCTGAACCGATTTTAATGGAAATGTTACTGGCTGATAGTTCATATTCCGAGGAGTAACTTAGGCAACTTTTATTTAAAAAAAAACATAGGTCGCCTATGAAATTAGCTCTACGAGGGTAAAACCGCAGGCACAGCTAGTCTAATATAAAATTCAGTGCAATTACATATCATTGTCATATCAGACAAGCAATTTAAAAACTACAAAATTGATCTCGTCCCAACGAGCGTGAATATTGAAAAACTGCAATGCAGCAAGAGATAGCCTCTCGCCGGGATCGCCAATTATCATCGCACTTCATCCAGCATTGGTTAATTGTCATCTGTAATTGAAAAACGCAATTACGCCTCGTCGCATTGGGTAATTAATATTAAATTCGGGAATAATCGGCGCCCTTCTCCCCGCACCGCACCCGAGGGAGCTTGATTGAATTACGGCGAAATTTTGAATTTTGAATAATTTAGAGTTAGCCCTTTATGGTACGCGGGAGTTGTCGTTGACTTTATGACGCGTTCCTACAATATAATTAACTTTATTGTAAGTATGTTCGTTTCGGTAAATGCTATCTTTGTTTGTTTCTTCAGAGGCAAGACGTATTTCTTTTTTCACCCGCGTAGTTCCCGTTTCCGTGGGAGTACAGGGATGTTACTATATCTAGTATATATTTTAATATAAGTGCCGTTTTGTCTACACTTATATTATAAAGAGGAAAGATTTGTTTGTTTGCATTGAATAGGCTCCGACACTACTTGACCGATCTTGGAAATACTTTCAGCAATGGATACATCATCAGCGAGTAACATAGGCTATATTTTATCCCCGTACTCCCACGGGAACGGGAACTACACGGGTGAAACCGCGTGACGTCCTCTATATTATATAAGTTGACTAGCTGTGCCTCGCGGTTTCATCCGTGTAGATTTAGTTTCGTGCTGTTTTTTTTAATAATATTAGCCTAGAACACTCCTTGAAACATCAGCTATCTGCCAGTGAAAGTCCCGTTAAAATCCATCCAGTCGTTTACGCGTGATGCCGTGACCAAGGGAAATGGGGATTGATTTTTATATATAAAGATTTTTCGTTGCGTAGTAGGCTTAAATGATGTGCTTTTGGTTTCAAAAATTTCACACTGGCTTAAAAATAGCGAACTGTCAACAGCGGCCAGAAAAAAACACTCCCTAGTTAATCAGGGCGTCGCGGCTCACCGAAATTCAATTTGGCCGCCATTTCACGACGTGGCGAACACACCGACCGACAAACCAAACAATTACACATAGGTACGTGTGTCGACTGAAAACATTATATTTCCACAAACACCAAGTTCCACCAGTGAAAAAACGCTGTAGCTTTGTTAGTTTTTCGCGCCAACGCGTCGGCCATTTTTGACAGCTGTCAAACGGTACGCCAGTGATTGCGTCTTTTGTGCTCGCACTTTTTTCTACGAACTGTTATTTTTTTATTTATTCAAATTTAGAGCACTTTAGTTTAAATTTAAATAATCAAGTCCCTATGCCTACCGCTGTTATTAAATGTCAAATACGCGTAGGAGATAAACGTAGCCGATGCAACACCGATACCGACACAGGCTGGCCGTCTGAATTCAATAGGTATTGTCACAATATAAGTGATGCAAAATGTCGTAAGTGCCCGTCGTGTGAACAGCCATCAGTCATTTTATGAATGAATACATGACATTCGATCTGGTATCGTAAGGTAACAAGTGATGGGTCGGCGGCGAGTGATTCCCGCGCTCGTGACGGATATCCGAACGTTGACAAACGGGTGAACTGATTCTTTTTTCAAAAGTTTAGAATAAGGTGACACCGATGCGTTATAGTGATGTGACGATGTAGGCCTGTCAGTATTGTATTGGCTGTTGAAGGGTGTTGACGTATCGCGTCGGATCTAGATCCGAGTGCGGACATGTTAATTGTCAACTAAGAAATGCGTAGGAGCTGATGTAATGTATTATGTTTAATGCGGCGATGATTCAGAGCCCTTTAGGGCTGGCGTACAACCAAACCATTACGTGAAATCACCTTCCCAACATACACAGATAAATAAAATTTAAGTCTGTTCTTAATTACAAACTAGCTGTGCCCCGCGGTTTCACCCGCGTTGATTTAGTTTTATCCTTCATGTCGCGGAACCCAAATATTTTAAATATATAAATGTAGCCTATGTTACTCCTTGAAATATCACCTACCTGCCAATGAAAGTCCCGTTAAAATCGGTCCAGCCGTTTCAGAGATTACCCGGAACAAACAGACAGACAGACAGACGGACAGACAGACAGACCGAGAAAAAAATTAAAACTTGGTTTTTCAGTGTCAGTAGCGTGCACACTTTCATATGCATTTAATGAAAAGCTGTTATTTTGAAATTACAAACAGACACTTCAATTTTATGTATCTGTATAGATTAATAGCTTTTCATTAAATGCATACAAATATATATGCATTACTTACATAGGAAACAATTTTTTTTATTTTTTTTGTCTGTTCGTCTATCTATCTGACTGTTTATTCTGACTTATCTCCAAAACTTCTAAGCCGATTTTAACGAGACTTTCAATGGAGATAGTTAATGTCATAAGGAGTAACTAAGCCTACTTTTATTTAATATATAAAGCCGCGGGGAACAGACAGTCATCTATTATCCATAATATTATGTAATTAAACAAAATTGCAAAATGAACCAGACAATTCTGAGGTCGATTGTCATTCGCCTCATTACCGTACTGTATATCATTACCTCTGATATCTAGAATCCCTATTACATTCCCCATTACGTTGAAATAAGATACGCGATGAACGATTAATGTAAATTTTATTTCCCCGGTACGATTCGATTGATATCGAAATACACAAAGTTGCATCACGATCGCTCGTGTATCGATACAAGCGGTTTTGCGCGAAACTCAATTGAATATAAATTATTCGATTACGGCAGATAGCAGCGAGTCACAACACTCAATGTTCTTAATTTGAACTGAACAATATTTTATCGCAAGCGTATTATTGGATAAACGTTCTAAATTTAAATATTTAACTCTTTTAATCACGAATAAATTATTTTTAAATGGCACACAAATTTCCGATTTCCGAACGAAGGTTTATTGAATTTCTGTTCTCGCTCAGAGAATCAGCATTGCTATTCAACGTGGCAATGCTGCCAGCCTTCTTAACGCGATCCCGAGAGAATGAAAAGGTCCATGTAAGAAGAAAATATGTATAGCTCCCTCGTGCCCGCGACTTCTTCTGCGCAGGTCTTGACTTCACACAATATCTTTATAAATTATAACCTATGTGTTATTCTGATGTATTAGCTATATTATTGTTAAGTTTCATTAAAATCTATTCAGTAGTTATTGCGTGAAAAAGTGACAAACATCCATCCATCCATCCATACTAACAAACTTTCGCGTTTATAACATTAGTAGGGTATCCATTCTGCTAGTACCTAAGCCATGCCTGATCAATTTTCATCGTCACATGTCCTTTAAGTTCGTAATTCAGAAATTCAATTTTACAATCACTTAAACCCTACAGTGTGCAGCCAATACAAAATTTATATGCACAACCCAAGGTCTTAGCATCCCTTGAAATGTTCAACGCAATAATTAGACATTTACATACCAACTCGACACGCAATTTCGTTATCGGTATTGCAAAGCGTTACATTTCATTGGCTATATCCAGAAACAATAACGTACCAACTAAATTATCATGTAACTTGCATAAATTTGGTGAATTGATTGGCAGAAATGCATCCGTAAGTTGGTAAACGTTTACATGGTTGCCAACTTGGTTAACGATGCTAACACCTCCGCGTATTAAAAACTAAACAATTTTCTTCCTGACTTGCCTAAACTATTGCTATAAAGTGTTTTAATTGGCTTGCGATATAGTGATTCTGAATCAGGAATAGTATACGAAAATCCAACAATCTATACAGATAAATAAAATTTAAGTGTCTGTTTGTAAATCCAAAATAAGTGTTTTTCACTAAATGCATTTGAAAGTATACATGCTACTGACACTGAAAAACTATGTTATAAAAAAATTCTCTGTCTGTCTGTCTGTTTGTTCCAGGTAATCTCCAAAGCGGCTGGACCGATTTTAGCGGGACTTTCACTGTGATGTCTGTATATCAAGGAGTAACTTAGGCTACTTTAATTTAATAAAAATATGAGTGTCCCGCGACAATAAGGATGAAACTAAATCTACGCGAGTGAAAGCGCAGGGCACAGCTAGTTTGTGGTATAGCGGACTCCATTTTAGGATTATGATCTAGTAAAGAATAGGTGTCTGTCATGGCGTCAGAGTTGTTCCACCTCGCAAGGGATGGGAGAAAATATTTAGAGCTGGTTGCCAACCTTCAGTAATTGGAGAGGCACTTGGAGAAGAAGATGGTGTATCCCTAAACACCTTCTTAGAGAGACATGACAGACACCTTAAGCAGTACTATCCCTTTAACATCCTAAGGTTAGAAATGGCACTGGATAGATACAAATGGATAACATTGCATCAGATACAAAAACAACTGTTGCTGAAAATATTCATGCTGAAATTTAAGGAGACACATTGGATATTGACGTTCCCAAAGGATAGGTGTTGGAATAACAACGCATTCCAGCGAAGATGATTAAATGCCAACGTGATATATAGTGAAACTATACATACGTCTTTGAATTACTTCTCAGACATATTATGCAGGTTTCCTCACGATGTTTTCCTTCACCGTAAAGCTCGTGACGACTGCTCAAATCCCACAGCCACCAGCACCACGGCTAAGTTAGTAAGCAAATAAAGTTTCTAGCAGTTGTTGACGCACTGTTTGGTATAGTTGATGAGGATGGTACATACCTGGATCCGTGGCGTCAAGGGTCTGCGGCGGAGGTTGGCTGAGGGGACCCGGGGTACCACCAGAGCCGGGGGACCGGACGTCATCGTTCACCGCGCCCCCATACGATAGGGAGGACGAAGGTGGCCTCTGTAACAATACACATCACATTGAAGTTATTGGCACGATCTTGAAAGACACCGA
Source organism: Watsonalla cultraria (assembly GCA_964035505.1). Classification (NCBI taxonomy): domain Eukaryota; kingdom Metazoa; phylum Arthropoda; class Insecta; order Lepidoptera; family Drepanidae; genus Watsonalla; species Watsonalla cultraria. The sequence goes on from OZ037729.1 coordinate 1,323,013, forward strand.
TTTGGGCCAAGTTTTTTAACTTCTAATCAAGAACTTGTTTATATCATTAAGTTTTTAGAGGAAAAGGCAATGATAATGATGGTATTGTAGTCGCAAACGGTACTGCGGAAGACGAGGTCCTAGGTTCGCTTGGGTAAAGTGTTATATTGGGTTTTTCCATCTGTAATTTGCCAGAAGTAGCCCGGAGTCTGGATTAGTGACCGGTTAATGGCATTGCTCCCTTTTACATAGAACTTAAACATTACTGGCGAAATGCGGAAGTTTTATTATTGCATCGCCTACCCCTTCTGGGAATACAGATGTTATTATATAAAGTATTTTGATCAACTAGGGATGCTTATCAAATATCTGCGCCGGCTGAAATGCATAATATATTTAGTAAAGGCAGCACAAAAATTAAGTTTGCTATAGATCTGTCTATCATCACAACGGAGTACTCAATATTGGATTATGTGAATAATTGATTGTCAATATTGCTTCTTCTCTCATAATTGTCTTGAATCCTTCGAGATTTAGCTTCAATTTCTCCAGGTCTGTTGCTTACTTCATTCCTTTTCTCAGCTTCTCCTGCTCCTTTCTCTACCTTTATTATAACCCTTATATTACTAAAAATATGATTGATTTTGGAATAAGACGATTAGGAACTGAAGAGCACTTTAAAAGGTATTTCAACACATAACTTTTGTTTCTTTAACCTCAATTATAACGGAAACATTTCCAATAACAAGCCTACACGCCGGAAGCACTTCTCAGCTCTAACAATCAGATATTAAAACTAAATAAATATGAATTTTATTGAATTTTAATGAGCACAGTAAATTATAAGTGCACAGTCGATGGTGTGTGAAACAGCAGTTGTGTTACGTCAAGCGTGCTCATGTAAATAATACAAAACAAAATTTATCATATTGATATATTTCATCCATAATCCTGGCCCTGGGTTCGTGGTTTAAACGAAGACTAGACTAAACTAAGTACTATCTTAGTCAGTACTCTGTGTGGTGTACCCGAGTTCCCTCCGTGCGTCGGAGAGCATGTTAAGCCGTCAGTCCCAGTTGCCAATTTAAAATCTTTGGCAGTCATTACAGGTCAGTCAGAGGCTTAAGTCTGTCAATTTGCTTAAACCGGATTACTGCCGATATTAAGAAAAAAGAAAGTTAAGAAAGTCAGATGGCAGTCGCTTCGTATAAATCAGGTGATGAGCCACATCGTGTTGAATTGCCGACCCCAACAATGTATGGGATAAGGCCATGGAGATGATGATTATGGTACACGAAGTACCAGGCGCACATAACGGACAAGGAGTTACTAAGTTGATTGCGTCTAACATGGAGCCACATCGGGTTGAATCAAGTGCCGACCCCAACAGTGGATGAGATAAGGCCATGGAGATGATGATTGTAGTAAACAATGGATTACTTACAATAATGAAGTGCCGAGCCATGAAAAAGTACTTTGTCCTTTTCAGAATTTCCGTTCTTTTGTGAATAAAGCATTTATTCCATGTTGTTAAGTAGTATTTGCCACCATAAGTCGTACCGTAACTTCTGTACTTACATCTGCCCATCACTTTTTCATCGTCAAATTAAATAAGTCATCTCAATTCAAATTAAGAGCGTGTTGTTCGTTTGATTTCGTAACAGTTCGGAAGCGTTCGGGCGGTAATGAGCCGGCGCGCACGCCAATCCGCCATTAGCCCTCACAACTAGCAATACTATAAAAATTACGTACAGAAGACCAGCTCCCTATATTAGCTCCCTACTTTTGAAAAAATAATCACTGAATTTCTCGCTGGGTTCTTCTCAGGAAAAGTAGCATTCCGATTACGGCGGTAATATTTATAATCTTGTATAATCATGTCATTATGACGATTTGAAAGCACTTTGTTAACAGTCTTATCAAATAAACATATTTTGAATTTTGCCGAAACTCTGCTCCACCTAAATTTAAGTCCCTAGGACCAGAGGCTTAGGCTGTGCGTTGATTTAAGTCTGTCAGGGATTTAAATGCTTAGAGAAAGTGACCTTCACCTAAAGTAGCTGTTACAGTCAAGCGGCCTGAAGACTGTAGGATTGATTGGAACCTTAGATTCCTAGAAAATATAGACGCACGTCCACAAAAACACCTAAACTACTACTGAAATCGGCCTTCGTTCATGAGCTGTAATATCTGCTAGAATCAAGCGAGGTGTGTGCTTGCGGTTGGCTGCTACGCGTTCACTGCTGACGACGTACCTGCTCGTCGTCGTTTGTAGTGAATGTTGAAGAGTTAAAAGGAAAAATCTCTCAAATAAAGCTGGCTGATTCGATCCGAGATGCGTGCGCGCACTTTGTGCTGCGCGTGCGACGATTCTCGACCAATTTTGGAAGTTGCCCTTATGTTAACTTTCAATTACATGCTGCCACCTGCCCTTTCGCCATAATGAGCTTATGTAATGAGGAACTCGTACTGTTAAATTAGATCATCGAAGCATATGTTTTTGCTATGTTACAGTAGATTAATTTAATGCGATTAAAAATCCATATGTATCCTCTTAGAGTTCTGCAGCTCAAAAGGAAAGAATTAAACCTACTAGCCATTTGCAAAATCAATTCAATAAAAGTTTTCCAAAGGCAAATTTTGGTGTTACAAGTATTCAGAGTTACTAGCAGACGACACGCGGTTTCACCCGCGTAGTTCCCGTTCCCGGGGCAGTACGGGGATAAAATATAGCCTATGTTACTCGTTGATGATGTAGCTATCCATTGCTGAAAGAATTTTCAAGATCAGTCTAATAGTCTCGGAGCCTATTCGATACAAACAAACAAACGAATCTTTCCTCTTTATACTATTACTACTAGCTGTGCCCCGCGGTTTCACCCGCGTAGATTTAGTTTCATCCTTATTGTCGCGGAACCCTAATATTTTTAATAAATAAATGTAGCCTAAGTTACTCCTTGAAACATCAGCTACCTGTCAGTGAAAGTCTCGTTAATATCGGTCAAGCCGTTTCAGAGATTACCCGGAACAAACAGACAGACAGACAGAGAAAAATGTTAAAACTTGGTTTTTCAGTGTCAGTAGCGTGTATACTTTCATAGGCATTTAGTGAAAAGCTGTTATTTTGGAATTACAAACAGACACTTCAATTTTATTTATCTGTATAGATATAGATATATAGATGAGAGAAAATAGTTGGAGTAAACTGCGCATGTATTTTTTCTCATCGTACCATACAAACAGACAGAGACAGACTCATAAAGAAGTGCACTCAAGGTCAGCGCCCATATCTGGTTAAGGCACTTGTAGGCTGTAGCTGCATATCTAAAGGATGACCGCTTGTTGCTTACTGTGCAGTGTCATGTACCTAGGTACAAATGATTAATAACCGTACATTAGACGTACGGACAGTAATCACCGAAAAATTACGAGCATAATTGCCAAGAGCAATGAATTGATTGGGCGCCTAACGATCGTTAGTTCGGACACGACATAACTGCTTCACTTTTTAATTTAGATTATAATGGCCAACGGGCAGACCTGATTGAAAAAAAAATAAAAAAACCGAACTCGCAATGAGATACAGATATGCCTGAGGTTATAACAAGATTGTACGAGTATTATCTATATGCAAAAGAGCAGACTATATGTAGATGATACAGTGGTCCGGGAACGATACCTTTAAATGAGCAATTTTTGTGTAGAAACTCAGAAACGGCCCTAAATTTTTTGTCATTTCCCAGTCGTTCCCTAAACTTTTATCTATTTTTAAATTATTTGAGGAATTCATCGTGAGGAAACCTGCATATGTCTGAGAAGTAATTCAAAAATGGTAAGTATAGTGCCTGAGACGTTAGACTCGCCCTCTGTCACGTTGGCACTTAATCATCTTGTGTGAAAAGTGGGTGTTGTTATTAGACCTCTGTCTACCCTATCGGGGAATATTGGCGAGAGCATATGTATGTATGTTTGTATATCTATCATCTCTGATATAAGAGAAATTTTCTTTTTTATAATATTTCCATTCGAAAAAGTTCACTAACATTTAAAATCCCATACTTGTGACCGAAAGGGCTAATATTACAAACACTAACATATTATCAGTGACAAGATGGGACGGGTGCTGGTATGGGATGCAACCTGTACAGACACGCTGGCCCCGTCCCATCTACATGGAACCAACAACAGAGTTGGTGCGGCATGTGAAGCGGCTGAAAAAGCTAAAGCCTGCAAATACAGGGGTCTAGGCACCGAATATGATTTTGTCCCATTCGGTGTCGAGACCCTTGGTCCGTGGGGTCCTAGCGCTATTAGGCTTTTTAAAGAAATCACAAAAAGGTTAGTCGACATCACAGGATACCGAAGAGCTGGCAGCTACCTCGGACATAGAATTAGTCTAGCCATCCAAAGGGGGAATGCTGCCAGTATCTTCGGAACCTTGCCTACAGGGACTCCCTTTAGTAATATATTTTAATTTTATGGTATTTAGAGTTAGTACTATATTTTTTAATCTGTAATATGTAAACTGTTGTGAATAATAAAGGTATTATCAGTTGTCACCATAACTAATATGACAAACAGGTTATCCCTAACCAGTGAAATATTTGAAACATAGTTATAAATGAACAAATTAAGATCTAAAGTTTTGAGAAGAACTCCCTATCTTCTGTCAAGATCAACAACACAGCGATTGAAGAGAATGATAACGTATTAATTGTGCGCAATATTTATTTAACGCAACCGGTTGCTGTCAGGATAGAATTTAAATTGTTTTTCGCAATATGTAATTAGAACTTTAGGGCCGTTCTACACCGTTAGCTTTTTGAAGTTCTTAAAACGAGACTCCATAACGCGACTGGTGTTGAAAATACACATACATATGCTCATGCCTGTATTCCCGGAAGAAGTACCCTGAGATGTACTTACAGTATACTCATATTTCACCAGTTATACTTAAGTCTTATAGGGGGCGAACCTATTACCTACCATTAACCGGCCACTAATCAAGACTCCGGGCTGCTACTGGGAGAATACAGAGGAAAAACCGAATAGCACATTGTCCGACCCGGGGATCATCAGACATAATATAATAACACGCTTCTGCCCGCGACTTCTTCCGTAAAAATTGGGCTATATAACACAGACTTTCTTTTTCAAATCTGCCTAAAACGTTCTGAGATTAGCGCGTTCAAACAAACTCTTCAGCTTCATATATTAATTAAGATTTAATAATTAATTATAGATCGAGCCAGCTGAGTTTCTTGCCGTTTCTTCTCAGAAGGCTAGTTTCCGAACCGGTGGTCAATTCTTCGACATTCATAAGTGCCTAAACTGAATAAATGATTTTCATTTTCATTTCAGTATAGCCATGACTCCACACTGTAATTGCCTTCAGGTATGCGCAAAAATAGAACACGCATAGCACAACTGGCGATTTCAATAATCATTAAAGAAATCGATTCAAACAGAACGGATTCGATTTTGTATTTGGAACAGATGTCCGCGCGCCACTCTCGATTACCGATTCGGGGCTGACGTGCAGCACTAGTCTCCGTTTGAATTTTGAATGTCGAACACATGCTTTTAAGGTTAATCCAACGATGCTTCGCTTGCTTCTAAATTTAAAACCGATACGGATTTTGTAGTCTTTCAAAGTCGTCATTTGCTAAATTTATTATGACTAGCTGTGCCCGGCAAACGTTGTATTGCCATATATTTTTGATGTAGATCACCCTTATCATTTAAATATGAAAAAAGTATGTTGGCGATATGCATAAAAAATATCATAAAAATCGGTCCAACCGTTTCGAAGGATTTTGGTAACAAACACTGCGAAACGAGATTTTTTTTGTGTATATTTGATTAGGGTTACTACCATGACCTCTTAGTGTCATGATAGTTAAACTCTTATTATGAGACAGATGTATATGACGTGTATACATCTGTCACTGTCACACAGTGAAACTATCACTGCAATAAGAGCTTATGGTAAGGCCCAGATACTTATGACAAATTATACTTAGAGTGGAAAGAAGATCAATTTTATTCATAAAGTAAATAAAAAATGGCATTTAAATCAACAAAAAAGAACGCATTTAAATTATACCAAACCACAAAATTATCTAAATAAAAACATTCGATGTCGTGTTGAGAACTTTAAGGCCCAATCTAAATTCGAAATTCAAATCCCTAAAATTGCCTTCAATCAATTGAACATTTAGTTTGGATCGTTCCATATTCAATTTACAAACTAGTGATGTGCGATGAATGAGTTCGCATTAATCTACTAATTTACTCAAATTACGTCATCGAATCAAGCTCGGATATTAATATCGATATTAATTTTGCATCAAATTTTATTTATTAACTTACTGTGCTCCGCGGTTTCACCCGCGTTTAGTTTCTTCCTTATTGTCGCGGAAGCCTAATATTTTTAATAAATAAAAGTAGCCTAAGTTACTCCTTGAAACATCAGCTACCTACCAGTGATAGTCCCGTTAAAATCCGTCTAGCCGTTTCAGAGATTACCCGGAACAAACAGACAGACAGAGAAAAATTATAAAACTTGGTTTTTTAGTGTCAGTATCGTGTATACTTTCATATGCATTTAGTGAAAAGATGTTATAGATATAGATTTTAGGAATCTATTCGGTATACATAGATAAGTATATGTATCATCAAAATTATATTTTTCTCACGTATTCGTCTATTTAAATTTAGAAATAGTATAATCTAATTCATTAAAGACTAATGCGTACCATAAATTATTCCCCATCCGTGGAGTTTGACGTTTGTTTTTTTTAAAAGGTCCTTTTTTGTGGCAGGAAGCGCGACCGCTAATGCGTTCCGTTCACACCATATGCGTGAATCAAAAATGACTTACTCCATTCGCAAGTTCATCATTACAGTTAGTTTTATTGTTATAATTTTGTTTGTACACGTCAATTGGGCGAGGCCCGGCCATAATTTTGTATCGTTAGCGAATATCTGTTATTGTACACGTGGTTTACGATTGTAACACCTTTCGATACAATTGTTAGTCGATTTTAAATAACGATTCTTTGTTCGATATTCAGCTATTGATGTGTTTGAGTACCTATTTAGCTTACAGTGTATTTGAATGACTGCTATATAGTGCTAGGTGTTTATTCAAGTAGATCTGCAGAAAAAATTCTATTATTAAAGGATCCACTCATGAAATAACTGTATCATTGTAAATAATTGGTAGAAACGTACGTATAGTATCAATGGCCCACACTTTTTCCAATTATATCGAAATGACCCGAGTCAGATACCGAGGCGTGGTTGGGGAACTGGTAATTTCGCATTGTGGCCACATTGTCGGGTCGCAGGTTCGATTCCTGGAAGGGGCGTGGCACCTTGTGATTCGAGTTAACATTTTTTGTTGTGAACTCAAGACATGTGAGAATGAATCTCGGAACCGTTTACAGAGACACGTGTGAATTGGGACATATTAAAAAAAAATCCGTGTTGAAAGACTCAGGCTTAGTTTGTAATTATTAGGGACTTAACGAAGAGTAAAATTTCTGTCAAGTAAGAATAAATTAGGGTCGCCATAATTAATTTCTTATGATGCTGTGACCTCCGTACAAAACATCGATAACTTTATTAATCGACTAAAATCGATAAATAATTAATGACTCGACTAACTTTTTTAACGATAATCTAATTACTTGCGATCCACCCCTGAGTGAGAGTGCTTATTACGCGTCGCAATTACGAGTGTTATTGCAAAAAGTACATTGTTGTGTTTCACACGACACGACGCGTGCCGAGTGTCAGATGACGTGGGAACACTGCGAACCACCCTTGAGGCCGAGGGCGTCACACCATTGCTAATTTAATATACTATGTCAATGTGTGTTTGACTGCCAGTTTTCCCATTAAAAGCTAATCAATAAAAATGCGTTTCTTAAACAATCTTATTATTTTTATCTTTATGTTGTCTGTACCCTGCGGTTTCACCCGCGTGGGCTTAATTTCATAGGTTGCTGTTTTCACGGAACCCTAAATTTAACAAAGTACCTAAGTTTCTAAGTTACTCCTTGTAATATCAGCTACCTGTCAGTGAAAGTCCCGTTCAAATCGGTCCTGCCGTTTCAGGATTACCCGGAACAAATAGACAGTCGACAGACAAGCTGTTTATTTGGAATTACAGACACTTCAAATTTATTTATCTGTATCGATATGGACCCTAGTTTTAGGTCAGAACATTTACATTCAATTACATCAAATAAAAAGCGTATCTTTATAATATGCATAATATATACGTTCTATTTCTTTGCTTATTAAAAACGCAGTGATTTACATTCAAAGGGATGATAACATCTCAACTAATTTAGGAAAATACGAAGCAAACTATAACAAACCATATTTGGCCACTTATACACAACTTGTGTTTATTCCAACAAGTTGAACTGATAAAGATACACATCTTCTCGGCTATGAACGAGTGACCGGTCCCCTGAGGGGGGGGGAGGAAGGGGGAACAACCCGACTTTTCCATTACCATTAATTTGGCCAAATGAGAGTTTACTATTGTGTCATCTTGAGAGGGGTCATACGTCTTAATGTGCGCCTTTCTTTTGTTTTTCTTCACGACACTTCTCGATATTCCGAGGTCCCAGCACTTTATTAACTGACACAAAGTTTCGTCCAAATTTATATACTTACTAGTTGTGCCCCGCGGTTTCACCCGCGTAGATTTAGTGTCATGCTGTTTTTTTTAAATAAAACTAGCCTAAAACCCTCCTTGAAACATCAGCTATCTGCCAGTGAAGGTCCTGTTAAAATCCATCCAGCCGTTTAGGCGTGATGCCGTGACCAAGGGAAATGGGGATTCATTTTTATATATTACTAGCTGTGCCCCGCGGCTTCACCCGCGTAGGTTTAGTTTCATGCTTCATGTCGCGGAACCCTTCTATTTTTAATAAATAAAGTAGTAGCCTAAGTTACTCCTTGAAACATCAGCTACCTCCCAGTGAAAGTCCCGTTAAAATCGGTTCAGTCGTTTCAGAGATTACCCGGAACAAACAGACAGACAGGCAGACAGACAGACAGGCAGAGAAAATTTTTAAAAATTGATTTTTCTGGGTCAGTACCGTGTATACTTTTATATGCATTTAGTGAAAAACTGTTATTTTGCAGTTACAAACAGACACTTCAATTTTATTTATCTGTATAGATGAGAAAGAAGATACGTCCATATTCAAAGTTATGTTTAAAAAATAATTGAGCTACACAAATTTGAATCGAATCATTTATAGTCGATATTACCGGCACGCATTTCACGTCACTATACTTTATTCGAAATCCGAATCCAGCCGCGATTCCACCTGGTACAAGTAACCCGATCGTGTGCACGCGTCGCGTTCCAAATTCCAAATTCAAAATTTTTATTCTAAACCAACCCTCCATTATTGTTCTTTTTATGATTTGTTTTCAATTATATTCATTGCGGAGCGTGCGTTTGACGGTTAACAGCGGGGTACTATTTGTCCCACATTGTTTTCTTAACCAAACTTTAACCCTCTCTGTGTGTTTATTGATTTGTTTGTCCAATGCAGTTTTAAATGCTAAGAGGTACTTGCGGTAATATGTTTAACGCATGAATATGTTATTACAAATAAGAGATTTAATTCGAATAGGGAACACAAGAGCTACCATTTCAAATTACATGCACTAGTGACCCTTTGTGTGTATTGTTGCTTGTTTGCGTCACTATTAAATACTAGCTGTGCCTCCAGATTTCACCCGCGTAGACTTTTAAAGTAGCCTTATTCACTCCTTTTAACTATAATTATAAAAACAGACGGACAGAGAAAAAAAAATGTATACTTTCATATGAATTTGATGAAAAGCTGTAATTTTGGAATTACAAACAGACACTTCAATTTTATTTATCTGTATATAGATAACCTATAGATGTAAAGACAGTTCAAAAAGTGCAATCAAATAAAATGTCGATAATGTATTTTTTTTTTTTTTTATTATCTATTTTTGGTTTATTCAATATATTTAAACTACAAATACAGAAATATAGCGAGGTAAATGGAAAAAATTATAAAATGTATGTGTTAATGTATTTTGACACTACTCAGAATGCATTAGTTTAATGTGTCAGCGGACAATCAAAATTTTAATATGGAATAATCGAACAGAATCGACATTAATTGTTTCGTTCGCATCACTAATAATAGTTAGGCGATTAATCGCTTTAACAACTCGAGTCGACTATTAAACCGAATAATATTATATTTATTTCTAAACAATACAACGAATTAGTATTCTTTCACTAGCAACGGTACCGAATAAGGCGCAACGGACATTGTCAGATAATAAATCTATCTTTTACTATGGATGTCACAGTACAACTCACAAGCAGTAGGCAATGTTCACGTTAAGGTTGAAAATCCTCTTAGAATAACAAGTTCTAGTTACGTTTGCGCAATTAAAGTGATTTGTCGCTACAGCCAACAGCTTCTTATTTAGCGACTGCGCTTCTGCATAACACGAGGTCTTGGGTTCAATCTCCGTTCAGACAGTGTTATATTCTCCGATGGAATTAGTCAAGAGGTGAACTTATAGTGGTATTATAAGCATTTTGCCAGTCATATTTAAGTCCCATGTAATAGGGGGCGAGCCTATTGCCATTAACCGGCCACTAATCCAGACTCCGGGCTGCTACTGGGGAATTACAGATGGAAAATCCCAATTACTCTTTGTCAGACCAAACCCAACCAACGAAACAGCCTATTTTCCCTTTGACATAACATTCATACATATGCCCACGCCTGTATTCCCCGAAGGGGTAGGCAGAGGTGTTGTAATAACAACACCCACTTTAAACCGAAGATGATTAAGTGAATGACTTCTCAGACATATGCAGGTTTCCTCACGATGTTTTCCTTCACATAAGTTTTTTTAGGAAAACCTATTTGTAAGGGCCCCACTAGGATTCGAACTTGCGTCCCTTTAAGACTTTGTCATAACTGACACAATACTTAATTCTGAAGGAGTTGGTATACTGATTACGTATATGCTCTGTGGTAGTCTTCCCTATGTCGCGGTGCTACATAATTGATCAATTACCAGGTATGCCGACCCAAGGTCGAGTTTTATGGGTGTATAATCTATGCGCGATGCGGTTTATAGGTGTCTGTGGTGACCATACCAATACGGTGGCGCCTGACGTGAGATTGCCTACGACATTGGGTAGGCATGTCATGTCCTGTCATTAAAATGGAATTTGGAAGCTAGGCCATTAACTCCTAAAACGGTAAAGACAGACCTTCTTTATTTATTAGTATGGATATCGGAGAAGATTTGCAGAAGGTGCATGATTGTAAATGAAGCGAAAAAAGTATGTAAGGATCGTAGCATGTGGCGAACAGTGGACATCACAGTGGATACCATCGCATGTAAGTCTTTGAATTTAGCTTTTGTCACTATTTTTGCCTTCAATATAGTTATATTGAATTATCAATTATATAGTACTAGCTGTGCTCCGCGGTTTCAACCGCGTAGATTTAGTTTCATCCTTATGGTCGCGGAAACCTAATATTTTTAATAAATAAAAGGTAGCCTATGTCCTTTCTCAGGGTCTAAAGATTGTCTGTGCCAAATTTCATCAAAATCGGTTGAGAGGTTTAAGCGGGGAAGCGTAACAGACAGACAAAGAGAGTTACTTTCGCATTTATAATATTAGTAGGGATTATCATACATTTTCTTCGTAATTACCGGGATTGGAACTTCACTTACATACCAGACTAATCAAACCACTCGACCGACGTGACTCAAAAAAAGAATTAAAAAATTGTATGATAATCACGTGATCGTATGACAGTTCGTGTCATTGACCCCCATGGGAATGGCGCCATAACTTTCCCAAAACGTGATGCCTCGTACGAGGCGATAACATCAAAACATCTTGTTACACCTAACACTGATAAACCGATTTAGCATATTTAAAAAAATACCAGAATTGAAAGAAATATGTTGAGATGGTTTGGACATATCGAAAGGGTATGTTAAAGCAATTAACGAAACAAATTTATAGAGCGTTCAAGGAAGAGCTATTATGACCAAATCTATACATCTATACATACATACAGTACAGATAAATAAAATTGAAGTGTCTGTTTGTAACTCCAAAATAACAGTTTTTCACTAAAGGCATATTAAAGTATACACGGTACTGACCCATAAAAATCTATTTTTAACTTTTTTCTCCTTCTGTCTGTCTGTCTGTCTGTTTGTTCTGGGTAATCTCTGAAACGGCTAGACGGATTTTAACGGGACTTCCACTGGCGGGTAGCTGATGTTTCAAGGAGTAACTTAGGCTACTTGTGTTTATTGAAAATATTAGGGTTCCGCGACAATAAGGATGAAACTAAATCTACGCGGGTGAAACCGCAGGGCACAGCTTGTTAATAATATTTTTCAGAAAGGTCAAATTCGGAGCACACGTAACCGCAGGAAGTGTATGAAGAGATGCATGAATGTGGATGAAGCGAAAGAAGTATGTAAGGATCGTAGCATGTGGCGAACGGTGGTCTCTACCGCCATGGGATACTGGTATGAGCATGAACGTGTACCTATGTTAAAAAAAAAAATGTTTAGTCCGCATCAAATTTTTATTACGCGCAAAGCTCAAAACCTCTTGTTACTATGATAAATGATACTTGAATATTAAAAAAAAGTTTTTTTTTTACAGCCAGCATTTAATTAAAATTTCAAAGTTAACTTACTAAGTAACTACGCAATTTTGCCATAGCAATATATTATAGCTAAAAATAAGTGCCCACTTTAATTGCGAACTAGCTCGCATAGACATACAAACTTAATTAAATTAATATATGCAAAATAAACTACGTGGATACATCAGGTGTACCAGGAGTACAGGAGTATAAAGGAGGTTAGTTACCAGCCGCGATTATACAAGCAATGCATTTTAACCAGTGCAAAAAGCGCAATTTCTTCCCCTTAATCGATTGAATAATTTATGGAAAAATAGTTTATATTCACATGGTCATTAAATTATAATTTACTTTGCAAGCTGTTGTGTGATAGCTCGAACATTTTTTGAATTCATATTCTCATTTCAAATCCCGCATTTTTAATAGTTTAATGAACTTTAAAAATAGACGATATTTTACTCGAAACTGGTTTTTGGAAAATAGTTCTTATGTGTTGAAGGATACCGTGCAATTTTACGTAAGACCTAGATGCTAGAAAATTAATATAAGCTCATTTAATATGCAAATCGCTCGGCTCTTATCGGCGTTGTCCGGTTCGTTCAATCAATGTGTCCTTTAGCGCTATCTCTGAATCTACCTCCTCGGCTCTCTGCCGCCCTGGTACATGAATTTATTGCAGCTCGATATCATTAACTTGTTTGTTTGTCTATTTCGTCTGTTTGTGCTAACAGCGGAGTTTTGCCTAACACAATATTATAAGTGAGTTGAAAATAACAGTATAATCAGACAAATCTGGTTATAAATAAATGTAATTCATATGTCTGTCTCATTGTCCTAGTGGTCGCAAACACTATTGCGGAACTCGAGGCACTGGGTTTGATACCCGGTAGGGGCAAAATATTACAGGGTATGTCCATTTGTAATTTGCCAGTAGTAGCCCGGAGTCTGGATTAGTGCCCGGTTAATATGAATAAATCTATACAGATAAATAAAATTGAAATGTGTGTTTGTAATTCCTTAAAATAACAGCTTTGACTACAGCTCACTAAATCCATTTGAAAGTATATACGGTACTCACGGAAAAACGCGATTTAAAAATAAAAACTCTGACTGCCTGTTGATTCCAGCTAATCTCCTAAATAGCTGCAGCGATTATAACGGGACTTTCACTGGTAGATAGCAAATTTTACAAGGAGTAACTAAGGCTACTTTTAGTTTAAAAAACATAAGGGCCACCCATAAAATTAAGACTAAAACTCGTGTAACTTGTCATCCTAATCCATCCTGTTTAATTGCTTCACTTAACTCTTCCCAAGCAATGTTAATCAGTAGTATAACAAGTAAAAATTAGGTCAAGAGTCTCAATAGCTAATCAAGGGTGATTGTGTTCTAATAGTAGGGAGAGCAACCCTATTGTTAGCTGTAACCGGACCCTACGCGCCCTCAGGACTCGGTAACTAGGGACTTCTATGTGGGAAAGTGCCAATTTGAATCGATTTTGATATGAGCATAGCTATTTTAATATTAAACTACTATGGAACAGGCAGAAACAAAGTTACATAATTCAGAAATGTTTGAAAGTTGAAAGTAAACTTTATAGGGATAAAATTTATTGGTCTTAGAGAATGCTTGCAGACTATCCTGGAGAAGATAGATAAAAAGTCTTCGGAAGAAATTTGCAACTGTCCGACTGGGGGCTGTACCTCCACATTGCAGAAGATACCAGACAAATAATGCTATCTTTAAGTAGTGTTACTGTATTTGAGGTAAGGCTCTAGACTAATACTCCACGGGAAAGAAAGGAGTAAGTAGTTTCACTCTGTATAAGTGCTTGCCAACAGGTGTTGAAGTACAGTAGTTGCAGGTATAGCAGACTTGTCCTAGAATGAGGAGGACCAGCTAATGAAGTTTTGGATGAGCTAGATGTAATTCCAGTGGATTATGGAGCCAATAACCTTATCTAATATGCGAATTTTCTTCTCAGAAGGCTAGTTTCCGAACCAGTAGTAATTTTCCGACGTTCATACGTACTTTACCAGGGCCTGAACGGAATAAATCATTTTCAACTAGCTGTGCCCCGCGGTTTCACCCGCGTAGAGTTAAATTCATGGGTGTCCCGCAGCCCTTATGTTTTTAAAATAAAATTAGCCTAAAACACTCCTTGAAACTTCAGCTAACTGCCCGTGAAAGTCCCGCTAAAATCCATCCAGCTGTTTAGGCGTGATGCCGTGACCATGGGAAATGGGGATTCATTTTTGTATATAAGAAGAAGAGCTGTGACTTTGCTAGTCAACAAAAACTCCAGGAAATTTCGCTAACATTAGGGATACATAAAGTTTATAGTATTGGTACCTTTCATCACCAAGCAGGCGGATACAAGTAATTAAATATATTTTTATTGGGACCTCACCGCACACAATTAGCATCGCCGGATACGAGTTAGGAAGCCTATCACAAGTCGAGCGCGGAGTCTGAATAATGCATAAGTGCCGTTACATCGAATATGACGACGGATATTTAGCCGTAATATTAATGTGGAGACGTGGCTGAACTGGTAAATAGCGTCTGCCGCTGGTCTGTTGGCTTTAATTAAATATATTGCCTTTTAAATAGACGACTGCATGCTGGAATGGCCGTGGATAATTAGCATTGTTAAATATATATTGTTTAGTAGCTGCATTGATTAGCAATAAGGTGTCTGGTTTAGCTCAATTGTTTAGTTATAAATAGCAAATATTTAGTTCTATGGAACAATATAGTAGAATTGTTGATTTTAAGTTGGTATTTATGCATTCAAATCTATTCTTTTTCTTTAGTACCCTTATTTAATATGGTGGCCCTAGGTGCATGCCCTTAGGGCTCAACGGTTTTTGAACATACCCAGCATAGCTTAGTCTTTTCTTTTTTGTTTTAAAGATTATTATTACGTAATAAAGCAATTGTTACCCAGATGATTTACAACTCAATTAAATTTAATGAGTGTTCTATTGTCATCATTAATTCAAATAATCAATCTTATATTGGTGTAATTTTCTCAAACTGTCTAATAACTAAGTGTCCTTAAAATTATCTGATTATTGACATTCAAGTCAACGTTAACGCGTTGTGTTAGAGTCAGATGGTCACCAATGCTATATAATACCATTAATGCAAAGAGTCTCTGTCAGTCTGTTTGTTTGGGAATATAAATAGCTAAGACTCTAATGAAGGCGATAAGAAATCACTACCTAAACGAAGTTGAAGGTAAAAGCTAGTTACCTAAAAGCAAGTACAATTCTTAATCCCTGACGGCCAAACCAAACGTCGGTTCAATAGCGACGATCAACATGCGTTCTGCCACGAGCGTGTCCCAGACACGTGTGCCTGAGTTGAAAGCTAAACTAAATCCTGGTTAATTAAACCAGGACCATTGAACGCATTGAAAAGAAGGCTATTGAGTTGGCTTTTTTAGACGAGTGAAATTTTAATTTAGATGTGACGGCTGCGAATAGGATTTGGTCGGATCGTGTGGGAGCTACCGGCGGACTTGTGTTGGAAAAAATGTTGTGGTTCTTTTGTTGTTTTAAATCCTGTGCTGATTATTATTTGACGATAATGTATGCACAAATAGTGGCAAGTTCAAATCCCAACGGTATTAATTAATTTTTCGGATAGAGGGCGAGCCTGTTGCCACTAACCGTGCACTAATCCAGACACCAATCGGACACTGTTAAATCATGGTAAAACTTACTAACAGCATCATGAATGACCTCTTATTAACATGATAGCTTAACTCTTATTATAAGACAGATGTATATGACGTGTATAAGTCTGTCACTGTCACACAGTGGAACTGTGATGGCAATAAGAGCTTGTGGTAAGGCACCATGAAGACCAATGGAGCAGGTTTTAGAGAAGACATTAATGCAGGTATTTAAATAACATAACCTAAAATAATAAATAAGGAACCAGTAACCAGAACCACCTACTCCTAAACTCAACTACTCAGAAAGGCAGCCACATCCGAACAATGCTTACACCGCGAGCAATTTGCAGAAAACCAAACAACAATTATCGAACAAAAACAAATAGAAGGAAAAATCATTAGGGGTGAACTAGGGGATGATCACAATGGGAACACGCGTTGGAGAGCGCATTGTGAGGGTAGCACTAAATAATAAGGGAACAGATGGACTGCTTCCAACACAAAAAAACATTTTTGACCATAAACAAGCGTATAGTCTGCCTGATGGTAAGCTACTGCAGCCCATGAATGCTTGCAACACCAAGTGACACTCGCACTTTATCGTTATAAATAATTAATTCCCTGTACTAACATAATTACGACTATTGCTTTTCCCCTCCATCGAGCAGCAAAAACAACACAACTTAAAAGTAGCATTATTTGGCTGCTATCTGTAAAGTTTCATTTCTTCCCAAGACGATCCCTTCTTGATAAAACAGGCAGAGGGGTATAGGGGTAGTCAATCGCTATTTCAGGCACTTTGAGTTGAGGTGGAACTTTCATCCATTGCGTCGCAGGCTTTTTATAACTAACTTACTGTATCCGACAAAGGAGTTTCCTTCCCTGGACGGTCAGGCTGTGGAATAAGCTCCCAAACGTGGTTTTCCGAACGGATACAGCATGGGATTCTTCAAGAAGGATGTGAAGAGATATTTACAGTGTCGGCGCATTGAGCATAGCAAGGTAGTGTTAACCACTTACAGTCGGTTGGGACGTATACTTGTTTAAAATACGTACTAACGATTTGAAAGTACTTTATTAAAGTACTGCTAAGAAACCGCAGGGCACAGTTAGTTAAAATAAAGATATTTCGAATGTATTTCATTTTTTTAAACAGTAACTAGATTGGATAGCGATCAAGCGAGGCTCGTTTGCGTATATTATGTGCTCTTGTCAGTTACTTCCCCACATAGTTTGCGAGCTGGTCTTGTGTATGTTTTTATTGTGTGGTAGCGGTGGTAAGATTACAAGAGCCCGACTATTTGCCTTGGGGCGAGTTTGTTTTCACTAACACTGCTGTGTGCCATACAGTGTATGGTGTGGAGTATGAATGACAATTCCTACATTTTTTTATACACTTCAGAGGCAGTAAACAAGCGTATAACGTCAGTAAAGTGACCAACATACTTCTTAAAAATTATGGTATCATTGTGCCAATTTAATAAGAGAAGAAACGGTTCATCTTTAAATCACAGAAACGCTTGATAGCTGGATGAAATTTGGCACAAAATGTTATCTGCAAAGACATTTAAGCGATAGAGACATGTATTACCCAGAGTTGGACGTATAGTGTCTTCTGTAATAGTGGGTGCGCCTACCTATTGATGATAGACTTATAGACATAATATCTATACTAACATTTAACTGATCCGATTTGAAAATTTATTTCAGGGTTTGATAGCTCATTTCTCGAAGAAGGCTATGTATAATCATCATGCTAAGACCAATCACGGGTATTCAGTTAACGTTAGCCCAAAATTACTATTGCACGCTATTAATATTTGCAACCTCTACCAACCGCAGAACAATTCCACAGAATGTTAGCCCGTTACTGTTCTGTATTGAGTCCCATATCAAATTCAGCTGTAGCATTGTCCTTCAAACCTACCCTCTTGGTTGGTGGAGTAACCTGACACTCCATTGTTCCTCCACCCTCAACATTGCCAACAACTGAAGGGTCTGGAAGTCCATTTACTCATTGTTTTTATTCATCGACGTATGTTCTCATTATTGCCAAAGTTCTACACAATTTACTACAAGAGTCACGCTAAAGGGGTTTTCGTGTACCGTCTCAAAATGCTCAAATATAATTCGGAAAACAAATATAATTTACAGGCCATCTTTAAAAAAACTTTGATGGTAAGTAAAACGCAAAGTTTCCAAGCAACCGTAACAAACAGACAAACGAAACAAAAGTAACATAATGAAATGTGAAAACGTTGTCGCGAGAAAGCTTTCACGTATAGAAAAACTTTAAGTTTCTATAGCTCCGGGGGAAGATGATTGAAACAAACGGGAGAGTTCCGAACACGTCCCTCAGTAAGTGTATTAAAGCGAACAACTTTGAGTAAAAAGTGAAAACACAGCCGACTGAAATAATACAAATAATATTATATTTCAATAATAACAAGTTGGAAGAAGGGATTTTAGAAGAAGTAAGATATTGGAAGGCTGATGTATGTTGGAGAATTGAAGTATATTCAAAATCAAAATCAAAATCAAAAAGTTTTATTCAACATAAGGGACACTTGGAACACTTATTGAACGTCATTTTTCTTACGCTAACTTAAGTTAATTTACTACCGTTTCCAAAAGTAAGCCTGTCAGGAGAAGAAACGGCAAAACAAACTCCCCGGTTTTTTTTTTACATGTGTCCCTTCTATATACATAGGGTTGTTTAAGTACATTTCAATGGAAGAGTGAGCAACTCATTGCCATGTTTGGCTATCATCAATATACTCAGTTACATATAGTTATATATTCAGTCAGTTATATATTTATGACACAATTAGTCCCCAAGCTTAAGAATTAAAGCAGTTTTATACGTGGCAAACAAATATATTCCACTTACTGAAGATATAAATTGTTTTTATTTCGAACATAATATTATGATTTTGGTAACTATCAGGAGTATCTCTGTGATATAAATTTGACATGTGATTAAGATTTAAAATAAGGAACCGCGTAACTATGAGGACAATAAAACAAATCCTGCTACTCCTAAACTCTTTACAAGTGTCAAAATTATATCTGTTTGATCCAAAGGGGATTATATCCAAAGGGGAATACAGATACAAGAAAAACTGGCTTAACACACCTTTCAGCACCATGAAATATGGTAATATCTCTGGAAAGTTTGCCTAAAGTTATGGCATAAATAGTGAGTGAGGTTCCACTTGTTTGGGCTCAAGTGTATCTTCGTTTCTATGTTACTATAAATCATCTTTTCACCCATTTAAGGTAAATAAGAGGAAATAAGACCATCTCTAAGATCTAAGATTAGAATAAAAAAACAGTAGATAAAGATGATTTAATTGAGAACGATTGTAATCAACTTTTGTAGTTCTTAATCAAACAGACCTATGACTGATTTAAGAAGGTTTTTTAGAAGTGTATCAGACGGTAAACGGTTACCTACTATAGTGTGAGAAAAGACCAGGAGTGTCTACGGATCGAATTTTTATATAACCTAAAGTATAATGTCAATATTTCATAAAATTTCCAAGTTTTCCGATATGAAAACTCTACAATCGTCTGTAAAATGTTTCATTTCCTGCAACACTGTCAGGTAATATTTGTCCCGCCAATAACTTAAAACTTTTCAGGGGTCTGAAGAGAATGAATAAATCATTTCTACCAATCTATGAGTGATCGACAGTTTCATTTTGTATTGACAAAATGGTGTTCTTTATTTCTTTTTCTTTTGGAATGCTTTTGTCGATTTGAGTTTAAGGGGAATCCGTTAGAAGATCACTTCTAAGAATTACTTTATTGCTGACGTCATCAAGATCTGGATTTAAATACATGTTTATTTCATCAACGTCAGTGTGATTTCGAAAAAAGGTAAATTATTCACATCCGCTCTTCAAGTTTGCAGTGGCTTTTATAAACATACATACATACATGTTCTCACTGTACTCCCTGAAGAGTTATAGTACACCCACGTGACGCCAGTTATATTTAAGTCCCATGTAATGGGAGGCTATTTTCATTAACCGGGCACTAATCCACACTCTGCTACTAAAAACCCAATAAAATTGACCTAATGTGCTACATTGGCGATTTTATTATTAACTTGAAGTTTAGAAACCATTTTTGGGAGGCTCTTTAGTGTAAACAATAGAGGGATCACAGCCTTATCATTTATCATTAGCTCTTATTAACATGATAGTTCAGCTGTGTAACATTGACAGATTTATGCACGTCATATACATCTGTCATAATATGAGTCAAACTACGGCAATAAGAGCTACAGTAGTGCTGGTAGAATGCTCCGTAAACTAACTGCGCAATTTTATTCGTGTCTCACCATACAGACAGAAAGAGTCAGACTCATAAACTCACTACTGCGCATTCTAAGTAAGCGCTCATAGCTCGTGACGGCACTGTGTACTAAGAATATTTCACCTAACTTTTGCAATAGGTGTTGCAAGAATTTTATAAGGCGTAGTTCAGCTACAATCTGTTTTCTTGCTAGCCAGTAGCTATCAAGTCTCACTCTACAAAAAACAGTCACTTCTAAAAAGAAATTTGTGTTTAGATGATTGATAACTATAATAACTTTCTAATACTTCGCACATTAATAAACCGAACGTTCACACGTCTCTAAAATTTACAATCAGGTTACCTCAACGTTATCGGTCACAAATATTTCGACATGATCCGTTATCGGGTCATCTTTATCGACGATATCATGTTCCCATGTCATACTAAGATATCGTGTATGGAATTCGTCAAGCATATTATTTGCGCTATTAAATGTGTGATTTATGACCCAGATTATATGTTTGTGTGTGTTTAAATGTTCAGGTAGGAATGGATTTGCCCGTCCATTTAGTTCGCTACATGAGGTATATGCTAATATTACGCTCAGGGCTAAGGGATGTCTTGAGAACTTATTGAAACACAGGGCCTATCTTTTGCTAGATTCGGGTTTAAGGGCCATATAAATAGGGCTATTTGTTCATCGTATTTTCGAATCTAACAATAGTAGCCTTAAGAATATGGCTATGTGATTATTTTCGTATACAAAAGTAGGGTATCTACAACGATTAATACACGACTTTATATCGGTTGAGTAGAAGTACTGCGCTATCATAATGTCATACCGACTATAGTTATATTTGTTTAAGGGAAAATTTCACGTAGGAATCAGTATAGATATAATACATTTTTTGGATGTAATACCTGAATTGGAGATAAAATTATACTTTAAGTCAGGAGTAAGTACCACTCTTTGTATCCCAAAATACCCCACTGAAGATACATGCAATCCAAACATGACAACTGTAACGCACCAAACAAAACCAGTGTATTAATGACAATCGCGCCCTGAGCCGACATTGGTCGCTTCTAATAACAGCACCCACCCTAACACCACCCTTTAAGAGTTCTCCACTAGTAGAAACTGGATAGACAGACAGATGATCCATCACGGCACCCCTTCGATGTATTATTTATAGGGACTAGCGACCCACTGCTAATCTTTCAATATCTTAAGAATTTCGGGTACATGCACTCGGGGATCTGTATCTTGACACCCCTGGAACAGCCGATGACGACCTTAACGCAACAGATTTAGAAGCTATTTCTGATCGTATTAATGATATAAAATTTGGTGATGTGACTTCCATGGAATCTGTTGTACATGTTGAAAGGATTCAAGACTTTAACGCAGAAGATGTAGAGGTTTTATTTGTTCGTGAGATTTCCTTGGAATAATTGTAGGATTTGTTTGTTTTGCTATGGAATGAGAGTAATGGAATAGCATCGGTCTTGGGATGGAATTAATGGTGCTTCGTTAATGAATTTTCGTTATGGAAGTCACAGAGTGGTAACGGAATTGTTATTATTGCAAATGGATGTTCGTTTTGTTAATGTTATTTATGAGTTTTTGATGCCATCTAAATAGTTAGCGTTGCGTCAGACGATTTGATGAAAATAAATATTATGTTAAAGTGTATTTAAAAGATGAAAAATAAACTTTGTGTAATTTTGTTTAAAAAATTAGCTGAATTAACATTTATTATTTATTTAAAGATTCAAACTGTAATCAAGTGTGCAAGGTGAAATAAATTACCACATTATATAAAAAAACAAACCAGTTGAAATCAGTCTTCCAAATCTCTTATTTATTTTTCCGTAGATTTAGAGTGATCTCAAATTCAACGTAAAAATCCTTCGATTTATGAACTAAAACTAAATTCAAATCAAACCGGCTTTCTATTTCTATTAATACATCACTAAGTAGGAGATGAGGAGTAAAAAAAATATCAGAGGGCTGAGAATAGCTCCCTGCGGGACTCCTTATGTTGTAACCCGAGAGAGCTTGTTTGGTTCGACGCTCCGTAGCGTTTCCACTTTTGTACGTTCATTTAGTTTAGTTTTAGTTAGTTAGATAATAATTTCCAATGTATTTGTGGGGTTTTTGATGCCACGTGAAGGGAACGTTGTTGAAAGCTGTTTTGAAGTATCTTGTTTGATGTGCTCGGATTGGACGTGAATGATGCGCATGGGATATGTTTTTCTAATTAACAGCTAAAGAATCCCACCTTTACACAGTTCGTGAGACCATTTGGATGTAACTTAATTTATATAAATTACCGTGTTTGGGGAAGAACACAAAATAAATCTTAGTAATTACTTACTAAATGTGGACATCACAATTGGTTCAGTATGTATAGGATACAGGCTTTTCCTGCCACTTTGCCTGTATGACATTTTCTCTAAGTGTCGTATGTCCGACAATAGAGTCAAGTTAAGATCCCTATTCCCTATACAAAGTATCAGCTGAATTGGTTCAGCGGTTTAGCCATGAAAAGGTCACAGACAGATAGACACACTTTCCCGAAACATGGATTGTGTACAAACCTGTAATTTATTCATTTACTTTTACTATAAATTAGTATTGTATCTATCTATACTATTCTCATGTCAGTAAATAAAGTCTTACGGAATTAAAAAGATCTTATACCATAATATGCCGTCACGAGCTATGAGCGCACAGCGAAAATAGTCGCGCCATACAGACAGACACACTCATAAAATGATTTCTGCGTAGCTCAGAAACGGCTGGACCGATCTTAACGGGCCTTTCACTGGCAGATAGCTGATACTACTATACAAAGCTAACTTAGGCTTTTGGTTTTGCCATGGCATTAACCTACGATGATGAACCGTGCACACCTAATAAGTAAACAAATTCATACGAGACACTTCCACAATAATTCCCGACAATAGAACGGTTAAAAATAGCTCATAATCAAAGCATTGGTAATGAACGCACGCGCATAACGACGGACGTAAATCATTCCTCGCGGCCAGAGGCGACCGTCGTATTCGACCGATTCGCGAACATCGCTCCTAATCGATTCGCTAATACCAGCTCTAGATTCGATTTTGTTTTGACTTTTTGAATTACAATGATGCATGGTTATGTGTACATCTTTTGAATTGATAATAGGACTGTGTTGGGTTAATTAAGGCCTTTGAACAACCACCCAATAGCCAGGGTCTAAGAATTTGGCTATGGTATCCCCTGCCTGTCGTAAGAGGCGACTAAAAGGGGGCCGGAGGGCCTGCTGGCGGTGGTCGGGGTGGGAGCTTTGACCACTGAGCCGCGGGCCCGGGAAGGTGGCAGCGCGACGTGGCTCGCGCTGCCTTGCACAGCGAGGTCTCCAGGGGCGGCGACACAGCTGCCCCGGGGATGTGCCCCGGCAAAGTGTGGGGGGACACCGGTGCGATCTATCAGAGTACCCGGAGTCCCCCCTGAGCACTGAGGATGGCCACCGGGGGGGTTTTAGTGCGGTAAAAATCCCACATACCCCGATCTGCCTCTCCCAGGGCGGTCGGGGACCTTTTGAAGGTTTCCCCCTCGTCAATAAAAAAAAAAAAAAAAAAAAGGCCTTTGAACAAGTATGGTATAGTTATTTTGCTAACTTCAATAAGTTTAACGTTTTTACCGTCATGGCGTTAACGATTCCTAAATATCTGCTAAGAGATTATCATTAATATAAAAATTACTAATTTACATTCAGATATATCACTCGCGAAGGAATTGTAACCTTATGAAGAGGTATCAAAGGCCGCAATTAGCTCGCTCGGGGGTGTAGTAAGACGAACGACTGATCTTGGTCATTGTGACCCAGAATGCGTGGTGTAGCTGCCAAAATAATTGACAAAGCCGATGTCATCGCTGCTCAAACGTATCGGTGCTGCCAGATCAAGTATGTCGCAATTATATCATCTATATATACACGATAACACATTTAATACCATCACCGGCCAATATTCCACTATTCCAGTATGTTTTAACAAATAACTCCCAATTCAGATCGTATATTTGGACATGCTTACTATAAAAATAATAAAAAACACACATTAAATCCAAATATCCACCGTAAAAAAGCCATTTAACACTTTAACTAACGTCGTAACTTCAAGAAGTTTATTTGGTATTTATCTGTATCGAGATTGACTAGTCCTTGAGAGATGCTTGATATATCGCTGTATTTAGTGAAAAGTATTTTAATTAAATAATGCCGTTGCAATGTGTCGGTGACCAATTCCAAAATTATCCAATAGATTCAAACCCGCATGTTCAAATTAATGTCGCCGTTTAAGAAAACAATTGCGACAATCGTGCGTGGTTCGTTCAACTCGTTCGTGAATCATCGGGCTGTTTCGGGTTGGCGTCGGGCCTAATCGCGGGCACGGGCGGGCATATATCTCTGAGCCGTCATTCCCGTCAGCAGGGTCCATTCCTGGCTCGCTGAGTGACGGGGTGGTGGCGCGCCGTGACAAATTGACGCTCCATCAGCGGTCACGGTGAACTTTCATTCACTGATGTCACGTCTGCGCACCTGTGGCCGCAAGCGAAAGTGACAGATGCTATTCTTGCAGCTTTGCGTATCACTTCTCTTACATAAGCATATGGATCATGCTTATCCGCAGATAGTTTCTTATTTCTAA
This sequence comes from Watsonalla cultraria, assembly GCA_964035505.1. Lineage (NCBI taxonomy): Eukaryota > Metazoa > Arthropoda > Insecta > Lepidoptera > Drepanidae > Watsonalla > Watsonalla cultraria. Next base: position 1,348,405 of record OZ037729.1, read on the forward strand.
GACTTCTTATCAGAAGATGCCGTAATTCAAATCATTAATAGACTGCGACGTTGGACTAGTGGTCGCAAATCCTTCTACGTATCATGAGGTCCTGGTTTCGATCCTCAGGACAGGTAAAGTGTTGTTGGGTTTTTCCATGAGTAATTTCCTAGCCCGGAATCTAGGACATAAACAACTGGCGAAATGTGGATGTACTATGAAATTGAAAATAAAAAATATTTATGAAGTTTAGGTCCTGGTAAGGCACTTATGAAACTCGAGAATTTACCACCGGTTCGGAAACTAGCCTTTTGAGAAGGACTATAAATACCCCATTGCCCTATCTATGTTTAAGCTGTATTTTTTTGTTAAAATGCCTTGTCAGAGTGTTCATTGACTATAGTGTATACAATTTAGCCTATATTTAGATCCATAGATAGCAGCGAGTTATTAGAGGAAAGTACCAGGAGATAATAATCAGGAGGCGACGTCATCGCTAACGAGCAGTAACACGAGCCGGTAACCGATCCGTTCATTAGCCAAACCTCCTCAGCTATTCTGCGCTCCTGGTACCACAGACGTATTTTTACTTTGTTTATAACCAAATGCCAGCGGAATATGGAGTTTCTTAAGAAATATAAAGTCTTTTCTGAATCAGTAATTACCCGGCCTTTATACTTCTACGTGGATTTAGGCCTGTGTGATTTTTATATGAAGATTTTTTATCGAAATACTTGGACTCAAAATGAGTTGAGAAAATATATTTGAAAGTAAGTTTCACTATCAGAAACGTTGGTGTTCTAAGTACTTTAAAATGGGTGTAGTTACACTTAGGCCTACTCCTAGGGAAAGCTTTTCCAGACATTTTGAAGAGGACACTTATAAAGGAATTGAAGGTCTTGTCTAATCACGGATGTCATGTTTTTCTACAAGTTTTGCTCAACTTATCTGTTTTCGACTTCTTATTGCTTTGGATATTGGCAGACCAATCGTATTCTTGAACCAATAATCTTCTCAAAAACCAAAAAAGGTGAAGAAGAAGCAATAAAGTTTAAAACCAATCCGTTATAATTACAAACGTTACATAACAATGATTTAGATGTTAATAAACTAATAAAAAGCAGGACAATTGATGAAGGAATTGTTAAATTAATACACTCGTTGAGATGGCTCAATGCAAAGGATTCAGTTTTATGGTGCCATAAACAATCTTAATACCATAAACTGTCACCTTCTATGCCACAGATTGTCAACAAAAAAATGGACAGGAGCGATCCTCCTCTAACGTCTATGGTTCTGCGGAACATAAATATAATTAAAATTTATTAATATATATTAAAACCGCAAAACAAGAGCCACAATCAACCAACCGAGCATACTTACTTACTTCAGGTAATAAGGTACAATAATATAGCATATAGGTAACCACAGTGAAGAGCTCGTAGCACACAGTTAAGCAACCATACGCCTAGCCAGTAGTTGGATGGGTGACCGCCCGAGTACCCTCCGTGCCTCGGAGAGCACGTTAAGCTGTCGGTCCCGGTTGCCAATTTAACATCTTTGGCGATCGTTACAGGTCAGTCAGAGGCCTAAGAGAATCTGACAACTGGTTTAACTCAGATTGGCGATTTTCCTCGAAAAAGGGGTTGCGAAGATCAGATGGCAGTCGCTTCGTATAAAAATCAGGTGATCAGTCACATCGGGTTGAATCAAGTGCCGACCCCAAATACATGGGATAAGGCCAGGGAGATGATGATGATAGGTAACCACAGTGGTTTATATATGAGGTCTAATGAAAAGTGTGTACACATATTGATAAAGTTGATATTATTCACATAATTGGGTTTATTCTAATAATGTCGATAAATACTAGGTATTATTATAATGATATACAAAAGGTTTTATAACAAAACGGTACCCAACCAGCTAATTAGTGACGTGAAATAATTAAATACACGATATCAGTCGGTCTCGCCGCAAAAACTGATCAGCCGTTGAGATTTCACAAGTTGTATTTTCAAAATCGTCGCCCGACCGATCTTTCCAGTCGAATTCTTTACCTTTCCAGATCTAAACGAACTAAGTGCACCTAATAAACATTTGTAAATTATCCCCTATTATATTGAGAATAAGCTTCAATTCGTTTTGTATGCACTGGGTGTTTGGGGCCTTGAGTCAGGACACTCGAGGGCCAAAGTGCTCAGCTCCACGCGAGTATATAATTCCTGAGATTTTTCTCAAGATAGCCGAGGTTATGTGTTGCAAACAAAACTAATTGAAACACTAACAAATTGAGCTTTACAATGCGCTTGCATTTATTAACTTCGGTTTAATCATTCTAATAGACACGCGAGCTGGGTAGGGCTTTGATTTGCAATATATTAGAGTGCCCAATGATGCTAAGTTGTTTATTTAATTTGAAACAGGTAAGCTTTTTAAAATTTTTAACGAAAAAACATGAGTAGTATCTACTTATTATCCAAATAACGGACGTCACGCGGTTTCACCCGTGTAGTTCCTGTTCCCGTGGGAGTACGGGGTTAAAATATAGCCTATGTTACTCGCTGATGATGTAGTTATCCATTGCAGAAATAATTTTCAAGATCGGTCAAGTATTTTCGGAGCCTATTCAAAGCAAACAAACAAACAAAAAATCAATAATATCTTTCTTCTTTATAATGTAAGAATAGATATAAAAGATATTTTGATCAGCCACTGAGACAGTCGATGATTTCAGAATGAATCTACTATACTACTAGCTGTGCCTCGCAGTTTTACTCGCGTATAGCATTCAGAACATTGAATACTACATTACTTTAATTTTTTCACGTTTTTGTAACATTTTCCATTGATCTTTGTGCCTTTTGGTCGCAGCATGATGTTATAAAGCCTTCATTGATGATTGAACTATCGGCAACAATATTTTGAATTCAAACCGAGGTCCTAAGATTAGCGCGTTCAACTAAGAAAACAAACTCTTCAGCTTTATTATATTAGTATCAGATTGGTTCTTTGGCAGATAATTTCGCTCTTCAATCTAAAGCTTTAAAGACGTATACTTTAGGTACGTGTCTCACCTCTGAAATAGATTTTATTTGATTTCCAAATCATGTATCATATATTTGGGTTGACCCAAAGCATTTTCATCTTGTGCATATATCGAAAACATTTCACCCCATTTTAGTGATTTTGGAAACAAAAAACGGCTCGTTTCAAATTCATTTTTCGAACGGTACATGGCAGTTGTCAAAATTGGTAGAAATTTTAAATTGTAATACTGGCCAGTAATATTTGAAATTTTATAAACGTCGCGGACCGCTCTCATACTTTTTAATTCTCGATGGCCCGACCTTCGGTGGCTGTGGCGATGCGACTTTTTTACTTTCCCAATTCGAGTTTGTTTTTTTTTTCACTTCGCATGTCGGATAACGGTGTTTCGGTGGAATAATATTATTTATATTTTTAATCCTGTTTGTTTGAGTTATCAGATTAATATCACCGATTTTGGAGAATCAAATATCTGTTTTGATACTCACATTAATAATATTTAAAATACTGACTATTTGAGATATTCTTCATGTTTATATGCAAAAGTGTTGTATCATCTCTAGTTTATATTAATGTACGTATTGGCTTGGAACTTGTAGCTTTGCCCACTGCTGGGATTTATAATAATGCTAATAACGCAATTTGGCCCAAAGACAGAAAAATATATTCCACAGACATTTTTTTGGTTTTAAAGTACACGGGTGGGTTCGTTTCCCGCTTAAATTTAGACGAGAGGAGCTGGGAGGGGTAGGGGGTGAAGGACCTTTTTATAGAAGTAGCTATCTATAAACATGAAGTAATACTAGTCTATACTAGAATATACCTAGTACTTATATAAAGAACAATGGTTTGTATGTATGTTTGTAGCAAACTGATTCAAAAAGTACTGGCCCGATTTAAAAAAAACTTTTCCCATTTTAATGCTACATTATCACTGATTAGTATAAGCTATATTTTATCCCCGCACTCCCACAGGAACAGGAACTACGCGGGATAATCCGCGTGACGTCCGCTAGTATATCTCGTCTATACGAGACTAGTAATATTAGATATAAAGAGGAAACATTTGCGATGGTCAATTCTTCGACATTCATAAGTGCCTTACCAGGGCCGGGATTTAATTTATAATTTTCAAATCTTTTGTATTAAGAACTGGTTCCAAATATTTCAGTACGCTCATCTAATTTTACAGAAGTTAGAATTATAAAAATCATAACGGAGACTATCAAAACTACCCTTGTCTATGACCTAACCTATAATATTCTACAACCTTTATTCCACGCGCCAAAGTGTTCTTTATTACATACTCTCATTCAGAACAAAAAAATACACTGTACCTAACAATTCCAAATTCAAATTCGCACATCCAAGGCTGACATTCTCGACACGTCACCGTTCGTCACAGCCATAGACAAATATCGCTTTTTAAGAATCCGCGAAAATTAACCTCATGGGAACCGCCAATCGGCAGACGCGAGTGGAATAAAAATGGCGTATTTTAACATGATTTTACAGTAAAACCTGCGAGAGACGTAGCTGGCCAGCTGCATAGTTGCCACTTGAATACAAAACACATTATAAGGTATAAGATGCACAGTATTTGCATTTTGAATTACGGGCCCGGCCATTGGCGCCTCCTTCAGCGAGAATTGGATTACCTGGGGTCAATGCTATAACAACATATTCATATGTTCACACACACAGATATACCACACAGTGCAATAAGCTTCCTACAACCAGTAGGGAATCTAGGAAGAAATGTTCGAAATAACGAGATAATTAGCGGAACCGGCGTAAGGGTTGTCACGCCGTGGCCGATCACGTATAGACAGTGTTATTATGAATGAAAATGATTTAGTCAGCTTAGGCCCTGGTAAGGGACTTATGAACACCAGTTCGGAAACCAGCCTTCTGAAAAGAACTGGCAAGAAGACATATTTCTAATCATCAAATCTACAAATTGATATTTTTTTTAAACTAAATAAAGGACTGAATTCTAACCCTCGATGGAGTAAATATTCTCAATTTCAAAAATTAGGTCTAGATTACATGCTGCTTTGTAAGTTTATATTTATACTGTGGCTTTACTTACCTGAGGTGTTTGAGGCTAAACATAACATCCTGCCATTTAATTCTAAATGTACGAAAAAAGAAATATACACATTTTTGCATAATTATTGCGGAATTATTCAAATGTTCATGTTACTTATCACTATCGGCCAAAATTTGGATTGCAATTGCATTTTACGTGTTTGAAGAAACGTGTTGTAATCTATATCTATACAGATAAATACAATAGAAGTGTCTGTTTCTAGATCCAAAATAACAGTTTGTCACTAAATTCATCTGAAAGTATACACGCTACTGACACTAAAAGACCTAGTTATAAAAAAATTCTCTGTCTGTCTGTCTGTTTGTTTGTTCCGGGTAATCTCTGAAACGCCTGGACAGATTTTAACGGGACTTTCACTGGTAGCTGATGTTTCAAGGAGTAACTTAGACTACTTTTATTTATTAAAAATATTAGGGTTCTGGGACAATAAGGATGAAACTAAATCTACGCGGGTAAAACCGCAGGGCACACCTAGTACCAAAACATATATTGAAAACGCCGAGTTTGGTCTGAAAAACGCGGTTGAAAATTTTTTTTAGGTCATCTCTTATTCCAATTAAATGATTTGTCTTCTTGGCCTTGCGCTTGCTCTTATGCAGTTTAAATCAATTTAAAGTCCACTATCTGAGCCTTCATTATCTTTATGAAAGTTTTTCACAGGATGGACAGACACTCTTTACCCTAAACCAGTGATAGACAAAGTACGGTCTGCGAAAGCGTTTAATTCGGCCCACAGATGGTCCTTCGGCATGAACAATGTACATATAAAGAAGATTCTACTTAGTACATTATAATATTACCTAATATTCCAACACGAGGCTAAAATACTGAGATTTTTTTCAATTAACCCAACACATGTTTACATAAAATTCTGGTCCTCCTCTGAAATTTCTTAAAACTTTCTCATCTTTTATTAAGAATCTTAGCCCATCACTAAAGCATACAGCTCTACCCTTACATACATCTCTTTTGTTCCATCTCCATCACTTGCACTAGATTTATCTTTCAAAAATCAAAAACCGAAATAAAACCGTTTCCTCATGAGCGTCCGTCCGTAACAACTTTTATATCAGTGACCTCATAAACAATAGAAGCTTAGGCTTATGCAGAAAAAAGTTGATCGTAATCAGTGATTGACAGACATTAGGTAGGCGGGACGTAAGGCACATTGATATGCCAGGAGCACCGTCTTTGATTAAACATACTACTATGTTTATTTTTAGAGACAATGTGAACTAAACTACGTCTACTGTAATCGGAGTAAAGGCATTTTTCTTTAGAATTAGCATCAAAATTAGATTTGAGATACTTGGAGTACCACCAAGTGACCATTCTCAATTGTAAAGTTGTTTTCTTAATACTACTGAGGCGGCAAACAAGCTTACAGTTTCTTGATGGGTAAGATGAAAGCGCTTACTGCATCATATGAACGCTTACAAGGATCTTAAATACATATATATGCTCACGTCTGTATTACAGCTGAAGGGATAATTTAAGTCTCATGTTCCTAATAGCCTATTGCCATTAACCGGGCACTAATCCAGACTCCGGGCTGCTACTGGGAAATTACAGTTAAAACCCAATAACTCTATGCCCTGCCAGGATCGATCCAGGACCTCGTGTTCAGCAGTAGCGATAGCGAGCACTAGCAAATCCGTTACCACGAGAGTCATTGCAAATTTCAGAAAGATTATAGCAATCCGTAAAATTGACGTTAGATTTGACGTGATAAGTGATGATACAAACCCTATAGGTATTACAAAACGGTATATGTTAGCACGAACCGACCATAATGAGTTTGAAACTGACAGGGTAACGCTAGTTGGTGATGGCGAGAAAGTTACCGGAGCCATGATTTCTGCAGAATCGTGATCTTAGAAGCTAACGGTAAGATAAAACATTTGTATAAAGCTGAAGTGGAGATTGATTAGAATAAAGAATCAAACTATGAAAATTATCTGATTCACATAATTTAAGCTTTGTGACGTCTACTCGTTCAATTAACTCTCTTTATATCATTTCTGCATTTATGTCTATAAAGAGGAAACATTTGATTGTTTGTTCGTTAAGAATAGGATCTGAAAATATTGGACCGATTTCCGAATTCTTTCTCGAATAGAATGCTACATTATCACTGAGTAATATAGGCTCTATATGTATTCATTTGATCTTTAATACTGAACAAGTTATCATTACAGCTTCATCAGAACTAATTATAATTAGCAATTTTACATCCTATTATCATAAACTAAAAGAATCATCTCTGATTTTAATAAATACGTCATTGTTTTTTTTTCATTAGTAAAATAGACATTCGTGGACTATGGGAATGTAGTGAAGTGTTTAAAGTAAAATTATCCATTATGTATTTAGAATAGGCTGCGCGTACGCATGACTGGTGGGTGGAGTGGCCATGTAATATATTGTATTTAATGGGACTTGGGTTTTGGGTGAAATTTTAGGATTCTACAAATGAATTTAAAATGTAATTTACTCGTTGTAATGTAAGTATTATGTAATATCAATATTTTGTAATTATCCTTTTGACATTCTACCAAAACAGTTATCTTAGAGCAAGTTAGTTTTTTTGAACACATTTCAATTATAACATACATAGTGAAGTCAAATATTTGTCAGTCCATTTAAATCCATGATATCACTAAGCATCATTGCTACAGCACAAATTGAATTTACGTTATTTGTCTGTAACCACTTTAAAATGCCCGAATGTTTAATAGACAATCATGGTCCCACTACGCTCTAAGTGAATGCTGCGCACGATTCGATCGAAATCTCGCGCGGAACCCTCGCGCAGAGCATGCCAATGCATTCACCTTACACCGGATTCGACTACACCTGCCTTCCCATCTAAATACTCGAAATCTAGGCCTAGACTAACAATAGGAACCTCTTTTTCTTTCCCATGGCTTAAAACAAAATTAAAAAACAGAAAGCGTTCCATTTACAATCAACTGTCATTCGAAGACCATAGAGACAAAAAAGTTATTTTTGAATTTAATATTATTAAAACCAGTTTGAATATTTTTAAATTTGGAAATAAAAGTTTGCATATTCTCGCCAATTGAGGTCGAACACTTCATTGCGGATATTAGTAGATAATAAAATTAGATTGAATGTGTATAAATTACAAACGGGCGTACAGGAAATGGGAAATGAATGTGATTAATCAAAACGTTACCTATGGCGTGCCAATTTGGCGAAGCAACTTGTGGTTTTTCCGCCGACTTCTCACTAATCGTGTTACTGACTTATTTGGGGGCACAAACAATCACAATGACCACTAAACGAGTTTAAATCGCAGCTCGTTCGTACGCGACTAGCATATCATTAAATTACCAAAGTATAATTTTGCACGCGGTCAACGGTGTTGCAATTAAGAAATGCTTTTATCACTATTGGTTTAAGACGCACATTTCTTTCGTTGGGGTGCAGAGTTGAGTTGTCAATGGTAAGCTATTGACATATCGTAGGATCTAGATTTTTTAGTTTTGGAACACTGGGTGACAGTAGGGCGAGTGTCGGGGTATAATTGTTCAGTTTTTAGACACAAGACGTGCTTTGTATCTGTCTGGTTTTGTTTTATTGCTTTATCATCGATTTGGAATGAATGTGGTGGAATAAATCTGTGTTTTCACTCCTGGTATGGCCACTGAGAATGTGCGCTTGAATTTATAATTAAACTTTGGTATTTAACATTGAAGATGTTATAATGAATTATTAATACATGAAGCGAATGACACTTTGAATCAAAATTGCTGGAGAGCTTTTCGGGAATGTTGTTTTTTTACTGACTGCTTCTTTGGGGTAGTGGTTGCAAATACTTTAGCGGATCACGAGGTCCTAGGTTCGGAAAATGTGTTTTTGAGTTTTTCCATCTGTGATTTCTTAGTAGCAGCCTGGTTGATAGCTATATGTAACCCTCTGGCTATGCCTATGAACTTATGTATATATATATACTGTTATTTTTTTCTTGAGTAGAATTTGATTTCTGAGTTGTCCTAATGTACATATTTGAATGCCTATTCAGAAATACTTAATATAATTTAAAAGTCACACATCCGCTCACTACTAACAAGTCATCTATATAAATGTCAGTGTAATTACCTAAGTCCAGGCCAGTACCGCGTCGTCTGTCGCTTGTCGCTTATTATAGCCTGCTAATTCATCGGGAGGATATCTTGCTCTTTGTGGTGGCATAACTCACCTTGTTCTTAGTGATTCATACTTGGATGGTATAAACAAAACGGTAGGGTTAACACAAAAATCTTTAGAGAAAAGATACCGAGTGCCTAAGAAAATTGAAGATCTGCTGATATAATGTAGAAAAAAAGTAAATTTCCGTTTACGCATAACTGACTTTCGAAGTTGTCCCGACATAAACCAAATTTTCGCATAGAAGCTAGCGATAAAGTAGAATTTTTTATTTTTTATTTTCTGTCTATTTGTTCTTGAATCAATCCCATGAAACTATGTTTAGGAGTGAATAGCACTCCCTTAGATAACGTGGTTCGTGTAAGAGTGCCGTGGACACCATCATGATCATATTCTTCTAGAAGCATTCGTTTCTTTTTATAGTCACTTTGTATAGCTAAACTTTGTGTATGATAAGTATAGTAAACTGACCTTCTATTTATTGTAATTAATAACGATGTGATGACAGTTAAAGAAGAAAAGATAGAGAGGGAGACGGTGAAAGACTATTGCTAATTATAGATGATGAGAGGAACAAAATCCTTTCGAAAGATCTAAATAAGGAACACGTTATTTAATCAAGTTCTTCATCACATTAGCGTAACAAGCCGCTGAAGAACGACATTTAATGTCTCGCTGTTTATTTAATGAGTTTTATGACAACCCTTTTAATCTTCTCCGTCTTAAAGTGTGATTTATCCGACCTCTATCAACCATACCACGTCAGATTCATAATAAAATAAAATATTCCAACAAAAGCGACGTTTGAATCAATATAATTTATTACAATTAAAACTAAAAGAGAGCATTGAACTCCCATACTTCATGATGCAATTTGCGTGAAATACTCCAAATCCTGTCTGATAAATAGAAACGTCATCATTAGAAGACGGCTGATGATAAAGTGCACTTCGTGGTACCACAACTGACGACGAAACGAGACACAAATATCAAAACACGCGAGCGGGAGAGGAACACGTCATCACACGTGAAGTATAAAAACCGGGGGACGTTGATTTTATAATTTATTTGTTACACATTTGTCGTTCCGTGAAGATCGGCTGAGATACGCAAGCTTTTTGTACCCGACAGGGAAATGCGCATCAGACGTGATTTGAGGCATAATTTATAGTGTTTGTGCGCTGATGTCGCCGACTGTGACGTAGTAAACAAGACGGTAGTTTATTCTCGCGAGATTGCTCGATAAACAACCTGTTGAGCGTTAATTTGGCTGCCATTTTGTGTTTTAAGTTTAGAACATGTCTTCCACCCCCAGCAGTTGGATGTGGAATCAATCATGCGCGTATTAGCGGAGTTTTGGTTCGCGCCAACTGACTGTCCAGCGTGACACAGCGGCTATATTTCAACTCGGTTTGAGATATACCCCCGTTTTATCAATGCATCGTCGGCACCGATGATATACGTCTAATTATTGTTCTGGTTAATGTTATTTTCACGGCACATTCCCATACGTCTGCGAGGTCATTTGTAAGAAACATTGTAGTATCAGCTGTAAATAATTAGGATTGCTTTTTGAATGATGTGACGTATGCAATTGAGTTTATAACAATAGTCACTATACCTTTTATCATAGAGCTTAAAACTGTTAATACTTATGAAACAGCAGAATCAGACGTAGCTCACGTAGCTGAATCAATTGTAAAAACACGTACGCAAGTACCCATTTGTTCCAGAACACAAATACCCATTCGAATCCATTAAAAACTTCCAAATACACGCTTAGGTTAGTCCAGCCCATCGCACCGCTAATTACAAACTTGGAAATCTAAACGCCCTCAAAAGTTGAACGTCCCGAATGCATGCGAGATTATTCTGACAGTTTACGTTCAACCCAACTTCAGATAAAATATAGCCCATGTTCAGACGGATACGGGGCGTGGGGGGAGGGGAGGGGACGAAGACGTCCGCAAATAGCAACCATCGTCCACGAACAAAACAATACCAGTATGATATTACTGAACAGAGCAATGGCAAGCAGAGGCTACAAATGATTATTGAGGATAGAAATGACATTTATTGAGACGTGAATACGGTAAAGGGTAATGAACACTTTGTACTAGGAGTTGATTAACTCACGATAATTGGCACACTATTGTTTCATGATCAAATTGCGCTTATACGAGATCAAGAAATCTAGATTAGGTAAATCTGTCTACAAGACTGAGTTGGAAAGTTGATGATAAGGCAAGGATATCTCTGGAAACTACTCTAACATTAGATTTTTTATTCATGACATACATGATTAATTCTAATTTCTTAAAAATGATAAAGAAACTACTATAACAGTAGATAATAAATATAAAAAAAATAATAGGCTGCTATCTACTACGTTAATATATCATTCTTAAGTACCAAAGCTTAAGCAAAGTAAATTTCACGGTAATCAAAATCAAAACATAAAACAATCCCTAACAAAGACCAGCTTCTGACTGAGCCAACTCTTATAAATATATATAATAAGAGCGTAGGGACAGACGGACGAACGGACGACAGCCGCGAGACGGACTATAAATAAATAATGCGACAACATTTTATTATTATCATAGCGAGGCACGTGCGGTGACATTCCTAACGCAAAACTGGCAGCTTATAACGCACTAAAATAAACCACACTCACTCGGTTCAACTGAAACAATCACATCACTATACACTCATTTATTTACATTGCCACAACCTTAATAAATCATCCAAGACTCTTGAAAAATTTCAGGTACTGAATGTTCTAATAAAAATTTATGACAATGTTTCGTTTTTAGTCTCCGAATTTGGGATACTGGTCTTTTGGACAAAAGCTGACATTCTCTTAGAATTCGACGCCAGACCTTGTAAGGCTTAATTGGTATTGCGTACGTGTATTATTGTTCAGGCTGGTTGTGTTCAATGATAGGTTTGTTAATGTTAACATCATGGACCCACATACATTACACCCGTATCATTTTATAGTTTTTATCGAAATACTTGGCAACACTTTCATTATTACTATAATCTATAGAATTTTCGGTTACTGGCAATACATCACTATCAGAAATTAAAATGTAGTTAAAACTCCAAGTATGTTCTAAGTAGGGATTGATTAAGTCGCACTAGTATTTTAAGAGCAATTAACTTGAAAAACACGTCTTTTACAATCCATTTGATTGTAAAAATGTTTAATGTGCCGCAACAACACCATAAGCAAACACATTAATCATAAAAGATTATTGCTGTAACGGAACGCAGCACCGATTCCCAATTAGCGCTATAAAGAACCTACATTCGAAATATGAATTTGAAATTGACGTACGCGCGGAATTAGTTCTATTTGCAAACTGTAATGGCACTCGTGGTAGGTAGTCGCCTCATTGATTATTATTTTAACGCACAATTAAATTTTGATGGCCTCTTCTTAGTTCACCTTCGAGTTGGCTCCTATAGTGCTGTATGCGTCTCATCGGCCAGTGATACAACTACAGATTCAATTATAACTTTACAACGCTTTAACAAGGCCTAATATCGTGCAACGACTTGAAGAGTCCTACGATCTTTTCAAACGCCGAGAAAGTGTCGGAGCTAAGCGTCAATAAAAATAGTCGTAAAATGTTTAAGTTTCTCCACGGAATTATGTCTTATGTAGATATATTTAAGGTTCATTTTGATTAATGTCTGCTTCATTACCAATACGGTACAGAGGGACGTGTGAAATAAAATCATGCGTACGTACACATTCGTTAAGAATTGACACTTATTAAAGGGGATATTTTTTAATTGGCATGACGACATCACTTTGTTTAGTGCGGCTGACCATTTAAGCACTCTGACAGTGCTTGATTCAGAATTCCTCTCGCTCATTCATTTGATTGACATTCTCATTGTATAATAAGTACATGCTAATTACACGCATCTATGACGTTTAAATGAAGGCTACGTTATTTAAAAAAAAACAATAAAATTGTCTTAAGACAAAATGTCTATGGAATCAGCATTTTGGTAACAGGCTCGATTCGATGTGAGCGCAACCGTTCCAAATTCAAATTGCTCATTCTGATTGGCCTCCGAGCGCGTGACCAATCGCTAATCAGTAAATGTGTTCGACGTGTGCTTTTACGGAAGCCGATCTGTTCCATAATTAAACTTTAAAAAATATAAATTCGAAATTTTGATTTCAAACGCGCTATTTTCACTCCTAGTCTTACTGTGTCGGCCCTCGGTCGTTTATGGTTGTTTTAATCGGTAGCCGGATAACGGATTAAAGAAATAGCTTCTAAAATTTGATTTCGAAATAATAAAATTAATAACGTTCAGTTCACACGCATTAGAACGAAAATTGTAATTAACGGTGTCACTATTTGAAATGGAATAATGTTATAAAACTCTTTCTAGTACACTTTATTAATGTTTATTGAACTGAGAAATGTAAAGCCAGTTTCCGGAAGATAACTTTCAAGTTTGTAATTGCCAGATAACAGTATGTTTGGGTATTATAACATACTACATTCTGTCCGTGACTTCGTGCAATATCAGAGTGTCTAGTGCGAGTTTTCTTAAAATCACTATCACAAGTCATCGCGTCGACGTAAACGCAGATTTGTATGGGCTCACAATAGTGTCATGTTAAGGCCGACAGAGGCGCTGTTCCGATCCTATACAAATCGGTGTTTACGACGACGCGGTCTTGTGACGGCGGCAGTGAAAAATTCGCACTAGGCCCTCTGGTATCTAAATCGTTTCTTATGACAGGTATAAAACAGACAGGAATTATGATGTAATAGGTATATTTTATCAATCAATATTCTATATTAAATAGAGTAGAAGAATACATACAGTATTTTAGTCTCCGAGGTCATTCCAAAAAACCATGACATCATCTAAATATTTTTTACCCCACAAGGATCCAATTCCCATCCTCACAAAACCAAGAAAATAAAAACAAATCATACGTCACCCCTGTCCATCTATAGTTATAGCTAAGTCTGTCTGTATGTAACGGGGCGGAAACCTCTGGTTTTTCGTACAAATAGCGCAGCGGGACAGCCCCACGGTATGGTTTAGCGAATAATGCCCCGAACAGGAAATATTGCCGGGTTTTCTCCATGGACTCAATTTCCGGGTGTTTGGATGTATGTGTTTAGTTTTCAGGATGAGGATGGAAGTTTGGTTGCTTAAACGAGGGGATTTTATATTTCAGTTCAAATCTTGCAAGTTCTATTTTTTTTATTCGTTCTATAAATACTAATGTTTCATAAATTTCAATACCCTCCGTTGCTACTGGCCACTCTTCACCTTTTGATATTCAATTATGTTTTGTTTTATCATCCACGCGATATCATTTTGGTCGTTCGATGTGGTCAGGAAAAATAATGTCAACGTTATTAAAATCATCGTGATGCAGTCTAGTTTCTATTGTAAGTGGTTTATCTTAGGTTTATTTCCTGATAATATTTCTTAAACTCTATCCGTTATACCTCCGTGCTTATCACTAGCTATAAGATCCGCAACTATAAATAACACTGCAGTGATAAAATCTTGAATTACTGTCTTCATTTCCACCTTCTTGAGTTGATCCTCATAATGATTTAATAAATTAAGGTCTAGTATAAAAAAATAATACTTATCTGATGTTTGTATGCACGTAAATATGTTGTGCTGTGAATTTTCTTTAATATCCATGTGGGTAGCATGTGCGGAGGTGATGACATCAGGTGAAACCTCTTTCGTCAGCCATTAAATGAACAAGACCGAACAGCGATATAAAAACGCATATTAAACTGTCAAATCGGAATAAGGATTGCGCATAAAATTATATTTATCAGATCATAACACTGGGAATTGCGGAAATGCTTATTTTGTACAGAATTCTATTTACACTATAAATTTTAAACATGCATCAACTATAATATTGTAAAGAGGAAAGGTTTGACTGAACCGATTTTAAAAATTCTTTCACCATTTGAATTCTACATTATCACTGATAAATATAGGTTATATTTTATCCCCTTACTCCCACGGGAACGGGAACTACGCGGGTGAAACTGCGTGACGTCCGGTAATCATCTTATATATAAAAATAAATCCCCATTTCCCTTGGTCACGGCATCACGCGTAAACGGCTGGATGGATTTCAACGATACTTTCACTAACAGATAGCTGATGTTTCAAGGAGTGTTTAAGGCTAATTTAAAATAAAACAGCATGAAACTAAATCTACGCGGGTGAAACCGCGGGTCACAGCTAGTATTATTATAAAATGTTGTAACGTCAGATTGAATTTAACCTGTCCTGTCACCTATATAGAAACTTTTATGAACGATATTTAGAATATCAAAAAACATCAAAAAATACCAAATTGCAGGGACATCATTATGGACCTTCAAGAGGGTATATTACAAAGGGCGTCGATTTAAGATTTTTTCCGTGATAGCCAAGATCCCGCTGTGCGTTGATTGAACTCAGGGAGGTAATGTCTTCATCTTTGATTGAGACTAATCATTGCGATATGTTTATACAATTATATTTGCAAGGGAAGGACTATATGTTATTCGAAGATAATTAAAATGTAATATTACCTAAGCTACTGATTGGTACAGAAGATAATCTACCAAAGTTAAAAATAAAGATAGTACAAGAGGTTAACATAAATGCGAACACAAAAATCCTGGATTCGTTTGAAATTTCGATGAAACATAAAACGCTAGCCATTTAAAGGCCATTGCAAAATTACGAGCGGGCTTTTTCAGGCGGTAACATGCGCGGGAATAATGATGTTATTCTTATAAAGGAAATAATTACAGAAAACGCAATGATAATAAATTACCGGGCGTTTACGACTAATTTATTAATAGAAATTTTGCGAGTAAACCTTAGGAGTGTCGTAAATAAGTAACCACGCCGAGCCCAATGGAAGACCATAAAATTTGTCTGCGTTTGCAGATTGGCCAGCTCTTAGCCAATGGCCGAACGTTCCACATTTGAAAGCGGCAGTTTACGACCGACAGGCGGCGTCCTTTTATCGTTTTGGCGCCAAAATACCCAGGTTAAAATCATTGCTGTATTTACGTAAAAATTGCAGGTCTCTCAGTACCTTCCGTGGGCAATTAATATTTGCTGCCTTGCACTGTGGCCTTAATCATTGAGTTAGAGAAGAAGGGAGGACTAGTGAGATACATGAAGACTGCAAACAGATGTGAAAATGATAGTCAAGTGAATCTCTTATCTGTTTGGGTCTAGATTCGTAGATTTACCCGCATAGTTTCTTGCATACATAAATTGCAAAATTTAAGAAATCTCAAATAGCTTCTCCAACAAACCCCAACGACTGTTAATATCCAATCAATGTAATTCCTTTATTTTAATGTCTGCACTTCAGACAAATTGACGGCACTAACTAATGTTTTAGTAGCCCTATAATATGGGGGTGATAAAATCATTTATAGTAATTAAATTATATGGCAATTTCATACTGAGATCTCTTCCTTTCCTTTACTGCAAAATTGAATCATATTTCATAAAGTAGTCATCAAAGTAATATAACTTACTGAAGTATTTTCCAAAATAATCTTAAAGCTATTTTCCAAAGGAAATTTGAGAAATCTAAATAAAATTAACCTTCCCGTAACGTCACTATATTATTGTGTTGATTCAACATCGTGTTTATTAAAGCTATAATTTACAAAGCTAATCCTTATATTTGCTTGAAAGAGCGTCGTTACTGTGTCTCAGTCATAATTTAACAAACTTAATTTAATTCTGGATTAATTACAGAGATTTATAAGACAATCCCGGACGCTTACCGTTTCTATGTAAAGATGTTGGGTGCATAGAATTTACAATGCCATAAACCAGTCAGGCGGACAGACTGGGAGCCGTCGTGTCCTAATGAGCATGCGTTTGTCGCGCGAGGGCGCCACTGCGCATAGCAATCACTTTATATAATCAAATATTTCACTCAGTGGTTATAAGGATCTTTAAAGTGCTATCTATACATACACGATTCAAATGCTTGACTGACTGATTGACTGACAAATATATGTCAACGCACAGCCCAAGCCTAGAGCATTGACATTTGGAGGTTGCGCTCTTGATGAGGTAAAGGTATACCAAGATGAAGGTATAGAACGGGCTTTTCGAGATTCCACCCCTGATGACGCCTAAGGAGGATTTGCGGGTTGCGTTTTACGCAGTTTCGCCAGCATTTGGGACTGCAAACTTTGGACATCCACTTATTAAAGCCTTGCTTTTATCAGTTTAATACTCGTCATCATGATTCACTGCTGACTGAGACTGCCCATAATTTAAACCTATGTTACCTTTCTTAGTAGTTTCAACCAGCCTGATCCAAATCCATATTGGTATAATCCTTATGCATACATGACCCTAAGGTCAAAGTACCTAAAACCACCCCTAACTGGCGATAGTTGCCAAATATCATGCGTCACACGCTCCGTGACGGATCCGTGACGAATGTCCCAAATCCTGGCTTTGTCCCTTATTTTATTATTACATTGCCCTTCGAACGATGCATTATTCATACCACGTCACTTCATGCTCGACACGATGCAGGAATATCACCAAATTTCAATCCACGCATAGTGTTGCTATGGGATCGTCCTAATGCAGTGATTTTTAATGTTTCCATAGAATAATTATCATAATTGTCTTATAAATAAGGGTAACTATCATATAACTGGGATAAAGTATCTCGTATCAATAATATCACGACTCAATCCTTAAGTTTCGATCTACATAGACGATATAACAATTTAATCCACAAAGAAAATGTATCATGTTTACGCCAATAGGTTATTTTGAGAATACCTTGATTTTTAAATTTGCGCCAATTATTCCCGTCGAAGCGCACCCCACCAATTGGCATCCATCAAACGTCAATGGCAGACTATAAAAAATAAATAAAATATCAGATTGTCGAGAAAAATGCCTCGTGAAAAGATTCCAGCGGTACTTTCGGTTGCGAGTGGCGCACAAAAGATTAGCGCGCGGGGTGCCGTAAAGAAACAATTTTCCGGGATCCTACGCGCCGGGGGAGCCCACAACACTTTACAGAATACGCGGCAACATGATAAAATAGCCTTATTACTTTTACAACGCTTTTTTTCCCTCTACCTCTGAAGCGATCGCACAAAAACAACCTTTAATTTCAAACAGAACATTTTATTGTTTAAATCCGTTCATTAAAAATTAAAAATTATAAAATTAATCACATTGACATACAAGATGGACGTACACCAAATAGCATTATTAATATACATTTACGAGTTAGATTTAATAAAAAAATTAATGTTTCCAACATAAGTCCTACCACAGTTACGCTAAAACCTAACTTAGAGTCAACTACAAAGAATTTTAGTTAAAGAAAAACTCATATACAGACAATAACTAATTTCACGATAGGATTAATAAAGTTATAACCCCACGAGGTGTCGTCGACAACTACGAGTGAGGACCGTCAACAAGAGAAATCATTATAATATTATAGTACAAACAAAACAATCAGTCTCAACGCCCAAAAAACCCCTTAAATATTAAAACAAACGGCCGGTCTTCAGATCGCAACGGGACTCGGACCTCTGACAAAATAAATCACAAAAATTCAACCTCCCAAAGAAATCGTATACGAAATGATTTTAATAAATCATCAAAAATAATAAAAAAACATACACGACGTATAAAAATACTGTGTATAAAGCAAATCACTTCATTTATATTTTTAAAATTGCATCATTTAAAATTTACCAAGAGATGGGGAATATTGTACAATTGAATGACAAAATGTGGCAACACAGGTATTTCACGCGACATTTTAATATTCTGTATAAGCAACTAGATATCTATTTTAAGTATTAATTCACATACATTTATATATTAACCGTTTTTGAGAATTGCTCGTTAGTTTGTTCATTAAGTTATGTGAAGAGCACCAATTGGGCCTCCAACCGACACAGATGGTAAGCAACCACACGTATTAAACCTAGCGTATACTGCATACGTATCTCTTTACTAACTAAATAGTTATAGTGCTTCTAAATCATCGACATCGATACTCAAAGGAAATACTATTTACGTATCTTTTTGTATTTTACTAGCCAAAACAATAACTCTAGCCACTACCACCGTTAAATCAAATACAATAATTTAAAAATCCCTTAACTTTATGCTTATTATCTCACTTAGGCAAGTTAAAGTTTGTATCTTTACGTATACTTCGTTTTCCAATAGTTACTTTATCTAATTAGTATTTTTAATCTAATCTCCGGCCGCGGCTGGCTTGTGGCATTGAAGTGGAGCTGTGTGCCTCTCGAGACGGATCTCTCAACGTTACTCACTTAACTATATTTATTAGTATACACATATTACAATCAACGTTATACGTATGTACTTTTCAATCGTATACATAAATTTCGGTGCAAAATAACACATTGCGAACATAATTATGTTCGTAGCCATAATACTCGCTCTAACCAGCAAGAGTGACCGTCGCGCGTTCAGCGCAAACGGTAAAGTTTTTTTATCGGCGTCAAATTTTCGCACCCATTTTCACCCCTTCACTGTATCGTTTTAGTGAATTTTGAAATATATTTCTTTCATGTAAAGGTTTAATTTGAATCGAACAGTGTCAAGAGGTTGGCCAATTGCAAAAACGAAGATTTGTTCTAAGGTACTTATACTAGCGGTGCCTTCCTTGGACTTGAGTCGTCAGACACAAGTCTTCGGAAGTCCGACAGCGTTGCTGCGTCCCGTCATACTGTGGCGCTTTACTCACGAGATGACCGTCAAGGTCATACTCAAAGCAGTAAAACGCCATCATAGTACAACGGCACACATCATTACAAGCGAGGGAGGCGGGAATTTAGATTCTAAAATGCGAGCACCCCCTTTTCATACTTCGTTTTTGCAATGGCCAGACTAAGAGCAGGGGTGCACGAGGTAGCTCGTGGTAGAATTGGGTGCTAATTGGGGATCACGCCTCTGTATGAGATGGGACTTGGTGTAGGGGGTACTCACGACGTCGGGGGTGGAGGCGCCGTCGTGCGAGCTGTCGGGGGCGGACCGCTCGCCGTTGGCGTCCGGCGGCCGCGCCGACTCTCGCTCGTCGATCACCAGGTCGATCGGCATCTTGCCCTTCAGGCAGCTGATGTAGCGATGGCAGAAGTTGTCGCATAGTTCGTGTACCTGGACACATACCTTCGATCAGTACTTGTCGCTTCAACATAGACAAGGCTATCACCAAGTTTGTTACCAAAATTTTAGTAGTATTCCAATTTGGAGAAACCTTGTTTATGTAGACGATGTTCTTGTTGTTTTGGATGATATACCAACTACATTCCTAATAGGGTATAAGGATATACACATACAGACAGACATACTAAATTTCACCCGGCCTCAATGTTTTAAAGTTGTTTCGCAAACACCTGTTACTCTATTTAAACTCCATGTCACAGACAATGTACAAGCAATGAAGCTTGTGAACTCCTTGAAAAATAGTTCAGTAGTTATCGATGGGCATTCTGCAAAACCAAAAGCTCTAGAACCCAAGTTGCCATAAGATAAAATAATTATTTTAACAGCTTTGAAAGTATTCCTAGCTGTTCATCTATCGTTGAACAATGATTTCCTTGACACGGATCTTTTAATTATCGACATCAACAATTACTATCATGCCATTAAAGAGTACGACAATGTTTTACATTGTAATAGACAAAACTTTACAATACACCGTAGCTAAATACAGTTTTAATTGATCACTGGCTTAATGCTAAACAATAAAAGGAATATCATTTGGACTGCTCCGTTCACCAACTGTTGCCATAACAAGTCAATTCGTAAAAACGGCACGATGCTCATTTTTTCGAGGACGTTTTTGTTCAGTTCGATAAAATACGGCCCCCGACGGGCGTATATTAATTCTGTGCCTCTCTTATACATTTTCATAGGGATAATTAGTTTAGAAATTAACATAAAGCCGTAAAAAGAGCAACGAAATTTTTAGATAGCATTTACACGGCGAAGCGCAATAAAACGGCAGGTGGGTACAAGGGAGGAACGCAACGCGACGACGACGCGACGCATTCGAAAATAGAACACCACGACGGAACCGGAAACCTGCCGTTGACAGTTCATTATGTCCTCGGGATACTAATTTCCCAATCGACAGGTTTTTCTTGGTGGATTGTATGCGCACGCGCCGCCAGAAGCCAAATATTACACTTTGTTTATCATCATTTGAATTTTACAACCGGACCGTTGAAATTCATATTTACGACTCCGTGAATTTTATTGACACTAGAACGGATAAACGCCGCTTTACAATCGCGGTTGGCGAGCTCTGTCCATGTCAAAATCTTGATTGAGAGCGCTTTTATAACGACAATGTAAGTAGTGTTGGAAATATTATTATGCTTCTCCACGAACGCTGCACGTCGATACTATTTTCGAACTTAGTGACAGCAAACATTTGACATCGTAACTCTTGGAGGATTCAAATTTGGAACTGTCTCTTAAGTCGAAAAGGATCCGCCGCTGCCCCGTCCCATGACAGCATAAGCCGTCCGTCCTGTATACAAAGAGTTATAGTCCTCCAAGAACATAATCTTTGATGCGACGTTTATTTAGTAACCGGTAATACCTTTAATGAGATATTACGGCATTCCGGGACGACTCCAGCCCCGATTATCATTTCGAACATCAAACTCTTTCCAGAAATTTAAATTTGGAATGAGCCAGCGACTCACGGATTGAGATATGGTGTGTTTCTGAACAAATACTTTTTAAATTTGGAATGAAATGTGATATAATGGCTGTGCGTTGACGTATAGACGTTCCCTATTCGAGCTCTTTTGAATTTCGAATCGGAGAGCGTTCTTTAAAAATAAATGTTTTTTTCTTTTCGGCCGGGAACAGCGCTTGAGTCTGTTTATTCGTCGTGACCAATACACAGGTATGTCAGTATAAAATGTTTTATATTTAATTTGGTGTAGTATCGTAGCGGGTGCCAGGCGTGTGGGTGCGATGTGTGCCACGGTCGGTTCGCGACTAAAAGGGTTTTTCTCGTAATGCGCCACTTCCTCCGCGTTAATGCGACATGTGGGTGTTGGTAGATGCATAAATTGGTGCCGTTTTTGAGTTGATCTCTCTTTGTTTGACAGATGAGTGAGAGTGACCATAGATATCCTGTATAGTGATGTTAAGCCGCGGTCGAACGGGAATTTATGGTACGAATGTAGGCTAAATTGGATTTGCTCTAAAAAGCTTATCCTGTTTCACTATACCTAAGCTTATATAGTTTTTAATGCAAATGAGCTGCGCCGCTACATCGCCTCGCATATTTGGCCGACATGTCTGATCGGGGAGCGTCAGGCCGGATTTTTCTTTTTTCTTCTTTATTCGCTCGATTTCAAGAAAAAAAAAGTCAACCAGTCGACCATCCCACATTCAAATGTGACCGCGATTGCTTCGCGCCTCACTTCACATCGTTGTTATATTCGCATTTTTTTGCTAGTTCGCCGCCGATCACGAGGTCCCGGGTTCGATTCCCGGGTCGGGTCAGTAATAGATATTGGGTTTTTCTGTCAAGAAATTCCCAATAAATGAAAATGAAAATGAAAAATATTTATTCAGTTTAGGCCCTGGTAAGGCACTTATAAAAGTCGAGAATTTACCACCGGTTCGGAAACTAGCCTTCTGAGAAGAAATGCCCGGAGCTTGGAAGTTGGTGGTGTTTACACCCCCGTGCCTCGGAAAGCACGTTGCACCGTTGTCCTACGCCTGATCTCTCTCCGGTCGTGTCGGTTTGCCGTCCCATCGGACTATGAGAGTGAGAGAATAAAGAGTGCACCTGTGTTTGCACACACGCGTGCACTATAATATCTCCTGATAGCTAATCCACGTTGAGATTAGCCGCTGTTGCCGAAATTCGGTAAGATCATTTTAATATTCGCATTTTTTATTAAAAAAAGCAACCGCCAATTAAAAGAGAGAAGTCAATAAACGTAAATAAAAGTAGCGTAACGTAATATAGAAAGGTAATTCAGTCACAGAATTAGTGGTGTGTTTTATAAATGTTATAAAAGTGTGGCTGGGCGTCGTAAACGCGGGGTCGCAGGCTCGAGACTCGCCCCGTAAACCAACAAATCTGACCCACATCGTAAATCACTTAGCCACGTTGTTACAGATAACGTTTACGAGTTAGGAACAAAATATGGAAAAAACAAAACAAAGCACGAACGCGTTTTTATTTGTTACTTTTTAATAACCCGTGTTCGCATTAACTACGTCTATACGGCTTTTGATTGTACCTAAAACTACACATTTTAAAATATTATTCCACTAACTGCGCCCTGCGGTTTTACCTGCAGTTTAGTTCATGAGCCCGTGGAACAGTGAAAGTCGCTTTAAAATCGGTCCAGCCGTTTCGGAAATTAGCCGGAACAAACAGACAGACAGACAGTTTTTTTTCAATAGTGTCTCGTCTTTACAATCTCACACTTCAATTTTATTTATCTGTATAGATTTATAGATTTGAAATTTCACAATTCTACGAATCCAAATTCAAATATAATTTTTTACAAAGTTGGTACTGTGCGTTCTAATGTTCGAAATTTAAAAGGAACGAGTCTATATCACTAATATAACCAGCCAGTACCGCGTTCCACATAACGTAATTAGGGAACAGATAGTGGCTGAATAAAAAAAAAAGTGACGTCCAATCACGGACCGGCTCGAAGGACTACGGTCGATGTGACCGCCGCGGGCCATATTTAATGTAAAAGCATAAATCAAAAACGTTATTAGGTATTTTACAATAAGATATTCTCGTTCAATTTCTGGGAGTTCATTAAAGGCTTCTAACTTTTTTCTTTTTTCCATTGCAATGTCATTACAACTCATAGATAAATAAAATTCAACCGAAAAGTACACTCATTGTGCGACGTTTTTTATTATAATCTCTATTAAAACTAGCTTTTTATCAAAAAAGCTCAAACAATTATATTGTAAGATAATGGAAAAAAGAGTGCACTTAACGAGCTGTTATTGTAAGCTCGACCTGGGCGGTTTTTTTTTATTAATCATAACAAAAGCTTAAAAAATGCATCACCTGTGAACGGTGTGTAGTGAAGCGGAAATGAATTGAACTAACGGCACCTTTTTTCTTTGCTTTTGTTCGACAAAAACCGTGGACGAGATAGAACTCGACGTGTATAGGATATGAGCCGCAAAAAATACGTTGGTATGTCCAAAACTCGCCAGTTGCACCAGCGACTGGCAAACCCAGGCTTAGAAACCCACAAAAAGTCCACAATTAATATAAACTATCTAATTATACCTCACAAAAATAGAACAAAAGCCAAATCGATTATTCGAATGGTTGAAACGATTTATTCCGGAGCGAGTGAGCGGCCCTCGGGCCGATATTTTGAATTTCGAACGAGGCATTATGTATTTTTTTAAATGGGCTTTATCTCGCCCTCCGGCCAGCGATTCGTACAGCGGTATCGCATTACAGGTTATCTCGTTACACCGATGTATTAGTGCGTACGGTTTTTTCACCGAATTTACCGGTTCCTAACGCTCTCGCGACGGATCAATGCGGCGCCGGATATTTTATGGAATCCGCTGTGGGAGCGACCGCTGGTGAGGTATCTCGTTTCTCGAGATCATTCCTCTTGATATAGACGTTAGTCAAACTAGTTTCGTTGAAACGTGACCATAATATTGACAAGTTAAATTAATTCCCGGCCGATGTCACCGCTCGTTCGGCGAAAAAAACCACTGCAGATTTAAATTTTATGCGCCTAATTAATGCCACCGCGCACAAATTGTTCAATCTGATTGCGAATAGCAAAAAGCGTCCCGCGGTGTTACCGTTACAGCTCGGCGGCGAGACGGCGCGAATTGGCTATGCGACACACGCAACCAACCGGTCTGGACGGAACTCGCCCAAATGGGAGATAAGGGGAAAATAAAGTCTCCGAATGTGGCCCATTCACCCGCCGCACCTGACCACCACCGACCACTGGCCCGACCCGGCGCGGCCCGGACCGGTCGCCGTGCGTGTGCGTTCCATCCGATATCTCGATTGAAAATCGTGCCGTCAGATAATCAAAAGGTGTTATTTTTTTCTTTAAACTGGTTTTAATATCGAACTGTCCAAATGTATTCCGGTTTAATGACTTATAATACTCACTTTTTCTAATTCTAATAGATGAAACCGTAGTACTTGTATTGCCTGCACCATCTGCAAAGAAATAAGGTTGACATTAGTATAGCTCGTGTAGAGTACGTATATTATGACGTTTCTTAGATCCAGCTCAATCTGACAAAGCCAACTGAACAACAAAGGCTGGACAAAGTAGGTACCCTGCAGCGCGTAGTGATGTGAGCGCTCAATTGTTATCGATATTAAATTAAATCGATTGTTGACCTTTGGAGATTTTTATCGATGCGTTTAACACGTCAAGTAAGGACGAGTCTTTTAGCAATATGGTATCCTTGCATACATTTGCATCTGTCACATCATTCATCTATTCGTGATATGTTATCATAGCCATGTCTTCATTTATATCATTTTTGTCTTCTAAAGAGTCTTCAGTATACATTTTCATAAGCAAAGGTAATATTTCAGCAACAATATAAGCAAGCGAGTGAGCACAAATGCCTTCATACAGAGATACTATCGCGCGTATTGTTTGATTCTGTTTGAAGATCTAATCGGTAACTTTTTTCAAATCGATACCTATCTAAAGCCGTCGGTTAATGCCGTTTTAATAGCACCTTGATTTGTTTCTGATTGCCACACGAAGACGGGACTTGAATTCTCAAACACTTCTTAGCCTATTACAGTTTTTGATTGATGATATGAAGTGTTGGGTTCAAATTTGGGAATTTGAAAGCAATAGGTGCTCCTACCGTGAGATTCTAAGCTCTCACTCGAACAAGCAACAGTACGAATGTAATTTACTGTGTAATTACGAGAATTGTGCTTTTTGACTGGTTCCATTCAGTTAGGCCCCCTAGTAGTAGAGTATAAACTCTTTGAGATTGATTTACGAGATATAATTATTATTTTTGGAATGACTTAAGTAACACCTCCTATATAGCATTCCAAATAACCTTAAGAATATTAAGCTGAAGCTGATATTCCGAATAAACTAGAGAAAAATGGAGTTTAAAGTCATTCGTAAAAAGTCAAGACGTATTCGGATCATGTTGAATAATATTTACGACCAATAAATGCAGTGCGAAACGCAAACAATCCGGCAGAGTCATCCCCATCGCTCCCTCAAGTACCAGGAGAGCATAACATCTGCGGAGCTGTAATATCAATTAAATCTATAGCAGAGCGCCACCCTCGCGTGTTTGTACAGACGGAGCCGTTGACACAGGCGCAGATAAAAATGTATTTGACTTGTTTAACTTTTGCCACCGAGCTCCTGTTTGTACAACAGCTATCACAGATCTATGGGAGCCTGGTGTAATCTAAAGATTAACTGGCCTTACTCGAATGGCTTCTGTGTTTTTTTTAATGCTACCTCAAGTTACACGTTTAAAATAATAAAATTTTGAATTTAATTTTTTTTGGGTTGTTTTGTGCCAGTATCAAATAAGTATTAAATAAATTCCAGTTTTAATAAGAGAGAGATATTTATTTCACATTGTCATCTCCCGAGAATTATAATTGTATTTATTGTGATATAAATAATACATTTTTATGCCAAGGAACCAGTGACCATCAATTGTGTGACTTGCCCTAATTACCCGACAATTATTACTGCAGTAATCGTGACGTTGAGACGCGTATCGCTTACAGTGACCCGTGGCGTCGCTTGTCATATTTGTCGACTACTGCACGCTTGTTTGAGGAAGCTTAAGTCCTCAAAAGGCTGTGACAGACCAAACACAGATGTGACGAGCGCAAACAGACTCCGTGGGTCGCTGCGAGCCGTAACCAATCGGGCCCCGACCAAATGGGTCAATAAAACATTCAATGTTGGTTTTAAAAACTATCGTTTGTTTACTCGCGATACGCTAAGCGCCTCTTTCTCGTAGGATCACCTTTACGACCGCTATAACAACACGAAGGACCAAATTTTAAAATTGGAACGTAATTCAAACTTTTTTAAAGTCGATAAAACTTTGAAGTACATTTTTATGGTCCTCTTACAAAATAACAGATTTTGAATCATGTCATGCGTTTGGAATTTGGAATAAAGGCGATTCGAAATTTAAATCTTTTGAATGGTGTAATATTTAAAACTACTTGAGAATCGATTAGTGTTGTTCTATTTATGAACAGTGCACAAAGAGAGCTTAAAAACTTGATCTTGAAAATAAACTGTGTGGTATTTCTTGTATTGTGGTTGTGGATGACGTAAGACATCCCGTTTCGACACATTGCAGGCGTGTTGGAGGGGCTTGTTAAACAATAATGGCCGTGAATGTACCTCGGGACAATGAGTGTGTGCAAATATGATGGAACTGGCTCTGTCAGCTGGTCGCAAAACAACAGGCCTGAAGGTATAAAGTGGTTTCCACTCACTTTTGAACGTCACTAAACTATTTTGATATGAGTAATAGTAAACACTTTGGCTGGTCCACTTGGTCAAATAAAATTCGGATTTTTTTTGAAATTTTTGGAATCAAAACAAAAGTTATAGAACAAATAAATTTTTTTTGTCATGGTAGAGAGCATAATTTTCACAAATTAACCACAAATTTGGATTCTCGATCGAGTTCCAAAAAAAATTTTTTGCGATATTTGTGATCTCTTTAGCTTTGCCTCAAAGCCACCAAGATGTTCTACAAAAACAAGTGTAGCCATGTGTAATAACAGTGTCAAATGTCTGCGGTATCATTTAGCGAGCCCTGTCATCTGGCACCACAAAAGCTTGTAATTTTAATTGAAACTGAGTCAAATTACGCCAAATGAGCCATTCACAATATCGTGAAAGGATATTGAGTTATTGAAACGAGTCTGTTATGTTTATCAACATCAACTGTAATTTACGTACCTCAATACCGCAACCGCAAGGTTTTTCAAAAGAATTATTCTTGCCTTGTAAATATATCATCGACTCCAAAATTAACCTTCTTTCTTTCAATCAGGTTTTTAAACATAAAGGGCTTGGACCAAGGTACAAAAACTCAAGATCTGAAAAGAAGCACGTTACGCTTCACGAGCCCAGTGAAAGTCTAATTAAATTTGACGCACCATTTTTTTAATGCTTCAAATGATTTTTGACCTGTCTTCTCAGGAAGCCTTTGTTTTTTGTTCATTGACTTCAAAGACATCTTTCGAATAAGAGAGAATCCTAGTTCTTGCTACAAGACTCTTAATAGACGACAGATTAGTTACTAGCATAGTGAATTCTGGACCAATCTTGTATCCAGAAATGACAGCACATACAAACTCACGCATAAGGGTTCCGGAATGGGTAGACAGAAGTGTTGTCACTACACCCACACCGATGATGATCATGATAGAGCGAATATGCGTCTCAGACACTTAACTTACGTCTTTGAATTTCTTCTCAGGCATATGTTTCTTCATGATGGAAAACCTTCACCATAAACGTTATTTTGGAGATGAAGAGCAAGGCACTGGAGTACTGGGCCCAAGTATAAATTGTAACACATCCGAATGCTGACTATATCGGCTGAGTATTCACCTCGCCCCGAGCGGTGAGTGTACGAATCTAACTCTGGATATTTTGCAAAAATAGTTTTCGTTTTGTTCAGGGCATGTTCACATACCCGTAATTGATATAATCAACGTTTAACCATGTTATATTAGGGGTACCGAGAGCCATGATCCAAATAATAAAATAGAATAACAAGCGACGAAGATAAGATAAGGGGCCGAAACTTCTGTCTTATTCAAACACATGGTCTGAGAGCAGTGGCACCACATGTCACTAGAATTTACCTATTTTTTCGTAGCTAGTTTGTTCTGCGCCCGGATGTGGCCCGGTATGTTTGGCTGCGTTATCTGACGGAGACTCATTTAAAACTTGGTGAGGTGCATGAATGGTTATCAATCTTGCAGTAACGTTGACGTCTTGTTATATGGGCGCTACTGTTTTTTTAATTACAGACTGATTTATGTTCCTTACAACATCACTTGCCGTTGTTCAGCCGCGTTTTTCACATTCGACGGGCGTTGGTTTCTATCATAGGAAATTGATAAATAATATTTAGATAATAAGGTTCAATTTCTTATCTTTAAAACCGATACTTGTCGTCTAGTGTGACGCTGGGGAACCTTAGTGAATAAAGCGGCTGGTCTCATCAGTTAAGAACAGTAATCGTTTGATGAGTCTGTATGGCGCGGGTGAATAAAAAATTACGCAGTAACCCCTCTTTTTTTCGCTGCGCGTTTTTTACTCGTGAAGGGAACAGAGCTCCAAGTTTTAACATGTTTTGACGTTACTAAGTTACTGTAATAGCATGTCTTCATTCAATATTGAGCGCTGCAGGTTTCATGTCGCACTTACATTTGGCAACAAATTTAAATAAGCAAACAATTTGAATAATGCTTCTAAAAACTGCCGTTGAGGTTACAGCAGTGGCTTATAGTGAAGGTCTTGTAATCTATACATCTATACAGATAAATAAAATGAAGGTGTCTGTTTGTAATTCCGAAATAATAGCCTTTCACTAAATGCCTTTAATTGTCTGTCTGTCCGTTTGTTCCAGCTAATCTCCGAAACGGCTGGACCAGTTTTAGGGGTACTTTCACTGGCAAATAGCTAGTTTTACAAGGAATAACCTAGGCTGCTTTTATTTAAAAAACACCATTAGTTTTCCGCGAGGCACAGCTATTACAAATAATTGTTGGAAGTTAGCCGTCGATTTCGTGCGTGACAGCTCTAGTTGATAAAATTTCTTTAACAAAGTTAAAATATAAGCGGCGTCGCCCCCGCTGCCCGCGATTCGTAATGCCTTAGATTTTATTTGTTAAAAATCGGTTAAGTACCCGTGTCGAACCGCGATGGTGGGTGGCCATCTTGTTTTTATTATTATACTTTTTGTCCGAAGCTAGCCGCGGGAGGCAGACGGCGCGATTCAGCTTTTTATTAGTGACAATATAATAAGTCTTCGTTTTTTCCCGACTTATTTCCCCATTTTCGTTATTCCGAGAACATAATTCTCCTTTACCTGGTGGTTAATTTTAGAATTTAACTAATCAAATCGTAAATTACTCGGTCGCTATAAAGTGTACACTATTTTATGGCGTATTAAAACGGTCCCACGTAAATTTTTTATTTGTTTTTTTTTGTGTTTGTAAAATGAAATTATGTGGGCAATAATACAGTGAAAGCTGTGGTTTGTACTTTTTGAAACAGCCCTCCTAAATATTGGGCAAGGCAAGTAAGTAAGAATTTGAATCGAGAACATCGCTCATCAAAATTTTTTTTTGTTCCTGTCAGTCAGTGGCTTTTGAATAGTAATTAGTTGATGTAATACTTACTAATGAGTCAACTTCTGGGTCTGCTATGTAATATGGTTTTTCTTGTCGTATCTGTGAAAAAAGAAAAGAACATTGAGGTTTTTGAGACACAATAAAATTGTTCAAAAAAATACATACTAATTAAAAAATTCTAAAAAAATAACGCTTCAAAAATAAAATTAATTAATCAACTTAGAATTAAAGTGAAAAATGTTGTAAAATCGTGTAAACACGTTACTATCTAAAATTATTATTTACAATAGAATAAATTATTTCCAGTTGGATTAATGACGGACGTCGCCGGGTCTAACGTATGTATAGTAATAAAATGCTCGCTCGGTTGGCTGCACTCGGGCCACAGATTAAGAATTTATTGAAAAGACTTGACAGTTGGGTCAAATTGTTTTTTTTAGATACCAAGTTATGTCAATTAATATTTCTACTTGCATTGCCAGTAACAAAATAGTTTAACAGATGTTATGTTGCGTTAATTACGGTTGTCACGTGTAATTATAGGTTTTTTTTAAAATAAATTCAGATTTAGTGTTCGTGGTTGAATTTTTTTTTATTTTATATTTTTTGTAATAATGATACAAAAATAATCATAAAAAAATATCCATTGCATATATCAGCTAATTGCAGAATCATATCACAAATACTAAATAATATTGCCAGTGCTAGCACTATGGTAACATTTGTATTTTTTTTTTTAAAACGTATTTTATATATCATCTGCCGTATCTACAAAGAAACGAGTCTCCAAGCTTACTTAAAGAACACTTTTTTCGACATTTAAACTCGAGTTGACCGGAAATGCGATACTATCATGCATACTACGCTGTGGTTTAACTTTTTTTTCGGCCATAACACCGAGCGAGCACCGCTCAGACGTTTATTAAAATTTTAGTGTTAACCTACTTTTTTACTAGCTTTAATTACTGAATATAATGTTGTACTAATTAAAATTACATGACATAACATTTTTGAATATGGAATGGAATATATTATCATACTAGATTAAAATTTGAATTAAAAAGCGCGAAACGAGACTTTGGGCGCCATATTGAATTTATGGTTTCTATTTTTACTTTTTTTTGTGGTAATGACGAAAGTTGTTTTTGCTGTGAATAACTGAAATATTTTGTGTACTATTATTAGGTTTATTGAGTGCTATTGAACTTATGAATTGACTTTTGATTGACTCACACAAACATTTCAACTCTGACACACATCATCATCATCATCTCCCTGGCCTTATCCCAAACATTGTTGGAGTCGGCACTTGATTCAACCCGATGTGGCTGATCACCAGATTTTTATACGAAGCGACTGCCATCTGACCTTCGCAACCCATTTTAGGAGGAAAATCTGTGATCTAGGTTTAACCAGTTGTCAGATTATTTTTAGGCCTCCGACTGACCTGTAACGAATGCCAAAGATGTTAAATTGGCAACCGGGACCAACGGCTTAACGTGCTCTCCGAGGCACGGAGGGAACTCCCGCGGTCACCCATCCAACTACTGGCTAGGCGTATGGGGGCTTAACTTCGCATATTGAATGATGTGCGCAATAGCAACTGTGCCACGAGCTCCGCTCTGACACACATTAAAACAAGTGAAAAAAAAGTTATAAAATCAAAAATTTCTTTTTAGACGCAGAAAAAACTTACTTGAAATTCCTTTTACAAAAATTACTGCAAAAAAATTATTACAATCTTAAAAATTCCTACTAAAATATTATAAAATCCAATGTAAGTTTGTTTGTTGCACTTTCACGCGAAAACTACTTAACCGATCATCTTGAAACTTTGTACACATATTCTTGGAGGTATTAGACGTAGCATAGGATACTTTTACTAAAAAAAAACAAGTGAAGGCAGGGGAAAAAGGTAGTCTTATAATATTATGTTGCTTTAAGTTTTCTTATGTTCCAAATGATCCAATTCTATTTTTAAATTAAATCAATTTATTTCAAACTTAAAAACACCCACTTGAGTGAGAAATTATTCAAAAATTTTTCAAATAACTCAGGGCGTGTTAAATGGCGTTACAAATTGAATTAACAAAAATGGCCGAGTAAAACAATTAGAAATTAGAACCAGCAGCCACAACAATAGAAATTAACATACAACTTGACTTATGTGTGGACACGACGAATGCCAGTATGTTTTTAATACTTTCTAAAAAAATTAAGTTCCATATTTGAAATTTGAGAGCTAAAAATCATAGACAATATTTTTTTTAATTTTAATTTTCCTTTGACGCTTGAACGTTAGACACACATCTGTTTTGATTGAGGTTAAACATTACGGATATATCTTTCTCAAAACAAAAACATAACCGGTTTTGGCGTAGTCATAAACAAGTGGACATTAAAATAAATACCAATTTATCTTAATCACGAGTTTTATCATACTTTCACCATTATAAAGTAATAAAATGGCGGCAGACGTGTGTCTAGCCAAGAACACTTTGGTATATCATCACTTATCTTGAACAACATTGATAACTCTACAGTTTAAGCAGAAATGAATACTTTACTATTTCATATTATTAATACTTTGTAAATTATAAAGATTCATCTATCTCGCGCATAGGATCAAATATTTTCAAATCTATAAACTTTTCCTGGATTCGAAGAATCGCAGAAAAAAAAACTTTTATAAATTACATTACTTATTCAGGATTATAATTGTAACCAATAGCTTTTACCAAGTCCCAAAAAGCCTTGTTTAAAAAAAGTCAGCTTACTTGCCAGCATTCA
Source organism: Watsonalla cultraria (assembly GCA_964035505.1). NCBI lineage: Eukaryota > Metazoa > Arthropoda > Insecta > Lepidoptera > Drepanidae > Watsonalla > Watsonalla cultraria. The sequence goes on from OZ037729.1 coordinate 1,381,977, forward strand.
AAAAAATTTAATAGTTTGCAATTCTGGTAGTATGAATCGTCTATTGTAGAACTCTCGCCAATAATTAATGCACATACGGTATTGTGTTGTCCAAAAGCAAATAAGTTAAGAAACCAATCAACTACAGCCGTATGTGGTGCTTTTTGTTTTTATGTGTCATTATTCGCGTGGGACGGACTACGGTACTATCCGCCTCGAGGCACAATTACCTGTAATTGTCCAAATTGATGGCCAAAATGACCCCTAGCGTCGGGCCAATCCCAACTGGCCCCACCCCCACTTTGGGGCACGGAAGTCCCACATTTTTGGGGCCACCGACCCGTGAAACTTCAGACCGCGTATTAAATGCTAATCAGGCGATTTGGAGATAGCGATGCCTTGAGAATTGTTCGACTGAGACGGTTAAGTCATATAGTTATATTGTGAGCTGTAAATGGGGTGTTAGGTCAATGGTTAGAATTCCAACTGCTATTGCCTACTGCAGTACTGATCAGGTTATAATCTTAGACACTTTCATCTCAAATTGAATTATTATCAACTGGTGTCAGCGACTTCGTCTGCGCAAGATTTGACTTATATTTCGTACAATATCTTTACAATTCATAGCCTAAGTGTTATTCTAATGTATAAGCTATATTATTGTAAAGTTTAATTCTAAGATACATGCATATACATTCTTATAAACATTCTCGTTTATGATATTAACAGGATTACTTAAATTATTTTTGATATCTACGGTGTTTGCGTATTTCAAAACTGTTATATTAGCTTGATTTTTGGTTGAAGCTATTTCTGCTGAGTCTATTTCTATCTTGTCTTGCTTAGATTCATCATCATTCTGTTCTTTAGTATCATCACCAGTGCCCTTAAGTTCTATGCCACCTCATGTTTACAGCTTATCACCAAATTCTCTAAGCACCATTTATCAATTTTCTTGCCTTCTACCCTTCTCTACCTATTGTTGATATTTTACTACTTATTTAAAATTACATTGTTTCTATTAAATAAAAGTTTAGCATCTAACAGATTGTCTGCTGAGAACAATATCATAGCAAGGGCAAAAAATCTACAAGTTTCGAGACATCCTTTCTTCAAAATAATGGGTCCTGTACTTATTCAATTATACAAATAAAAGAATTTCGCCTTAAAATGCACAAAAGCAGGTAAACGTGGAATAGAACGAATGAATTGTCCTCGACAATGAATGCTAGAGTCAAAAAGTTATACTACGCTGGGGACATCTCTTGTGTTCAACTCTATTGTTGTTTTTAGAGGGTTAGCTTTATTCGTATTTGGAATGCTTGTCTATGGATTTCAGAACACTTTAGTTCTCAAAAAAAAATCGAATAAAATTTGAATTTGGAGTTTAAATTTTCTTTTTTTCTTTAAAAGGCTTGAGTATAAGATGAACTTTAACAGTAGATTACGTATGTTCGCAAACTGGTAAAGTCACTCAGTATTCGGTACGATAGTGACTCAGATTGCTACCTGGCCGGTCAAAAAACCACGGAACTCATTAAATTCGTATTCCCCACATGGCCATCGGACATTTAACTCTATTTTAACACAAATTAAAGTGTATAATCACTTGACAAGTCCGAGGGTGGTTATTACCATAAGTGGCCACCGGGCGGACGGCATCAGAATCGCTACCAAACGTGGTACCCTGTAATTTGTAATAAAAAATCTATTTATAAGATAAAATAAAGCACCAAGAGCTGTGTCGGTCGATCGGTCCTCCGTATGATTTAATAAATCAACGGTTACAAGCCATTCTGACACTTGTCATAAGCTGCCAAGACTTAGATTCCGACGCGTGCGTTCAGAACTGGATGGTGAATTATTATAATGTGCTGTTACAGTTTTGTAATTTAGTTAGGTCGCCTTCTGTTTAATTAAACGGACGGCAAGCGACGGCAGGTGATTTTTTTACAATTTTTTGACCTAAAAAATGTTGTCCGGCCCGCTACTGAAGTAGTTGGTTAAATTATAGTGTATTAATACCGACGCGTTCCTGTTACGAAATTTTTATTTATAGTCAGCGCGTGGCCAGCGTCTGAGAGATTGGGCTCAACCGCCTTTTTGACAGTTGCAGTAATGACAGATTGATTTCTAGTCGCTTCCATTTTTGAATCCTTACGGTCTAATAGGCCCAATTCATGATATTCTGTCATGCATTTACGTCTATACGAGTTTCCTGAATACGAGTGCACCTGTGTTTGCGCACACACTTGTGCACTATATCTCCTGCGCACATGGCTGATCCCCGTTGAGATTAGCCGCCGTAACCGAAATTCAGTATGAGATCATTATTATTAACTTATTCGAGTTTCCAAAGCTTCATTAGCTTTCCTTATTATAAACCTAGCAATCACAAGAAAAGCTAAAAACATTATGGCAGAGCAGTCACACCTGATTGTCAAGAAAGTGTGAAAACCAATGACTTCTTTTCAAATTAAAAAAAATACGAGACGAGGTGCAAAAGTGTTACTTTCAAAGCCAATACATCTAGGAATGGGACATACCAAAGATTTTATGGTGTACTTGTAAACGTCAAAATATCAGGCATTTCTCCTCGTTGGGCAAAAAATGGCCATAAATATTGTTAACAAAACGCTCCTACTGAATATTGCTGCCATAAACCAAAGGTCTATAAAATGAGGTCGGTTGTTTATGTTTTGTTTGTCTCTGGTATTAGACTTTTGTCTGCCTGTTGGGCCTTATGCAAATTATGGATTATTCATAAATAACAGGAATTAATGTTTTCAATTGTATACTTAACATTTGGCCTAAAAACACGGTTTCTGTTCAGCTGGTGTTTCAAAAACATACAAAGATCAATGTCAAAATGTCAATAGCGTTATGGAAATAGTTGAAATTTACATTAATGTAGTTAAAATGGCATATTTACGAGGCCACCGACAAATAAACACTCATTAACATGATAGTTATTATCTACAATAATATTATTATCTACAATAATATTATAAAGAGGAAACATTTGATTGTTATTTTGTTTGTTTGTTTGCATTGAATAGGCTCCGAAACTACTCGATTGATCTTAAAAATTCTTTCAGCAATGGATAGCTACATCATCAGCGAATAACATAGGCTATATTTTATCCCCGTACTCCCATGGGAACGGGAACTACGCGGGTGAAACCGCTTGACGTCCGCTAGTCAAATATATTTCGATTATATCTCTTACCAAAAGTTTACTTCGAAGCGAAACGGTCCTGGAGCAGCTTCCTTTACAGAGCGAGATAGAACACTGGCTGATAGAGACAGAAAGTTTGAAAGAAACTTTTTCTTGCGTTTTTTGTACAGAAATCCGTGCGTCCAAAAATTTTATACAAGAAACTATTCAGAGGAGACGGGCAGGTAGACGGGGCCTATTTGCTTTGGCTCATTTTTTAGTTGCTTGATTTATAGCCTCACTCTTGTGACGATTTGTGAGCTGTGCGATGCCAGTTTTGTCACTAGGACCTCGTTTGATTTATTAATTCTAATACCCGTTCACCAAAAGGGCGGGGTTCCATTTGACAGTTTGACGTTTCGTAATTTTGAGGTTAGTTGTCATTTTTTGAGTATTAACACGATGATTGACTCTGATGATGGGTGTGTGTTCGGGACGTGTCATTTGCTCGTCTCGGCCCTGCTGTTTTCTGTTAATAAATATGTCATCGTTACAATCTGTCATTAGACTTCATATTTTTCTGACAAATGTGACAGAAATGGTCGCAAACGAGGAAGTATTAGAGTAGAAGAATCTGGACACTAGAAACCAGGAGGGGCATGGTTGGACACCTATTACTACATGGCGCTATTAAAACATCATAGAAGGGAAGATAGAAGGAAAGCGAAGAAGAGGGAGACCAAGGATTAGTTATGTACAACAGCTGAAGAAAAAAGTCAGCGCCATGTCGTACAAGGAAGTCAAGTGTTAGCGGACAATAGAGAGGGTTGGTGATTGCTTCACCGACAAGAGCCTAGCTCTTAAATAAATGATGATAAAATTTTTCATTCAAAACTCGAAAGATTCACCCGACATTGAACGCTTTCCCACTGCCACGATATCGTCCGCCGATACTTGACTACAACGACACAGTGTGAAAGCGTTCAGCAGTTATTGTATCAATATCAAACTACTAGTCCGACGATATCGTGTCGTTACCGTTATCGTCTAATGTGAAAGAACCAATTCTAGGACACACTTTAAAAAATAGAAAAACGAACTGAATTTTCTTAAATATAACAAGTCTCCGATAACAAAACTGTTATAACTCACATTTCCACAAAAACAGTTATACAAAAGATATTAATCAAAACAATGCAATCTGCGCGTCAGTAGCAATAGTTAGTTGTACCCTGGGGGGTCACCGGAAGGTTTTTCGGCTATTACGGGGGTCATTCGGATTAGCGGGGGACAATAAAGGTGACGTAATGACCCACCGGTGGCTCGTAGGGGGGGGGATAAATCTTATTAATTGTTATTTGTTTACTCCTGCAGTTTTGTTGGGTCGTTGGTGAAAATTAACAGGCCCATTGGCAACTACGGTATCTATAGTTTTATACTAGGTACTAGCTGTGCGTAAATTTAGTTTCATACAAACTTTCATTCCCTATTTTATCCCCTTGGGGATAGAATTAATCTTAGCGGATGCCTACGTCATAACATCTACCTGCATGCCAAATTTCAGCCCGATCCGTCCAGTGGTTTGGGCTGTGCGTTGATAGATCACTATGTCAGTCAGTCAGTCAGTCAGTCACCTTTGAGTTATATATATTTAGAGTTATGAAAATACGGGGCAAAAAAATATCCAATTCAAATCTCATAAAAAAAAAATGATGATGACTGTCTATGAATTAATGACAGCTGCTAGTGAAGATTAAAATAGCGATTTATTATTATATGGCTACCTCGTTAAATCGAAATTAAATTGATCTTAAGAAAAAGTTAGGTATCAAATTTCGCTACTTCACTCCACTATATCTCATTTAGGTTTCTTTTCCGAAAGTTTAGATTGTACATTATTATTAATACTAGCTTGTGCTCGCAGCTTCGCCTGCATCACCTTTAAGCCCCACTAATTTCTGACAACCCTTTCTTAGTTTATATCTACAATAAGAACACACCCTCAAAATTTAATTTGTCATCATTGATTTGAACACCCATTTATTCATATTTATCGCATTTATATTAATTACATGAAATCTATATCTATACAGATAAATAAAATGGAAGTGTCTGTTTGTAATTCCAAAATAACAGCTTTTCACTAAATGCATATGAAAGTATACACGCCATTAACACAGAAAAACTAAATTTGAAATTTTTTCTCTGTCTGTCTGTTTGTTTGTTCCGGGTAATCTCTGAAACAGCTGGACCGATTTTAACGGGACCTTCACTGGCAGGTAACTGATGTTTCAAGGAGTAACTTAGGCTACTTTTATTTATTAAAAATATAAGGGTTCCGCGACAGTAAGGATGTAACTAAATCTACGCGGGGCACAGCTAGTGTACAAAATAATCTTAAATATAATGGTATATAAGTAAACTAACATAAACCCTGGTATGGCACAGAAACATTTAGGTTGTGCGTTGATATATAAGTCTTTGAATTTTATGTGAATAGAAAGATAACGGACAAACAATAATTACAATGTTATAAAACAAAGTAAATTTTACAACCCTTTAACGAGGGATTAAATTGGTACTTAAATGTATTATTAATTAAGTATCTCGCGAGACTAGCATCTAAATATGAAATGAACAATAATAGTCTTTAAACTTTACTGGTTATGGATTGAAATCCATTAATTTTATGGCATAATTTTATTGAGTAATTAAACTAACACAATCTAGTTTACTGATACAGTCATTAATTTATTTATTTATTAGCTGTGCCCCGCGGTTTTACTCGCGTGGAGTTAATTTTACAGGTAACTCGCAGAACACTAATGTTTTTTTAAAAATAAAAGTAGCCTTAGTAAAATTAGCTATCTGCCAGTGAAAGTGCCGTTAACATCGATCAAGCCGTTTCAGAGATTACCCGGAATAAACAGACAGATAGACAGACAGAGAAAAAATTTTTAAATTGTTTTTTTTTCATCAGAATCGTGTATACTTTCATATGCATTTAGTGAAAAGCTGTTATTTTGGAATTACAAACAGACACTTCAATTTTATTTATCTGTATAGATAGATAGCAAAAATATGAACATAATTATTAAATGAATAATTATTTTATTTTTTTGTATTATAATTAAAATAAGATTTTTTTGTGAAATTTTACAAAAAAAAACCTATTATGTGTGAATAGCGTCTGTGAAAAAAATAATAGTATTTAAAACCGAAAAGAAACCTTATCTTCACAAAATAATAGTCGAAATTCCAAAGACGTTATTAACCAAACACAAGGTTCCGATTAAAAATAGAAACACGCAACACTCCCAATGTTATTTCAAAGTAAGTAGTGACACTCAAACCGACAATTATCGAACAGAGTACAAATAATTTAGAAAAAAAAACCTCTTTACGTCAGTTTATTAACCCTCCAGTTCTCATGCATGGACAGACAAACAAACAAGAATGTTTTCACAACGGATAGCTCTCGCGCACGCTCGGGTTATAAATAAAAAAGCGAAATAAACATTGAAAAGAGTTTTTAACAATTTGGAGTTACCCCAGTGCAGATAGAGAGGAGTGGCTAAGTATTTTTTTTCATAAAATGTTTTTTTAAACTTATTTTTAAATTCTTATGGGTTATTAAAAGCTGGTGAAATTAATGTTGGAAGAGATGCCGTCACGAGTTATGAGCGGTCATTGATAATAGTGGAAAAAATTAAAAATCTGTTTACCCAAAGTCATGAAAACAAAACCAGCACAACAATGACCGCTTACCAAAAGCGGTTAGATGGTTGGCCACTTTGTTTGTGACATATGACACCTTCAAATCATTTGATAAGTAATAATACAACTTGGTGCTAAATACATGTTCTATAAAAGCTTGAGTTCTGAACAAAAGCATTTACAATGAATAACTATGCGTACTGCGTACCATCCCTGTATAATCGTATTTTTTAATTTCTACCCTCGCGCACCCTTGGGGCCGAATTAAAGCGCAATGGTGCAATGGTTAATAACTTATCTGCGGGTTGTGTACGAGCTATTGTTAATGTGATTTTTAAAGTTAATGTTTTGGGGTTGGGTAAGGTTAGGTACGATTCTTGCAGAGTTGGGAATAGTTTTCGGCAACTAGATAGACGTTTGAATATAATACCGTAAGCAATAACGTGATAGTAAAGGTTTGAACACGTTGACGATATCGATTTGCATTTTTTCCTCATTTTGTATGGGAGCGTACTTCCTACACTCGCCGCTAGGAGCGCTTACGTCCCGATACAACATGGAGCTGCTGTTGCATTACTGAGTTTCTTGCCGGTTCTTCTCCGAAGGCTAGTTTGCGAACCGGTGGTCAATTCTTCGACGTTCAGAAGTCCCTTACCAGGGCCTAAACTAAATAAATCATTTTAATTTTCCATGATTTAGAGAGAGAGATAATTAGACACAGAATTTAATTCATTTCGCTATACCATCGAGTAATGTAATTCCGTTCGTATTATTAGAAACAGAATGATATCTCCAAACTAATTACGCGAGCATTTCCCGAATTAACCCCCTAATCATCGACACATTGACGAAACAATCGGTCGGGAGAGGGTTAGACGCATTACTGGACGTAATCTTGATTGATCTGCTACAAATAACGTTGGTTTTACCGCGGGTCGGACAGACCCCTGCTGTTTTCCTTGTGTCGCCCGTTTGCTTGCTGCATTCGGAGGGTTTGGAATTGTCTTTAAATATTATTTGACAGAAATAAGAAGTATTTTCTCATACATTTTAAAAAAGAGCTATAAATGTACCTTCATTGCAAAACTGTTATAACGCCATTTTTTACAAATTCATGAGTTTTATTAAAAAAATATTTGATTATTCCCCTTAACTACCTACCAAGTGCAGTTTAGCCATAATTACTAGTCTAGGTAAAGAGAAGTATCATACGATACCTAAGGGTGAAATTACGTGGAAAATGGAAAATTACATAGGGTTGATACAGCTTAGCCTGGCATTATCGTGTTTCAAATATGCAACGCGAAAATTAAGTGGAAAATTGTAAATAATTGTAGGCTATTTTGTACTTAATTGAAAAAATATAAACGGTTCTGTAAAAGCCTTGTCATTTTACCGACAGCGTTTTGCATGTTTGAATAACTGGCGACAAAAACTATGTAATTTATTCGTAAAATCAATACAAATATATACCTATAGAAACTTGTTTTAAAAACAAGTTTAGAACGTAGGGACTGGATTCTAATGAATACAAGATTTTTTATTATTTTTTCTTCGACTTGTGAAAAAACAAAATTTGAGTTGTCTAGTAAATCATGCGGGTCCCGTTTTTTCAGATTTTTAATCTCCTTTTAAAATGTAAGATATTTTTTCTTCGAATCATCAAGTTTTTCTTGAAACATATTTTTTAATCTATGCTTTTAAATCATCCGTATTTAGTCCTTTGAGTCACAAAAGGCATTTGAAATGGGGATAAAAGGACACGTAGTCAAAAAAATATTCATAACAGTTTTTAAAGTTAAAAATAAAATACTGAAAGCAGATGTTGCTTAATCCCTTTAAACTAAACAAGCAAATTTGAACTATATCTTTATAATAATAAGACTTATAACGTGATGCGAGGCGTTGTGATCTTTTTTTTTTTCACAAAGTGCTTGTTTGCGTATATGCTTGCGCCTGCGCATAAGAGATTATAAATATTATTATAATATGTTAACAACGTGAATCATGGCGTGGATTAGAGTGCACTTCTACACAATTTGTATGAATGTGGAATAGCTTGTTTTAACAGCTTGAGATGTGCTTTTACAATACGATTTGGGCTTCCTATTGTGCAAGTAATATTTCCATTACATTATTTATTTGAGTGTTTATAAAATTCTAGGGAACGCCATTTTTAATTTAAACATGAGTTAGCTGCTTAATCGATTATCATAAAGGATAGGTTTATTAGCGATACTGAGAAGTACATAGGATACCTTTCATCATCATCTCATCATTTCATATCATCACTCGGGCAAAGCCTTGTGTACATGCTAGTTCTGATTTCGCAGAACTAGAACTCCTAGAAAATCTTCAATCTCATTCTATACCCAAGAAAGTATTTTCCAAACGACTCTATATTCTAGGTTATAAAGAGTTTCATCTATTCTGAAATAAACTTTTTTCTGAAATTTGTATGAAATATTCCGCACTTTGCCTTCCCACCCTATATTCACATAGGGACGCGAAACGTAGGAGACCATAAAACAAACAGTCATTGCCCATCTATTAATATTAATAAAAACTAGGAGGGGTTGTCTATGGACTGCCAAATGAGTTGACAGTTTTGGCAGTTTAAAAATGAAAGAATTCTGTGATTCTATAAAGAAATGGTTTGGCTTCGAAATTTTAGCAGATGGACACATCAATCATCATGGGCAGTACTAAGTACTAACAAACTACTGATACATATTTATATCATGAATACTTTGGTATGTAAGTACTTAATATAATTTCAATAATACAATATATTTATAAATAACGCAACAAAAATTACAATAAAAGTAGATAATCATAAAAAACAAAATTGTTGAGTTACCTACTTTCGAATCTTGTGCTCTTTTAGATACATCAACCAAAATATCTACAACAACCTATAAATACCTACACACAAAGTAGGTATTTGTGCAAACCGGGCGCACCCCAAGCCCGTAGGTAAAAACCTTCTAATCCGCGTCAGCTGGATATGACTGGTCGCCTCGCCCCTTATTTACACCAAAACACCCCAAGACCTCTAACAACCTAGCGTTCTTTCCCAACCAGAGATCACTTTACACTGGTCTAGACATCCGCCCGTCCAATAAACGTTGACCTTTCAAAAGTACTGGAGTTCTACAGTTTTTAGAGTGACGAGGTGTCAGGATAATCTAGTGTTCGTTACGGGGGCTTTTGCCCTCCTGTCAAACACATAATGACTGTTTTTTTTTGTTAAGTGTGTAGGTTTAGCGATCGATGGCCACCGTTTTAATGTTGGAAGCAATACCTATCACATAGGGGTGTAAATAATTAAATAATTTGTTGGGAATTATTTTCGTTATGGGGGAATTTTGGTTACAAGTACCAAATGAGTTTTTTTTTCTAATGGCAACATTGATTAAGCAAAGGAAAATGAGCTAGAAAGCGCTACCTATACGAAGGTATCTACTTATCTTGTTAAATGTGTGATTAACTGCTTTTTTTATTTATAGTACATGCAGTGTTCGCCTGAAGTGATTGTATATGTGTGTCAATATCTGAACAAAATATACCAAAAAAATATAGTTTCACGAACGGGACCATATTCCCCATATAAATACAGGAAGAGGATATTCAAAAATGGCGAAAAAGTATATTTAATGGTACGGTCATTTAAAAGAGCGTTTTCTTCAACAAATCATAATATTCACTCGGCATAATAACAGTTATAAACTGAGCCCTTCTACCATAAAAGGTAGCACGCCGCGTATTAAATAATACATACTTACTGCGTACTTGAAGGGACTACAAAAATAACTAGTTGATATTCCAGTATTTTGCTCTAAGCAATAATGCAGTCACTTGCTATCGATGCGTTTTTCAATCATGTATCATAATCATAGATCGAATCTCTTAAGATAATTTTGAAAAAAAAGAAAATGTTAAATGATAAATATTATTAAAAATCAAATCAGATTGTTTTTTTATGTAGTCCAAAAAAATATAAAAATGAAACCAGTAAAACGAGTTACCTTAAAGTAAAATAATTTCTAAATTAAAAAAAATATGTAAAAAGTAAATTTAAATGAAAATGATTTAGTCAGTTTTGACCCTGGTGCCTCAGCCCTATGAACGTCGAAAGAACGATTGAATTGGAAACTTGCTAAGTATTAAAAAAATACGTACAAGTAAGTGCCTACCTCCGTTTGCCAAGAGTTTTGTGCCACAAATGATATCACACAAACAAAGTCAGGGTAGAAGACAATGTATAAAAAAAATCCTTCATCGTGTTATAAAGAATGCGCTCAAACTCGCCTGTGATACAGGGTGTTAGAGCTTATTTTAAATAATTAAATACAATATTCATAAAAAATTACGTAATTTATTGAATGATGTTCCTTTTATTGTATATATTAATAGTAATTTTGAATTATTACCAAAATTTCACTGTACATGTCTCACAAATGTTCAACTACTTAACCTTTTTAATCATAAATACAACTTAGGCTTTCAACATTAATATTAAGGTCACTAATAGTATAAAATACCTACTAATATAATACTCGCGGACCCGACAGACGCTGTCGTGCATAACACAAACTCATACAAAAACATTCAAATCGATACGCATCAGTATAATAATATATCTATACAGATAAATAAAATTGAAGTGTCTTATGTAATTCCAAAATAACAGCTTTTTCACTAAATACATATGAAAGTATACACGCTACTGACACCAAAAAACCAAGTTTTAAAATTTTTCACAGCTAGTATATATATATAAAGATAATCGAAGCGCAATATGCAAACAATGACTACATTCCACTGAAACATGCCAAATTAACAGAAGTAAGATATATTATATACTAGCGGACGTCACGCGGTTTCACCCGCGTAGTTCCCGTTCCTCTGGGAGTACGGGGATAAAATATAGCCTATTTTACTCGCTGATGATGTAGCTATCCATAGCCGAAAGAATTTTCAAGATTGGTCAAGTAGTTTCAGAGCCTACTCAGTGCAAACAAACAATCAAAATTTTCCTCTTTATAATATTAATGTAGATATAAAAACGTGTCAAGCGCGTTGCTTATTACCTCCAACACCCTGCATATCTGGCACCTAGTATATTTATGTCATTATTAACCCAAGATAATTAATACGCCTCAGACGTGCCTGTTCGTCGTGGATTCCACGCGTGGACAAAAACTGCGTCTCCGGTCATTTTGTCAACCGGCTCGTTGTTTGCCCGAAAAGGACCGCTAATCGAAACGCAGCTTTTAATACAAGAGATAAATGGTGCAGTATTTCAAAGGCTTTTTAGAGCAGTAAGTATTTTTGATGGTACTTAATGGGTGGTTAAGCTTTCGAATCAGTTCAGACACGAAACGAAAAAATATCTCTCTATAATAAATCATCTCTAATCCTCATCTATAATAAATAAAAAAAGTTACTATTTTAAACAAAAATCACCCCACATATAGCTGACCAATCACATCAATCCGCATCACGATTGGCGTATTCAAATTTCGAACCCTCTGTCAAATTCAAATTCTATGTCCCTACCACAGTATAAATATAAGCTTTTCAAACAGTAAGGTATCTAGGCCTATTTTTTTAATTTATTCTATTCCCTGTAATAACAACACCCACTTTTCACCGAAGATGATTAAGTGCCAACGTGTCAGATACTATACATACATCTTTGAATTACTTCTCAGACATATGCAGGTTTCCTCACGATGTTTACCTTCACCGTAAACCGTTAAAATCACTGATATAAGCGACTGATCAAACCCCACGGCCACCACGGCTCTGAGGGCCTAGTGCGAGTTTTTCACTGCGGCCGTCACAAGTCACCGCGTCGACGTAAACGCAGATTTGTATGGGATCGGAGCAGCGCCTCTGTCGGCCTAAGCATGACACTATTGTGAGCCCATACAAATCTGCGTTTACGTCGACGCGGTGACTTGTGACGGCGGCAGTGAAAAACTCACACTAGGCACTCTGTACATTAACTAAGTAGGTATTTGTAACTAGGTTAGTGACGTCACAGGTCACTACGATGAAAGAGCATGATGCTTACTTCGTCGGCATATTAATGTTGGTTTAAACGGACAAAAACTGGACGCTAGTCGGTCGGCGTGTCAGCTTCTAATTGACCAGCGCACGCCATCGTATGGAGCGAGGCTCAATCAGTAAGCAAAGGATAGGGCAAAATTCTTTTTAATAACATGCCTTCATTTATATCTGCCATTGACCCTAACATACCGGAAAAAACCTTAACGAAGCTACGTACAAAAAGCTCCAACTTAATGGTAAGTTATCGTCAAGTTATGCTTAAGTTGGATTTAGAAACTAGCTGTGTGTTAAGTAAATTTCATGGGTGGTCCGCTAAACTCTAGTGTTTTTTAAATAGCCTAAGTTACACTTTGTAACATTACCATTCAGACAGTGAAAGTACTGTTAAAATCGGTCTAGCCGTTTCGGAGAATATCCGGACCAATCATCAAGACAGAGGGAGAAAAAAAAACTTTCATATGCATTTAATAAAAACCTGTTGATTTGGAATTGACAAACAGACACTTCAATTTCATTTATCTGTGTGTGTAGATTTGTTTGATATGATTAATAATCGGTCACAAAGGTTATGTTTTCTAAAATAATTAATTCGCTTTGAATTGTGAGATGTCCAAAACAGGTAACCATGGGATTAGTTAGACGAGTGCCACGAATTGCTTTTATAATCAAGTTTTAATGTTAAATGCATATTCTTAACGATCACTTTCTCGCAGACTTCGCAATAAAAGAGAAAATTCCAATGAACCTTGAAGCTGGTAACTTTATCATTATTGATATTTGAATAAATTAATATTGTCTGTGGGATTCCGAACGTTCCAGCGTTTTTATTTATTAACAGCAGTCGAATAGAGTAATGAGTTCGTTACGACGTTTCGTCCGGCGTCGCGTGCGTGCATAGTAAAGCAGATCATAGTCTAAGTATGCTAATCTATTAGTTTGAAGTATATTAACTAGCTGAGTCCCGCGGTTTCACCTGCGTAACTTAATTTTATGAGTGTCCTTACGTTTTTTTTGAAATCACAATTATAATCGGTCCAGCCGTTTCAGATATTATCCAGAACAAATAAACAGACAGAGAAAAAAATAAAAATTGTTTTTTTATGTCAGTATCATATATACATTTACTGAAAAGCTGTTATTATCAATTTCATTAATCTGTAGAGATGTATAGATAAACAAATAGAGTGCTCTCAAAATAAAGCTAACATTGAACCCGATCCGTTCCCACATAAGAAAAGTCAAGAGTTTCTAAGCAATTTGGTGAACAAAACGAACCCAAAACGAGATGCGTAAGGAATGCGAAACTGCAAAAACCGCTCGATGGGGACGATAAAACGAAATCGCCGATGCGTTGTTGGAAAAAAAAATGCAAGTGCTGCGTGCGAGCGAGAGACAAAAAACGTATCGTATCGCGGTTCCACTCTAGCGCGCGCGACTAATGAATATAGCGATGCGCGGGCGCAGCTGCGCGACGACTACGGAGCAATCCGCCATTATTTATTTTATTCCGGCGCGAAACCCTGAATTGGATCATGGCGACAAAGAGGTTAAATTGCGCGTCCAAATCCCATGACAATTGACAATTATAGTGTTAAACGGAACGCGGACAGATGTAAACAAATACAATGTCGAACCGTATTGATGTAAACACATAAAAGAGCAGTGTCTGTGTGTCTTGTGTTGTCATGTTTTTTCCATTGTACCACGCTTGTGCCCACAAAAAGTCGGGACAGTGATGCAGATCTCTAGATTAGCAGACTTTGAGCTAGTGAAAAAACTAACGATGAATGCACGGTTCGCTCGTCGCTCGTCGCTTCATATAATTACAAAGTCTAGTTGCTAAATACTAAGAAGGCACGCAACGTGGACGCCATCCGATACCACAACTAAAATATAAGCTTTTATAAGCAGTTAGGAATCTAAGAAGAAATCGTTCGAAACACTCACACAGACGCATCTACGAGAATATAAGCGGAATAGTCGTAATGACAGTAAGTGTCACGTCGTGGCTGATCACGTATACGTCATTCATGTGTTTTACAGATATAAAACGACAAATCGTCGTTCCGCGTGCAAAAGTCGCTATGTGTATTTCGTGAATTCTGTGTCAATATTTCCAGTAATGTTTAATTTTGTCATTATCTATACAGATAAATAAAATTGAAGTGTCTGTTTGTAATTCCAAAATAACAGCTTTTCACTAAATGCTTATGAAAGTATACACGATACTGACACTAAAAAACCAAGCTTTAAATTTTTTCTGTCTGTCTGTTTGTTCCGGGTAATTTCTGAAACGGCTGGACGGATTTTAACGGGACTTTCACTGGTAGGTAGCTGATGTTTCAAGGAGTAACTTAGACTACTTTTATTTATTAAAAATATTAGGGTTCCGCGACAATAAGGATGAAACTAAATCTACGCGGGTGAAACCGCGGGGCACAGCTAGTATATCATAAATATCGACGATAAACTGATACAGTATTCGCAGAAACGTAGTTTTAAATACATTTTCACTGATAGATACATCAACTTTCGATGTTGGAATGAAACGAGTAAAACCACGTCGTCGGAAACGAGTAGTTACATACGAACCACATTAGAATGCACTATATTATGATCCGTACGTTTTTGCACGTACAGTAATGAAGACAGAAGGCATACATCTATACAGATAAATAACATTGAAGTGTATGTTTGTAATTCCAAAATTGCTTTTCACTAAATGCATATGAAAGTATATAGAATTTAGATAGAAAACCAATTTTACATTTTTCTCTGTCTGTCTGTCTGTTTGTTCCGGCTAATCTCTGAAACGACTGGACTGATTTTAACGGAACTTTCACTGACAGATAGCTATTGTTACAAGGAGATTTCTTCTCAATAAAAGCAACCTTCCGAACCTGGCGGTAGCATGTATAATCCTGTATAATTATGTCATTCTGACGAATTGAAAGTACTTTGTAAAAAATCTAATCGAATAAAGATATTTCTGAGGTTGACTTTTTTGAGTAACTCAGGTTTTTAATTTAAAAAAATATTATGTTTCCGCGGGCCATCCATTCAATTAAGTTTACGCGGGTGAAACCGCGGGGCACAGCTAGTTTAAACTAAGCCTATGGATGGGAACTTAATTACTGTGCGAATATTTTTGTGAGAACTTTTGTAAAAACATGGAATAAGGTGTGAGACGCTCACGCAACCAGCCGCGTTCACTAAGGTTTCTAGCAATTATAGGTTGATACATAATACATAGAGGATAAGGTTCAATTTTGTATCTTTAAAACCGACACTCGACGACGAGTGCGACGTCAAACCTTCATGTCTGTCATGTGAATGTACAGTCATATTGTTGCCACGTATGACGTCAGTCTGCATCCAGTTCTGATGCTAATATTAAACAATTAAGACAATCAGCTTTGATTTAAAATGTTCAGAGACTTCAGTTTAAGTTGAACACAATCACTAACGTTTTAAATCTATACAGCTAAATATAAAAGTGTCTGTTTGTAATTACAAATAAACAGCTTTTCGGAAAATGCAAATGAAAATATGCGGTACAATAAAAAAAATCTAATCTGTCTGTCTGTTCATTTGTTCCAGCTAATCTCTCTGCTAAACGGCTGGACTGTTTTTAACTGGACTTTCATTAGCAGATAGCTGATGTTACAAGGAGTAAGTAATGCTACTTTTGAAAAAATAGGAACCCGCGATGTCAAAAGCCTTCCATTAAATTAAGTCCGAAATAAAAATTTACTAAATTCGCGATACATTGTTATAACGAAATAATAAACGATTATAAATGCGTCGTCGCTCCCTATCGATAATAATCGATTAAAATTCTCGACAATTACATTTTAATTAATGCTAGTTATCCCTTCTCTGCATTTAGCTCCATAGCTGATCATTTTCAAAGATGACTAGTTTTTGTGCCATAAATTATCAATGGTTTTATAACGAGATCATTAAATCGATTACAAGTATTATAATCGAGTTTCAATAAAAAAATTTAACGTATTCAGATTAAGATTTTACAGGGGAACATTTTCGACACAATTAATCGGTAGGACACATCAACTTAAAAATACGTTAACATTTTTAATGAATAATAAATTCTGTGTAGTGTACTCATTAATCTATAAAGATAAATTAAATTGATGATTTTTTTTTCCAAAATAGCAGCGTTTCACCAAATGTATAATTAAGTATATACAGTACTGACATATAAAACTCATTTTTTTCTCTCTGTTCGTCTGTATGTCTGTTTGTTGTGTGATGTATAACCAACCGACGCTCTGTGCGAAAAATGATCACCAAAACCAATTTTCAAATCGATTCGTAATATATTTAGCATTGTGCTAACGTCTATCTAACTAACGCTAACATTAACTGAACCATTATGCTGTAAAAAGTTGTCACAACTCGATTAATGGCAACAAAAAGAGCGATCTAATTCATCGGGTGTCAACGTACTCGAATTCTTCAACTGTCACTCGTATCGATGACAACTTGGTGCGACACTATCACAACAGAACTGATCACTTACGGCACTATATCAATCAACTCAGCCACAATCGCACCGCATACCACTTTAATAAATTTATAACATATTAAGTACGTTCCAAATAAACACTTTATGATTTATTTGGTGGCGGAATGAATTATGTGCGTCACTTATTAGAGTGGGACGTCCGAATTTTTATCTTCTTTTTCACATGCCACCGTGCCGATAAACGTTTATTGTAGTAATTAACACCGACGAATAACGCGTACTTGTTACACGTCCAAATATGACATTTTACATCGTAATCTTGGATTACTTTTATTGTACAACCGTGCTATTGATTATCGATACAGATTTTTTTTACGGTAAATGAAACTAAAATTATAAAAACGAATGATTTGTATGTAAGTATGTTTGTAACGGATTGGCTCAAAAAGTGCTGGACTGATTTAAAAAAATCTTTCACCATTTTAATGCTACATTATCACTGATTAATATAGGCTATATTTTATCTCCGTGCTCCTACGGGAACGGGACGTCAGCAAGTTTTTATAAAGATACTATAATATAGGAATTTCATAAAAGGCAATGTAAAAATCATTTTCTCAACCCGGGAAGCAAACTGCAGACCTAATTAGCGATATGACAAACCTACAGTCTGTTTTTGTTATAAATATTGATTCCGACCTGACTCAACACGTGTCAACGGTCAGTCACTGACTAGTAAATCACTGCTATCAGTTAGCAGACAGGCCATAAGATCACAGGCTACTATAAATACATACAGACACGCCATTTAATAGGTACAATAAGTTTTGATATTATTATTATTTTTAAAATAATAATAATAGTGTGCAGATATTTTTATTGAAATTACTAGCTGTGCTCCGCCGTTTCACCCGCGTACAGTTTAATGGGTGTCCTGCGGAACCCTTCGATTTTTTTTTTATCAAAAGTAGCCTAAGTTACTCCTTGAAACATCAGCTACCTGCCAGTGAAAGTCCCGTTAAAATCGGTCCAGCCGTTTCGGAGATTACCCGGAACAAACAGACAGACAGAGAAAAAAATAACTAGTCCGCCATCTTGGATCATCCGCCATATTGAAATTAGAATGGCATGATATAGCTAAGCATGTACTGTCATTTAAAATCACCGAGTATACCACATTTAAACTCAATCGGTTAATGGTTTAAAATTCAGACAAAAATACAGTTAATAAAATTGTAAAAAAAACGTCTTTAGAAAGTCACTTCCGCGGGAAAATTATTCGAGGGCTAAGTGAAGACGTAATATAGAGTGTTCTTTTTTAAAATTACATATACTTTTTTAATCCACACCGCAACATGTCATCGCTTATTGTCAGTTTCAAAAAAGGAATAACCTAACAAAAGAAATAACTATGTGGTATTATAAATTTGTAAAATAAATTGCTAGGCTCCCAGATTGTTGGTTTCTGGTCCAGATTACCTGTTTTGTTATGAAATAACTCCATTTGTGGTATTTTTTGTCGTAAATAATAGGTGTTAGTCGATTTGGCTCGTCATGTTATTACGGAATGGTAATGGAATATCATTTTAGCTACTTTCTACTTAAATGTCCTTCCGAGAAGTTGACGACGTATTTTTTGCACGTTTAGGATTGTGATCTGAAGGGACTGGCCTTTTGGGAATCGTAAATCACTTTTGCCTTTTCGATAACAATTTTGACCTAAAACAAAATTGCAAACCTTAGTGGATTTTTCATGCTATATGGTACTAAGTATTTTGACGTTAATTTAAGTAAAAAATAAAGAAAATAATATTCATAATTCTTTCCACGGCTATTGTTTTTAAATTTTACTCTCACTTGTTTCAAAATAGTTCTTCATTAAATTGTTTTAATATAATATTAATTTTTAATTAATCTTAACGCGATATTTTAACGATTCAATATTAAGTAAAAAATTAAGAAAAAAGTATTCATAATTATTTCTTAGCCTATTTGTTTATTTTACTCTGACTTGTTTGAAAATAGTTCTCAATTTAAAGTTTTCAAATAATATTATTTTTTCAATTCAAACACAAGTTACTTGTTAAGTTACTTAGGACCAAAGTAGAGAAGTTACCTTTAAGATTAAAAATCGAATCGAATCGATTAAGATCATTCGATACGGAAATTAATTTACAACAAACACCAGTTTTGAATGGGTGTCGATAATGTAAATCGAATAACGACACGGAAAACCGAACAATCGATTGTGTACGAGCGAATACCAATCGGTACTGCTGTAACTAATGATGTATTTATTATCAAAGCGAGAATTACGCGGGAAAAATTGGCGGTAAGAATTACGCCATTTTAAAATACGAATGGGATAAATTTTTTTTTATTTAGTCGCGAGCAAGTTGTTGGTATACTTTTATTCAGCGTTTTTTTAAGAATTTGTTTTGTTTTGAAGCAATATTATTTAATACCTAAGATCTATGCTATTTGTAAGTACTATACTATTCAGTATTCAAACTTTTGAATATTTCATTCTGTTACGACTTTAATGTACTTAACTAAATTCTCATCGCAATTAAAGATCTTTTACTATTTTTCCATCACGATTGAATAAGGTTTTGTTAAACGGCTTAAATGGGCAAGCATTTGGGGTATCGTTAAAATAAAAAAAAAAAATAAAAATATCCACTTACTTGTTTACTGAAAACTGCAATGTCCTCATTGAAGGACTCTGAGGAACACACGTCACCGCCTGCGACGCCGGGGTCACGTGGCGTGCACGTCGCCAGCTCGCACTTCTCGAATATCAGAGCCAGCAGGGGGAATAGGGGGTGCCTGGAAATAAACTTACTTTTAGAACAGCCTTAGCATAAAAAATTTAAAAAAAAAAACATTTTTTTTGTGACAACCTGTAGATAAGTCCGAATTGGATTTCAGTTTTGGGGACATGCTGTATTAGAAAAATAATGAACAACCGGTAGATAGTAGATACATTTTAATTAATTCTGATTAATGCGTAAGAAGACAGTTGACAGTTATATACATAAATAAAACCCCAAACGATTCTAATTTCTTTACAAACATATGTCCTATTCATTTAAATGTCAATAAAAAATAAATAAAACAACATATTATAAAAGTAAAGAGGTGTAATGGTTCAGATTTGAGATTAGATTCGCATCGTCGGGACGTGAGTTCGATATCATCTTTAAAACCACAACTAAAACTGTAAAGGTAGGGCTCCAGTGCTAGCGAGATAGTAAAATACTCGTAGTTTTTTATACATACACTAGCTCTGCCACGCAGTTTCACCTGACTAGACTTACTTTCAAGCGTGGCTTTATTTGGCAAAACTGTAATTATAATCTTATTTAAACAAGTAGCCTATGTAACTCCTTGTAACATCAGCTATATGCTAGTGAAATTCCCTTTAAAATCGGTTCAGTCGTTTCAAAGATTAGCCGGAACAAACACACACACAGACAGAGAAAAAATTATAAAAACTTACTTTTGTGTGCAAGTCTAAGTAGTGTGACACTTTCATTATTATGCATTGAGTGAAAAGTTGTCAATTTGGAAGTGACTAACTGACTAACAGACACTTCAAATTACTTGCATAGATTTATATACTATAGTCTTTAAAAAAATAATATATTTGCAGGTTCATATATGACAGTGGACGAAATAATATAAGTATCTAAGCATGTAAGTATGAAAATAATCAACCTGTATAAAGTCAGCTAAAGCACCTCATTATAAAAAGTACGAAGAAAGTGTAATGGCCGTAAGATCCTGGTGTTTTTAATGTCTGAGAATGATTAGGTCTTCATAAGTCATTGTGGATAACACTATTTCTTATACCTCGTTACTGTGGTGTGCAAATTGTGGAGTTCCGTTTGGCTCTAGAAAAAACCATAGCTTTATTAAAAAAATCCTAGGTTTTTTGTAATAATAAGTCAGTAAAAAATGTAAAAAAATATGGTCACTTTGAATTAAGATAATTTTGTGGTTGAATTAAGCTGTAAGGATTTGTAATATTATGCTAATTTATATAATGCTAAACTGCGAAATACGAAGTACTGCGTTTGATTCCCGGGTTGAATAGAAAGTTATTGGGGTTTCCCTGTAATTTCCCAGTAGCAGCCCGGAGTCTGGATGTTACTCTTATGTGCCTAATAAAATCGATTTTAAGGGACTTTCACTGGCAGATAGCTAATGTTACAAGGAGTAACTTAGGCTACTTTTATTTAAAACCACGGGTGAAGCCGCGGGGCGCAACTAGTTTAAAAAATAACGGACATAATATTATACCATAAAAAACTACATTGTACGGAAAACTACTAGATTATAACACCACACCATTTTGCGATCTTTTGAAGGAAGATAGACCGTTTTTCGTCACACCTCAGCGATTGCACTACTTATTAGTATTACTTACTTAATAGTATTTTACTTATAGAAGTAATTTATATGCCAGTGTATAGTATGAAGTAAAATTTGATCCAACCTATTGATTGCTAATTACAATAATTATTTTATCACAATCAATTTTAAATTGGCTTTCTATTTGTACCCACATTAGATTCACCAGATAAATAAGTCAGATCTTTTAATATTTGATGAATACCAGCCTAAACCGCTGGTCCTCGAAACATGGAACAAGGTAGGCAGAGGTGTTGTAATAACAACACCCACTTTTCACGGAACATGATTAAGTGCCAACGCGACAGGTGAATCTATCGCCGTCTTAGGCACTATACGTCTTTGAATTACTTCTCAGACATATGTAGGTTTCCTCAAGATGTTTTCCTTCACCGTAAAGCACGTGATGTGAAGTCCCTACACTTAAGTTTTAAGAACCACTCATCGGTGTAAGCCGTTGGGATTTGAACTTGCGTCGCTTGCGTAGGAGGTGGCTGCTCAAAATATTTGCCACCGCGGCTCTTTAAGCTTATAATTTATTTTAATAAATCAAACCGCTATAAGTGCAACCACACAGACTCCTGCGCATCGCAGAAGCCACACAATCCACGACAGGTTTTGATCTGATAACTTGAAGATGGCACTTCAAACGTCAAGTAAACACCTTCATGACAATATCAGAGATTCAAATAGAGATGATGTTATTAATGAAGGAAGAAGACAATTACGAGGGGCTAGGAGAAGGCAGAGAAATAGAAACGAAGGCTAGAGATGACAGTAGAATAACTACTGCTGCAGCGAATCATTGATGATACAAATTTTAGGAAGAACAAATTTCGAGGAGTTAGTAGAATATAGAGGAGTTGAAACGAAGGCTAGAAGAAGAATGACTCCTTCAACGAATCCTTCACGACACAAATTTTAGTAAGAAGAAAATTACGAAGCTTTAGAAGAAGAGACAGAAGTAGAAACGAAGGCTAGAGATGACAGTAGAATAACTACTAGTGCAGAGAATCGTTCTAGACACATATTTTAGGATAGAAGCAATATAGTTCAAGAAGCATTTGAGAATTGTCGTAAAGGCAAATATAATCGTAATAAAATTAATCTTTCTAGTAGTGAAAGACGTGGTTGCCAATTTAACATCTTTGGCAATCGTTACAGGTCAGTCGGAGGCCTCAAATAGTCTGACAACTGGTTTAACCCAGATCACAGATTTTCCTCGTTAAAGGGGTTGCGAAGGTCAGATGGCAGTCGCTCCGTATAAAAATCAGGTGATCAGCCACATCGGGTTGAATCAAGTGCCGACCCCAACAATGTATGGGATAAGGCCAAGGAGATGATGAGTGAAAGATGTGGTTTGTGAAGTGATTACTCTCGAAGAAGATATAGGTAAATGAAAAGTAAAGCTATTATCTTTATGGTTGCTATGAATTATACGACAAGTAAACGTGTTCGAGAAGGGTCCCCGAAGGGGTAACCAGGTGTGTTGTAACTACTCCCACATAGTTCACAAAATACATAAAAACTGAGTAAATAAATAATTATATTAAAACCTGTCGCTGATATTTTGATATCGTTCATGATTAGTACCATCGTTGGTAATGTCAATAATCCTTTACTAATGAATTAATTCATAAGCAGTTAACTTTGTTGCCTCGAGAACGAAGCAGGTGCAAAAAACTATACTTTTTATTTCTGATAGCTAAGTGGTTAGTGGCTCAGTAGGCTAGACAAAGTAACCATCTCTCGCGCTTGCGCTAATAGAAGCGATAGGAAATGTGTGGAAATTACATAAATCTGTTACAAGACATATGTCATTTTGACATTGTCTTCGTGGCTTGTAGACAAAGTGACATTATCCTCACGCTTCGCTAGTAGAAACGATAAAAAATATATGGGAATGACAGATTTCACGTGACCATACATTTTTTATCGTTTCTGTTAACGCAAGCGCGAGAGAATCTCTTCAGGCCTACTGACTCTATTCAATATGCTAAAGATCTTGCCACTTCTGGCTCAGTACCAAAACATTAAATACTGCCTCTTTATGCTTTTATATCTCTACGAACTCCATGATGTGTGTATGTATTGAAGAAGGCACACTACCAGACTCACCCGTAAATAGCGTCCTTGTCCCGTTTGTGAACGAGAGGCTCCCCGGGCAGGGCGTGCGCCGGCGCGGCGGGCGGCGGGTAGTGCACCGGAGGCAGGTGCGGGTGCGACAGTCGGTGCTCGTGGTACATCGCGCCTCCTTCCATGTAGCCTCCGCCGTGGAGGCTTTCGTCGTACTGAAAACAGACAGGTATAGGTTGAAACATCTATCATTGGACGTTCAATCCTCTGCGGCCAGACATGGCGACAATACAGACCACCTGATAATATGTTGTCTGCTTAAGGCACCTGTTTATGTCAGGGAAATCTCTGACACGTACGATCAGGTCCTCAAATGCATTCATGCTTTTACTTATCTGATGGAGGGCAGACAGACAGACGAAGATACTCGCTATTTATTAGTAGTATAGAATATTAAACTTAAATTTTATGTAGATTATGTCATAATTACCACTCTGCTTGGATTGTCGCATACATCTGCTTGATGCATACACTCTACCAGATTTCACAGAAAAAAATTTTTGGTAATACTGAATTTCGATACGACAATATGAGCCTTATATTATCTTGAACTAGACACCGGATAAGCCTTCTCATAAGAGTTTTAAAGCCTAGAATAGACTTTCAAAACTTTATTATATTCGTACTTAGTTACTAACTAAAATGTATTTAATACTCTGTTACATAGACACACTTTAATAATAAAACCCAAAACAATGGGCCCACTTGATGAGCTGTCAAACTTATATTTTTAATCCACTAATCTGCTTAAAAGCGAAGGAACACACTTTAAAAGCTCCAAGTCGGTTAATTGATGGGCCACGGACGATGACTTGGACATTTCCAATGAATATTACTTTTTTTACTCACACATTAATTGTAGGCTTCAAACATTCAGGACCTTTAAAAAAAAACGTCAATGTCTAGAGGAGATCATGACACAGTTGCTATTACACATATCATTGGATAAGCAACATTAACCAGTAGTTGGTTGGGTGACCGCCCGAGTTCCCTCCATGCCTCGGAGAGCACGTTAAGCCGTCGGTCCCGGTTGCAAATTTAACATCTTTGGCAATCGTTACAGGTCAGTCAGAGGCCTAAGAAAGTCTGACAGTTGGTTTAACCCAGATTACCGATTTCCTCATAATTGGGGTTGCGAAGGTCAGATGGCATTGCCACATCGGATTTAGTCAAGTGTCGATCTCAAAAATGTATAGGATCAGGCCAGGGAGACGATGATATGGTACACGAAGTACCAGGCGCACATAACGGACACGGAGTTACCAAGTTGATTGCGACTAACATGGAGCCATGGATACGTCAATGTCAAAGTGACATTTGATTGCAATGTCACATTCAATATGTCAAAACGTGATCTAACCTAACAAACAGAAACGTAAATATAATTTAGGGCGTAATTTAAATTAAATTTAAATAACAATGTGTGTTTAAGATTAAAATAACTAATTACGGTTATTAAAACAATTTAAAATAACCAATTGTAAATTTTACTTGTAGATAAAGTTTCCGCTTATCAAAATTCATGTTTTTTTAAAGCTACTGCAATATATTTTTCTTATAAATTCCACGAAGAAAGGGTTTTTAATCAAATAAGTCCTTATTACAATACTGCAGAGTTCATTATCGTACTAACACTGTCATGGTACAGTTCACAAAGTATTACTAGACAGAAATGTAACAAGATTATAATTAAGAATGAACTTGAATTTTAATAAATATAAAGTTAAGGTTTGTTTAATTCAAACGCGCATATAATTAATAGTTACACCGAAATAAGCTTAGCCACAATACATGATTAATTAAAAAGTTGTAAATTAAGATTCCGTGTTTCTAAAACCAGTTTTTGATGGCGTAACTCTTAAATTGAGGTACGATACCAGAAATAATCTTGTGGACTCGTAAATTGAATGCGAATTCCATCAATAGGATATGAATGAACATCTATACATACAGATAAATAAAATTGAAGTGTCTGTTTGTAAATCAAAAATAATAGCTTTTCACTAAATGCATATGAAAGTATACACGCTACTGACACAAAAAAACCAAGTTTTAAAATTTTTCTCTGTCTGTATGTCTGTTTGTTCCGGGTAATCTCCGAAACGGCTGGACGGATTTTAACGGGACTTTCACTGGCAGGTAGCTGATGTTTCAAAGAGTAACTTAAGCTACTTTTATTTATTATAATCACATGAAACATTTAAACATCTCTCATTCACTCCGAAACCGTAAAGTTGACTTTTAAATGCAACATTTTCAGGTTCAAATTCAATAATATCTTTATTTGATTAGACTTTTAAGAAAGTACTTTCAAATCGTCAGAGCGACATGATTATACAAGATTATACATTCGGAATGCTACTTTTGCTGAGAAGAACCTGGCAAGAATCTCAGTAATAATTTTTTTTTTTTTTTAAATTACGAATTAATTTCTATAAAATTTAAGAAAAATAAGGAAAAAATCCACGTGTAAAGTATATACTGTACTCTTAACAGACATATAACTTGTTCGGACACATTAATGTGTAGTATCGAGCGGCACAAAACGCATAGTCACCCTGTTTGATGGGCGCCGACCCTTCAAAATGGCGGTCCTAACACTTACAGTTTAATATGTTAAATGCACAAATGTCTATAGAAAGGGCATTAGTTATACCGAGTTATAAAAACCGGCGAAGTACGAGTCTGTCTCGCGCGCAAAGGGTCCCATACCATCTATAAAAATGGCAAAAACACCAACGTTTGTTGTGTGAAAGCCTTCTTAAATACTTATTTAATTATATTGTTTAGCATTTTTTGTTATAGCGGTAATAGAAATGTCATCTGTGAAAATGTCAACTGTCTAACTATCATGGTTCTAGAGATACAACCTGGTGACAGACAGACAGTTGGAGCGGACTCTTAGTAGTGAGGTAAATTTATTTGTAATGCAAGTCCAATCCGAGGGCTTATAAGATCACGAATTAAAAGATAGACATAGTTTTGTCCAATTTTGGTATTAAACCATGCTTTGTAAAAACGGGGTTCAAGTTAAACTTGAACCCCGTGATGAAATGTCCATGATGCCAGCTGAATTTCTTGCCGGTTCTCAGAAAGCTAGTTTCCGAACCGTCAATTCTTCGACATTCATAAGTGCCTTACCAGGGCCTAAACTGAATAAATAATTTTCTAGTTCTTCTTAAAGGCTAATATTTTCGCATAAGGTAATACTGTTATTGAGCAAATTTTTACATAACGTTATATGCATTGTACTGAGATCTTGTTACCCGGTGGTTTATTGTACTAACAAGTTAAAAACGATACTGTCTGCAAAAAACATTTATAAAAAGTTCTAGTCTATGCTTTGATTTGTGGTGACTTACATTCCTCACCACATTTGCCTTAAAAAAGGCTTAAAGCCTCTCGTGACAAGCGGGCTGGGGCTTTTCTCGCTCGGAGAATCAGCATAGCTATTCAACGTAGCAATGCTGCCAGCCTTCTTGGCACGATACCAAGAGACCGATTTGGGACACAATTTGGGGAATAATTCTGGTACCTTTTTTTTTTGCAAAAATTTTTGAACAAAAGTTACAAACACTAGCTATAATGGAATGACAAACTGACACTTCAATTTTATTTATATGTGTAGATTGCTAAAGCCTTCTTCATCTTACAGTAAAATTCTTATTTCAAATCCCACCATAACTAACAGGCAAACAAAATGTCCTAAGTACATAATATTTTTTAATATTTGTATCATAAGTAGGAGTATTCCCTCCAGGGGAATTTCTCTGCGTACAGTACACGATTTTATAGCATATTCAAAACGTTTATTAAGGTATTACCGGTAGCAAATCCATTGTAATTGTTTTTGCGAACGATCTCGACTTTATCGTAAAGATTTTATTAAAGTTGACTGTACTTGACAGGTCTGTGTTAGATATTTAAAAAAAATACTTGACTTTTTGTTTTCCCATCACTAGTTACGATGAAATGTATGAATAATAATTTAAATGTAATATTTATGAAATTAAGACTTAAATGTCAGTATAAAATGTATTAAATATATAATTTTACATACGTAAAGTACGGCATTGAATTATTATAGTAATATATTTTTTATCGATAAATTTTATTCCAATAAAAAATCCCTATAATATTCAATGCCAATATTTAAAATCTATCACGATTTTCGAATCCAGAATCTTTAAATTCGCAGAACGATTTAAAATTCAAATTTCAAATTGCTAAGTTCCTTATCGATCCCTTGATTCAATCCTCTTTCATAAAAAAAAAATTTTAATACGTCATCTCATAAAACATACGAACGTACATTTATCACATAATGACATGTAGAGATATGCATTGCCGTAATACAATATGACGCGAATGGGTAAATTATTAGGTCGCACACCTTTTTGCACGTTTGTTTGAGTATATCTTGCGCACATCATACGGGTGTGAAGTATTACCTATGTAACCCACTTATTTGATTAATACGTTTTTTAGAAGCTATTATTCTATCTTCGTTATCTATCGCATATCCCACTAGTTGACTGAGAAGTATAATAATAATTAATTAATTCCAAACTAAAGCTTTTACTATTGGTACCAGAAAACGGATATAGTACTTACAAACTTTTTTTAGCAAAATACAAATGTTCATGACATAAAATGTTTACCCTGATACGGGAATCGAACCCGCGACACCTAGAGTAGCAGTCAAGACCAACTACGTGTCGTCATTATATTTTAAAACAATCAAACACAATTGAGGCCACGAGAACCATAGTGGCATAATTCAATGGACAATCTTTTTAAATACCAAAGAAAATAAACCAGTATTTGTTTAATCAACTAGCACTCTTCAGTATACATACCTTCTATTACTTGTATGTTTTATTTGACCTATTAACATTATCACTGTTAGGCCACTCTGGTTCTATCAAAATGATCTATTTGAACTGTCAAAAATCATAAACTCAATATTGTAAAAAAATTAGTTAGGCCACTGTGGTTCTCATGGCCTCAATTCATCCACAAACAACCATTGAAAAAATGCCATAATGTCACATAAGTGGTGGTTGCATAAACACAGTGTTACAGTTGGTGATCTAGACACCCTAACCACTTACTCCCTAGAACCTAGGTATTAGGTAACCGTCTTTCTAATAGTCCCTAACGGGAACGAGGTATCATTAAGCAATTTAGTTATTAGATATTGATTACATAGAGCAGGGAGTGCGATTATTTATTTACAGGATCGCTAATGACTTTATAGGTGCGATTGTTAAGGTTTGCCTTCTTATGCGGTTGTTCTAACACATTTTACCTCAAAAACTATATATCTACACTAATATTAAAAAGAGGAAAGGTTTTATTGTTTGTTTGTTTGCATTGAAAAGGCACAAAACTACTTGACCGATCTTAAAAATTCTTTCAGCAATGGATATCTACATCATCAGCAAGTATCATAGGCTATATTTTATCCCCGTACTCCCACGGGAACGGGAACTACGCGGGTGAAACCGGGTGACGTCCGCTATTTTATATATAGATAAATAAAATTGCAATATCTGTTTGCTTTCACTAAATGCATATTAAAGTACATTATAAATATTACCACTGGGTTCAAAAGATTGCTTTTCCTGGGTAGAACCTGGCAAGAAACTCAGCAATTACTTTTTTCTATTGATTTCCCTTGCCCTACTCGTCGTTCGGCAAGGAGAGTAGGTATAATATTATATTATTATTGATACCAACTATATATTTCCTAGCAATTAAGCGTTACACGGCTGCCTAAGTGATAATATTTATAAGTGACAGCTTACAAAAGCATACATTGACAGCCGTCCAAGTTTGATAACCTCCATTGACCTAGGTAAAGTCACATGCATCGTACAGGAGTACGAATATAGACAAATGTAATAATATCACATATTATATGTATATACTAGCTGTGCCCCGCGGTTTCACCCGCGTCATTCTTATTGTCGCGGAACCCTAATATTTTTAATACATAAAAGCCTAAGTTACTCCTTGATATATCAGCTGCCTGCCAGTGAAAGTCCCACTAATATCGGTCACTAAAAACAGACTGACAGCCAGACAGAGATTTTTTTTAAAACCTGGGATTTTAGTGTCATTAGCGTGTTTACTTTCATATGCATTTAGTGAAAAGCTGTTATTTTTTAATTACAAACAGACACTTCAATTTGATTTATCTGTATAGATGTATAGATAGATATCGAATATATACTTGGATACCTTTCTTTTGTATGATGCTACGCCAACAGTTCAGGAATACAAATGTTCATCACGTTGCATACATATATTATGTTCAGTCAACATATAGAAATAAATATGGCTACTTTAATACTTAATGTTATCAATCAACAGTAAATTGTTTACTAATAAAATATGAAGTATCAGACCTTACAATCACAACGTTTATACGAGTCGATTAAAATATAACTTAGGTACACAGTGGTGACCCCGTTGAACCTGAACATCAGCAACCTTCGCATCATTCTCCTCACAACCATCAGCAGCAGCAGCAGTCACACAGCAAGCCACCATCGAGTATCTACAGGTCCATTACAGCCGACGCACCGCGCTACAGGTCCTGGCACTCATCTCTCCACCGACCCCGCACGTCCACCTCACGCAGCCCACGCCGGACGCCTGCTCATCGCTCCACGTGGCACGCCTGCGCTGAGTCTGCTGGACTCGGTCGGCATCTCCGCTCAGTCTCGACTCACCGCAGACTTCGAAGCACCCTGGCCCTTGCAAGCTATCTTAAGCACGCACTGCACGCACACAAAGAAAATTGGATCGACCTTCGGTCTTGGAAGGGAGTGATGTAGCAGCGTTTCTCCACTCGCTCATAGATGGCGCTACTCGCTAACAAATGCGAAGTTTAGATACAAATACACGAGAACCTAAATCGCGCCAGAAGAGTTTTCAAGCGCATTGCAGTATATATACAAGTTTCCAACTAGAACAGTTGGAGCCGCGGTTCCCCAGGCATGACACCCGCCTGGCTGGAAGATCTTCCCTTTGCTGGGGATGAGCATGATCACTCGCTCTATATTAGGTTATTAGGTTATTATATTTAACATTAATAAAATTATATGCTACTTAGGTACATCTATACATCTATATCTATACAGATAAATACTATACATACTATACAGATAAATAAAATTAAAGTGTCTGTTTGTAACTGCAAAATAACAGTCTTTCACTAAATGCATATGAAAGTATACACGATACTGACATAGAAAAACCAAGTTTTTAAATTTTTCTGTCTGTCTGTCTGTTTATTTCGGGTAATCCCCGAAACGGCTGAACGGATTTTAACGGGACTTTCACTGACGGATAGCTATTTAGATTTTTTTAAAACTACAAAATCTACGCGGGTGAAACCGCGGGGCACAGCTAGTATAATATAATATTGTAACAGGAGTGCATTAATATATAATCTAATGAAACACCTAATCCCCTTCACATATAACGATAATCTATAATCGTATTTTTGTCTACATGTGTTTAAAAAAATATCTCAAAAGTGAAGTCGTATGCCTAAATATTTGTGTAAATCAATATTGTTATTTTGTTGATTTAAAATAACGATGACAAGATTAGAATAATGACACCAATTAAATTGTATCACTTATAAAAGTTGAGATGATGTACCTATTTACTTACCAAAGACAAAATAATGAAAAAAAAGCGATTTAAAAAAGATACGTTAGAACTCTCCAAATGATATTAAGTCACAAAATACACTATTATTACTATACATTATTAATACCGAAATTTATGTAAAATAAATTCTTTAAGACATCATTAAATTTTATTCAATATTTTTAAATATTTCTCGTAAGTTCTAAGTGGAACAAATCTAATCTAGTCTCGTGAGAGAATCGACAAGAAATGTATTTTTTTTTAGTTTATGCTTTTAAACCAGTTAACTAACAACCAGGTTAGAAATAAAATGTTTATGACTGCTTAAACCGGTAATCAATCTCAAACAATAAGTCTTTAATTTGTAATGCTTAACGATTACAAACACACATCCCTAATCGACCTCGTAAACGTTAGATTGTAAATCATAATATCAAGAACTAGACCGAATGCATTCCAGCCTTTGCCTTAAACATTATAAACACAACCTTATTGCTTCGTAACAGTGTTGCCGCCAAATCACATGTTACCAGAAACCACTACAATTTACAATTTGCCGTATCATAACTAATTGCCGTTCAAAAATACCCTTTATTGTTCATACAATAAAGTACACAGACACGCTCGTTCACGCGTAAATCTATATTGGTTTTATGACGTTATGAAAATGGCCGCTAAGTTAGGTATTTTTATTGGTTTGTATTTGGAACAATAGCAGAGCTTGTTCGACGCCTTTAATTTATTAGGAGGTATTAACAATATAACTAAGCA
The DNA here is from genome assembly GCA_964035505.1 of Watsonalla cultraria. Lineage (NCBI taxonomy): Eukaryota > Metazoa > Arthropoda > Insecta > Lepidoptera > Drepanidae > Watsonalla > Watsonalla cultraria. The sequence continues at coordinate 1,414,388 of OZ037729.1, forward strand.
TATTGTTTTCAAGTCAATTCTATTCTCAAATGGATGAAATCATGGCCTCAAAAAGAAAAACCCGTGTGCTTTTTTTCAAAATGGCGACCGTGGAAAATTCGTTTTGTTTTTAATTCGACAACTGTCACGCACACACGATAGTGGCATGACAGCGTCTTGCGTTACGCATGGCGGGCGGACCCGGGGTGGGATTTGTTTAATCGTTATTACGTTAACATTTTTCTAGAACATGCTACATCGACAGTAATTTATAGTTCAACTATATTGCGCTCCGGTTGTCAAAGATGTTAAATTAACATCTTTGACAACCTTTACAGTAGGCCTAGACAAAAAAAAACAATCTCTCGTGCTTGAGCTGATAGAAACGATAGAAAATGTATGGATATGTCATAAATCAGTCACGTGACATATGTCATTCCCGTTCTGTATCGTTTCTACTAGCGATGCGTGAGGATAATGTTACTTTGTCTACAGGCCCTGGTCAGTCTGAGGCCAAAAAGAGTTGAGATCAGCCACATCAGGTTGAATCAAGTAGACCCCAATAATGTATGGGATAAGGTCAGGAAGATTTCACGTAAACACTTTTAACTCCCATTTGACTTAAGGATGGAATTTCGGATAACCCTTTCTTAGTGAATACCTACACCTCGCCAAGAACACATCCTCCAAATGTCATGTCTTTAGATTTAGGTTGTGCGTTGATATAATATTTCAGTCACTGTAATGCAAATGAAAATGATTTCAGTTTAGGCCTTAGTAAGGTACTGGACTTATAAGCATCTGAGAATTGACCATCGGTTCAGAAATTAGCCTTTTGAGAAGAACCCACAAGAAACTCCACATATATTGCATTTGTTAACGTGGAACACCTTTCTAATTTAATCATATCACAGTTTAAGGCGTCACATGGAATTGTTATACAACCTACGTACTCACTCCGTTACTATGAGCCTTCGACATTTAAACTATACTTGTAACGGAAACTAATAATTTCAATCCAAAGGCGACTCGTTCCAATCTATACAGATAAATAAAATTGAAGTGTCTGTTTGTAATGCCAAAATAACATCTTTTCACTAAATGCATATGATAGTATACACGCTACTGACACTAAAAAACCAAGTTTTAAAATTTTTCTCTGTCTGTCTGTCCGTCTGTCTGTCTGTCTGTCTGTCTGTCTGTCTGTTTGTTCCGGGTAATCTCCGAAACGGCTGGACCTATTTTAACGAGACTTTCACTGGCAGGTAGCTGACGTTTCAAGGAGTAACTTAGGCAAACTTTTTTTTTGAAGCATGCATTTTGGAGCATATAAATCATATAAGCTATATTTTATCTACATACTCTCACGGGAACGGTAACAACGCGGGTGAAACTGCGTGACATCCTCTAGAATTTTATATACTGGGCTCTTGTGCTTCAAACTTCAGAATAAAGTCTTAGTAGTGGTCAGAACCAGATGATAAGGCGAATAGATATAAGCTATTCGAAGTGTTAGATAAAAAAATAGAGCGTTGTTTTGACGAAGTCACGATCAATCAAAGCTCGGTGTCGATCGCACGCGGCCGCCATGACACACATCCATGCTGACGTCATTGTTGTAGGCGGTTGTCACATTACATATGACCAGACTTCTACAACCTCAATCTGCAGCTGGAGTACTCGAACAACACAATTATAACTCGTATCGCGTATGAAATAGGGACGTAATTGCTATTCCGTCACGTATAAAGGGATGGGGGTAATTAAAATTCTGTTCTGATCACATTGACACCTCTGCAACAATTATCAGACCGGTATGTGAGCGATTAATAAGCTGAATAGCTTTCACGACATTCAACACAAAAAAAGAGAAGTGTCACCGCTCAGCGCCAACTGGAATAAACCATTAAAACCACTGGCTCTATCCGCGCTCACGAAGGTATAATTCAAAAATAGTTATAATCTATGGGCGCTAAGCTATACTGGCCACAAAATATGTAATGACTACCTTTTGACGTCTTGAAAGCCGGTTCCAAAATTAAATGATACGTTTTAAAAATGGAATCGCTCAGTCCCGCCTTTTTTCCTTCGAGATAACCTTTTAGCCATTTGGGTTGCCATAAAGAAAAAATGAGTATGGTACGTTTTAATTTTTTTAAATGACATTCTTGTGGTTTTTTCTCAGTGGGAATGTTAGCGGGTGTAATAATTTTTCGAACGGCGGGTTTTGCGATTTGTTTCTTCAACACAAGAACGTATTATGATTTAATTTGGCCGGCTGTAACGCATTGTCGTGGGTTTGAGACGCATAAGTCATGGCGTCAGCCGCTGATGAGTTTGAGCCCTGCTAATTAAGCTTGCGATCATTAATCGCCTCAGTTATTCAAATTTGCTTGAAATGCCTGTGGGTCATCGTTTTTTACGACTTGCGGTTTGGAGATTAGCGTAGATCGATTCTGGGAAGCAAAAACTGTTCAAGAACTGTTACAGTTTTGGTATTCGAAAAGGTTGCTTATATAAAAAGCGTCTAAAATTGGAGTTTTCGAACGCAGACGGCTGGGGAAGACACGCCGTGGGGTGGGCCGCCCCTCGTGTCATCTGCCGCTACCAGCCATTCGTTACACCTACTCCATTCTATACCTAATAATAATATAACGCGGCCCGTTCCTATCATTGGGCCCATTCCGCATTCATTATACAAAAGATAATGTATGCTTTCTTCTATGTCGTTTCAACATTTAGCGTTACTAAAAATATCATCTAGATACATCAAACTGTAATAAAGGTGATCAAATAGTATTTGGTGAGTATGTACACGATATATAAGTACATTTGGCACAATAAAAATGAACATTAACGCGGAGTAGGTAGCCGATGGTCGAGGTGTTTTTATGTACATTTTAAATTGATAGTGGTAAATCAGGCGTCGTTAGACGGTGTGCGATGCTCGTATCGATTTTACTGCGCCCGTTCGACCCGAACGTTATACCACCGTAAACTTAGAAAAATCTTTATATATTACACTAAGATGGAGGGCCGACGCCTTAATTTAACAGCGGCACCACGTTATACCGGGCGCTAGTCATAAATTCCGTTTCATTCATGATACTCGGAGCGTAAGAGCCCAAAGAATGCTCTGTGCGTTTGTTTCACGACCATAAATACTAATAAAACGACCTCGTTACGGGGACAGTTCGAAAATCGGGCACACGACTTCTTAACGACACCTATTAGGGATCTTCTGTCTGGTCGATTTAATTGAAAAATTGTATCCAGAGCGTTGCAAGAGTTGTATCCGACTCCCGCGCCGGATGCGGGCCCAGACGTCCATTATTCCATTTGCTCATCCGCACGGGGACACGGGACACGGGACTCGGGACACGGGCGCAGCGACACCACACGTGTCGATACTCCCCGCCCTGCACCATCGACACTACACCTTCCCGCGCTGACAACACTATACTCCTCGCCGTTCTATATTTGAATTCAAATCCGTAGGGCCCGTTCTAAATTCGAATGTGGAAGGCCCAGACTCGTGAGAGCTGGAGTGTTTCTTGGTTTTTAAAAATAGAACGCGTGAGCGATGTTCGACGTCCGGATTCGGTCGATTCGCGAGCAGATTTATCGCTCGGAAAGTATCGCGGGGGAACGCGTTAACACTCGTTTTAGAGCCGCGGTTGAAAGTTTTACATCCCATTCGATTTTTAATTTGATTTAAAAAAAAACAATAAAATAAACAGAATCTATATCCGGCGAAGTCTGTGACATTTTTACAAGTTTATCAAAGTTATTGTAATTAAGGAATTTTATTGTTGGTAAATTAATTTCGAAGCGCCTATTAACCTTAGGTTCACGATTATGAGTTAACAAATTATAAGTTATCATAACTAATGCGTAATGCGTTGTAATGTGCGTGTGTATGTAAACAGAGGGGTCAATAGCTGGCACATGAACCCACGAGCGATACTGGCAGTGTCCGCTTATCGTGTGCTGCACTCTCAGGGACAGCTCGAGTCTCACTCAGATTTCACGTAAATATGTGGTCGTTAAGATAACCATTTCCTTTCCTTGTCCCGATCCTCTTTGCTTTTATTAAAAACATCAAATAAGTACTTAAGAGTGTAATAAAATTGATACCATAAGGCACATTCGACCCGTTAAATGATCTCCCTTTGGCAATACCCAAATTGTATCAAAAAGTAAAATACAGTATTGCTTTGAATGTGCGTTTAATGTGTGCCAGCGGTATTTAAAAACAACTTTTTATAGTTCTTAAGAAAAATCGGTTAAGATACGTGTTCGAATAACAAATAACCAAGTACCTACCTACAGTGTTGCCAGCGAGCAAAAAGTGTTAAAAAAAGTATCTCATCATAAATAACGTTGACATAAAGTCGCCCACGGCCGTCTTATTACCGCGTCTGTCCGTTTGTCCGTTCGTTACCTCTATTGTGGCAGTGAATGCGAGATTAGCCACACCGGCACTCGTGATTGACTATTTAACTTCGGATTCTGTGAGTGACGCATTTCGGAGCGAACGAAAATTCTTGTCTTTGTACTGCGGTGTAGCTTTGATGGGTGTATCTGCTAATTGTATAGGCGTGTCACTATCAAATGTAATATACCTAGAATACATACCCGCGGGAAGGTATGACATTCAAGAATTATAAAAAGATCATCTTTATTTTTAGCAGATCTTTTTACGTTGTTAACGACAAATAGCTACCGAGAAATGTTTTTAATTTAGTCTAAAATGTATCAAGATTGGATGGGACGCGAATTGGGCGCTCGGTGGGTAGCCTGGACCCGTTCTTGGCAATAATTTGGTCATCGCCCTGCGCCGGCGCACCGACCGCGGCGCTCGCCCGTGGCCCCCACTTATCGATACGATACCATCCTAACCTTTCACAATAATTTCTGTTTCTGTACTTATCAATTCTACTATGAATTTCACTTCACAACGAAGGAATTACCGTCGGGATGAAACCCATGGTAGGAAGTCCGTCGGCTTTCCTTGCCGTTAATCAAAAAGATAAGCCAACTAATTGCCCGTGACTTACGCTATTCATCTCGGCGTTTCTTCAAAAACTGTCAGCCGAATGCGCGCGCTAAGTAGTAACAGACCGGCCTGATTCCAATTTCAAACCTCATTATCGACCAACGAAAAAATGCTGAATGCGAGATCTAAATCCGAAAAGGCGAGCAAACTAAACATTGAAATTCGAACATTAGAACACTCGAGTAACGAGCGAACTTTAAAGTTTGAATCATTTCAAAAATCGAATGGTGTACGCGAGCAGCCGACTCGGCCAGTACACATTGTTGTTCCATCCCCCGGCCGCGAACCGCTGACTCACCGACGGTCAATTAATATTATTTAATCTGTATCTAGATCCGTCGGTGTATTTGAGGAATTATATCGTTTCGGGAGTTCTCCGGCGGATTTGTCGATCGCCGATAAACTAACACGGGCGCGTTCTGTTTGATCGGCGAAAGAACTAGCGTGACATGAATATGCGAGTGGGAAGCGTATTCCGATAGTTGCGCCAGAAACTGTCGCCGGTCGAGATCTGGTGATTTATGGGCGTTGGGCGCACCATTATGGGTGTCATGCGCGAGCGGTAGTATTGTGACGGGATGGCGCCCTATCAGGCATTCAGCTGAGCTCCCTATAAGGATGTTAGACGATCGGGTGTACTATTATAACCCTCAAATTAGCGAGCGCGGGAATTAGCGTTGAATCCAAAGTGCGCAATTAAAGCTACAGAGAGCCAATTCGAAAATGAACAGCGATATTCAAATTGAAAAAGGTACGCGCCGAGAATAAAACAATGAGTACCTACCCGCGGAATCGCGCGGAGTGGCGGTTGCGGAGGAACATGCATTTAAATAACAAATTAGTGGTTCTATAGGCGCGTCGGCCATCGGACTGGTTCAATTGATTCCCATGCCGGGATTATGTTAAGTTTCCGTTTGCTTTCGCCGAATGTTAGGAAAATAGATCAACCGTGTTATTTTAGCCTACATCTATACTAATATTATAAAGATTTGATTGTTTGTTTGTTTGTTTGTTTGCATTGAATAGGCTCCGAAACTACTAGACCGATCTAGAAAATTCTTTCAGCAATGGATAGCTACATCATTAGCGAGTAACATGGGCTATATTTTATCTCTGTACTCCCTCGGGAACGGGAACTACGCGGGTGACGTCCGCTAGTTTGAACTAAAGCCCTAACCCTCAGTCTTGTTCAACTCTCCGATGCTTTTTACAAATTAACAGTCGCATAGAGACATTAATATAATCATCGAATTTACTTTTTCCATCCCGCCTCCACGCTGCCATTAAGACAGAGGCCCCAATCTTGGTGCGAGAGTTAATCTACACCTACGATAGGTTATTTTATAATAGTGAGTTTTTAGAAATGGGTGCGTGCATTACAGTTTGAGAAATAGCCGTTCCTAATCACTATGTCGCATTAAAACCGTCTTTGGGACCGGTCGACCGTTTTATTGTACCAATATATCATATTGTCATGTACCATGTTGCATAATGTACCAAATGGAGTGTACGACCGTTGCTTTTAAAAAAAATGTTAGTTTATCTATTACCAAAGTGGTTCGTTTGAAATTGGAATAGCGAACGACACCAATTTGAATTTGAATGAAGATTAAAAAAAATCAACGAGTACTATTTATCATTAAATTAGATTCGATCTGTGTCGCTTTGTGTGGAAATGAAAATAGCGAAGCATACGTGATTTGTTGAAAAAACCTTACGTGTTTCCAATGTTTTCTGATGGTCTAAAGCTCCGAATTAAATCTAGTATAAGGTTCTTTACGGAATTGGTTCATTGTTACGTAAATTACTCAATTACAAAAATACATGGTCTTCGTAAATTCGTTTCGTAATAGGATTTTGTTTTTATATGTTACTAGCTGTGCCCCGCGGTTTCACCCGCGTAGATTTCGTTTCATCCTTATGGTCGCGGAAACCTAATATATTTAATAAATAAATGTCCTTTCTCAGGGTCTAAAGATTGTCTGTGCCAAATTTCATCAAAATCGGTAGAGAGGTTTAAGCGGGAAAGCGTAACAGACAGACAGAGTTACTTTCGCATTTATAATATTAGTAGGGATGTTAACCAAAATTTATTGAACTAATAAATTACAAAACGAAAATTTTTAGTATTTTAGGCCTAAATTAAAGTATTATAGAATCATGTCATCCCAGAAGGACCCTTAAGGGGTAAGCATTTGTTGTAAGAACACACACTTTTCATATTATATATATTTAAGCCTAATAGGCCTCTTGTTAAATAAGCTATAATATATAACTCCAAGTATAACATTGAAATAATTTGCCGCCATAACAGAACAACGGATTTCTAATAGAATATTTAAGAGTGGGTTAATTTTAAATAACGTTCCTTCAAGTTAAAAAAAAATAAAAAAAAAAAAAATTAGTACCAACTTTATAAGGATAAAATATTTCATTGATACACAGATTATTAATATAGATAAAAGGCGAATAACTAGCATTCTTTGTTATCGCATAGATTAAGCGCTGTATTACCATTTGAACGCAATCATTTCATAAACGAAAAATAATACGGTGCTTATATTAACAATACGCCAGGTTTATACACTTGCACTTCATAAATCACTAGACGGTTACGATATTTAAAGACTTTTACAAAGCGTTGACTTTTCCCAACTATCAATTAATCTATACAGATAAATAAAATTGAAGTGTCTGTTTGTAATTCTAAAATTACAGCTTTTCACTAAATGCATATGAAAGTATACACGCTACTGACACTAAAAACCAAGTTTAAAATTTTGCTCTGTCTGTCTGTCTGTTTGTTCCGGGTAATCTCTGAAACGGCTGGACGGATTTTAACGGGACTTTCACTGGTAGGTAGCCGATGTTTCAAGGAGTAACTAAGGCTACTTTTATTTATTAAAAATCTGAGGGTTCCGCGACAATAAGGATGAAACTTAATCTACGCGAGCGAAACCGCAGGGCACAGCTAGTGGAATATATATATTTAGCTATAAACCCATCGGAAGACAACTCCTACATGTTAGTAAAAACCGTAACAAGATCCGTTACGTAGTTTAGAAGAACGATGCGTTCAAACAAACACAATAATTTTGTAAAATCGATAAAATTTAAAAATTATCTACATTTAAACAAATTCCAATTAGAGTTGCAAGGCTCAAAATTAAAAACACATTGCAACGTTATCGACCAATGGCAACACTAATGGCGTAGCTTTTTAACACTTTGAACATAAAAATCGAGTTACTTTTATCATGAATGTATACAGAATGGCCTGATACAATAGTGGTATTATCTTTAGTGGTAAGTAACGGCCAATAATAAGTTTAATGCTTTACGAACGAGCGCCCGCAAACGCCGCAGATTGGCGCCCATCTTAGAAAAGTAAAATTTAATGGCTGACCTATCTGTCATTCGAATTTGAATTCCGAACGATGTGAATGCGGGAATAAAATAAAATTATATTTTTTTAAATATACGACGTGTGTATTTTTATTTAGAAAAGAGAATTTTTATTTTGAAATGTTATTATACTTATACTAACTGTGCCCGGTGAACTTTGAATACGTATATACCTTTTTTTTTTGAGGTGGATCACTCTTATTATTTAAACGTATCAAAATTTGACATTGTACGACTCTCAGACCTACCTGATATGTACACAAATCTCTCAAGTCGTTTCAAAAAGTTTGGTTACAAACCTTGACACTAGAATTTAATATATTAGATTATCTATGACATAGATTGAGCAACAAATTTTATATCTATTGCTGAATACCGACGGACTTGTATCAACAGAGGTAATTGGTGAATTTGGGGAAGAAGTAAGTACCTCTTTAAGTCTAAAGGGAATTTACTCTTTGCTATATTTATTAAGAAGAATAATATTATATTATATAACTGTAATTAATTAAAATGACGGTGGCCAATTCAAATACGTTATTAAAATAGTTCTAAAAATGTCGTTCGCCGCGTTTTTTCATCTGACCATAAAGCTTTTTCAACTTCCTCTCCGTTAAACCAGATTGGTACCATGATAACAAAAATATATCTTTTATAACCGATTTAATTGCATTTAAAGCGAACAAAGAATTTTTAAGGACCAAATTATGCACCTTAGCTTACTTTGTTATCCCTACTTAATATTATAAATGCGAAAGTAACTCTGTCTGTCTGTTACGCTTTCCCGCTTAAACCTCTCAACCGATTTTGATGAAATTTGGCACAGACAATCTTTAGACCCTGAGAGAGGACATAGGCTACCTTTTATTTATTAAAAATATTAGGTTGCCGCGACCATAAGGATGAAACTAAATCTACGCGGGTGAAACCGCGGGGCACAGCTAGTTTAATACAGTTAATATAAAAAGATATATTGAATTGTAACATTAATATTTAATTGCAATTATATATGCAATACAATTTTATTTGCTAAAATAATATCACGTATTTAGACAAAATTGTTTATGATAAATGTTAGTGTGTTTATTGAATGTATGTAATTGTATGAAATAACGGCAAGGTTATATTATGGACAATTATATTATAATACTAGCTGTGCCCCGCGGTTTCACCCGCGTAGATTTAGTTTCATCATTATTGTCGCGGAACCCTAATATTTTTAATAAATAAAAGTAGCCTAAGTTACTCCTTGAAACATCCTGCTACCTGCCAGTGAAAGTCCCGTTAAAATCGGTTCAGCCGTTTCGGAGATTACCCGGAACAAACAGACAGACAGACAGAGAAAAAAATTATAACTTGGTTTTTTAGTGTCAGTAGCGTGTATACTTTCATATGCATTTAGTGAAAAGCTGTTATTTTGGAATTACAAACGGACACTTCAATTTTATTGATCTTTATAGATTCTTCAATCTTTTTTGTAGTTATTAAAAAGCATTTTAAAAGTTACCACATTAATTGTTTTTTTTAAATATTGTGATACAAAATAATAACTTTAAATCATAATATTGGTTTTAATGAAGAATTAAATGTCTTTGTAACCTACCAAGCTGACAATATACATACCTACTGACATTTTATTAAAGATTGCAGATAACACACTCTCAAACTCGGTTTTATCGTCAATTAAAATCCACGGAAGGCACTTAAGTGAATATTGGCGGGTAACAATTTATACGCTTATTTTTTAATTTTGTTTCTTTTTAACATGTTCTTTTTTTTATTTATTCTTATTTATTTCGATACATTTTTATTTCAGTTACAAATTATATCATTTTATTATTATAATAAGTCAACTTATTTCAAATGTCTTTTCATAGTCGAATGAATTGTAAAATGCCAAATGATTTATTACAAATTGAGACAAGATTTTTGCGACGGTTATTCTGTCACGTTATATATAAGGAATTTTGAGGAATATACTTTTTATTTTCATATTAAGTAACATATTTTTATTTTATGTGTTCTTCTCTTCCATGTCTCTCTATCAGCCGTCATATCTGTACTCACTCTCATTCTAGCCATATCATCTTTCACACAATCCATCCATCGTTTCTTAGGTCTTCCTTTCCCCTTGTAACCATCTACATTCATAAACAATTTTTTTATAGATATAACTACCTAAAATACCTAGCATTGAACACTGAATGTTATTAGTTTGTATGTTATATGCTAAATAACTATATAATTGCATCACTTCCTTAAATAATACGTCGTCTAAGAGTAGATCATATTTGTAGCGTTAAAGATTATAGGTATTACAAGAACGGAATAAAAATACCTAAAGACACAAATATTCGGAAAATATAAACTTCCACGAAACGTCTGAATAGAGTTTTAGGTTATATCTGAGTGATTCCATGACCTATTTTCTGTTTTGTTGAAGGAGACACAGCGCACGGTGTCCGAAACACATGTTATCATATTTGTGGGCCACCGTCGGAAATTATCATCGATTGTGCACTATTAGTAGACAAATTGTTATCGTTATCACTTGTATCGTAAAATTTACGATACCCCAACGTTTACAATGCCATCACAAGCCTTTTGTCAATATAATTTCGTTCAGTAATTCAGCGTGAATAAATTTTTAGTTTGCGGTGTGCGAGGGATCTACAAAAATCTAAATCGCTTGCAGTTTTGAAACAGTTTATTTTAACCTGCTATCTTTATCTGTTCCATGGATGTAGAGTATATAGAGTACTCTTTCCCATGATGATAAGTTATTTGAAAACCAGTTGTTTGATAACATTCATGCTGTGTCTTAAAACTTTTGATAGAGTCAACTTAATGTTCTATTTAAGTTCTCATGTTAACTTCTGCACTATGTTAAGGATTAATGTAAATATATTCACGTAGTAAGGAATGGATTTTGAAGTTTCCTAAACTCCTTATTACATTGTTCCGATCATCAGCAATATGACTGTTTCTCTTCAGGTATAAACTTTATCATCGCCGTCGGCTGTTATGTAGCTTCTTCGATAGTTTCAATGCTACGACATTTAACATACGTAAATACATATATTATTAAGACGATTGTTAAATAAAACGTATATGTTTGTTATATATAATGATTTTGGTAATATAACGCCTAAGATCTCAATTAACATGAAATACAAGTCTTAAAGGCATAGTTTTTAATTGCGTACCTAAAGATTACTATTATTCTGTTTATTTTATATTTTATAATCAACATGTATACGTTTATCTTTTTCTAGAAACATTGCTTTTTTTAAATTAAATGTTTTAATATTATTCACATTTATAAACACCGGACTCATTTGAATAAATACCGTTTTGTCAGTTTTGTGAGAATAATATTTAATTTGAACATTTTTGTCTTAAATAATGACTTTACAAACTTAATATAGCTTAAAAATATCTTAACTTCAAATTCAAAATAACTCAAGAATAATCCTTGCATAAAAAATATAGATTTTTATGATATTATTAAGACGTTACCTATACTGACCGACTGTGCAAAAATAAAGATGTAAAAAAGAACTTTCACAAAGTATCAAAAAGTCTAATTTGAAAAATCCCTAAGTAATAAACAAGTATTTCATAGAAAGATGTTATAATAGTACAATGATACGATAGTAAAATACCTACATAAGGTATAAATCGATAGAATTAATGCCCGCCGTAAAATTGATTCGTTAATTCAAATTCACTTCATATAGTTACTTTGACATTTATGTAACTAGGTTAATGTCATTGAACTTAATAATATGACATAACAAGCATATATTTATATTCTGTTACATAATTATGTATATTCTGTGGTCTGCGCCTCCTAATCTCTTTCTTTGAGATAGAGAAGTAAGTTACAGCCTCAAAATGTGTCTGCTTTTTATTACACTTCAAAACAAGTCACCATTTACACTAAATAACTTGATCACTTGTGAAGATGCTTAATTAAAGCACTTTTAAAATTACTTAAAACGCCGACGGGTGATTTATATCGTGTTAGACATTAAGTTTTATTTCACAATCAATTAAGTTTATGTATACCTATCACTTATTGTACCATTACTTACTAATACAACTGGAATTACTTTTTGTCCTAATGTCACTTTGGATAATTAAAAAGTATAGGTATCTCTCATCACCCCTCCATTATAAAAGTCATGATGATTAAAATCTTTGCAACGTGTAATTCATTTTAAAACACAGTATTAAATACCTACACCAATTTGCATTTAAACTGCAATAAAAACACGCAAATATCATGTGACTATCAACTTTTGCAAGGATAGATTCACGCTAAGGGTTTTGGCAGATTGCAATAAGACCATAAAATAGGCGCTTATATACTATTAAAACTGATTAATAATTGAGAAAGTATTAGGATATTTAAAAGAATTCACTAAATAATAAGTAGAGTAATTTTCAATAAAAATAAATAATATCCTACAATTCAACTATGTACTTACATTGTTATACTTAGATGATTTATTGCTATTGTAAACAAACGCGCTAGATTAATAATACAGGCTCCAAACTGGGATTACATTTTATATTTCCTACACCAAAAACAATGCAACCCTAAATCTTTAGAAAGTTGTCCCCGAGTATTCCGTTAGGGTATCTTTGTGGTACTCACCAAAAAAACTGTTTCTTTCATTGTCAATTGAATTTTATTGTTGGTTTCTGAGATACACTCTTTTGTGTCAAACCGTGCGTTCAAAGCCGCTTGTAACGCTAGGGATTTCAGTGTGTCCCGTCCCCAGGCATACAAGAGAGCAGCGTGCGACAATAGGCACCCTGCTGTATGCCATTTTATCCCATTTATTGTCATGAATTTTAAAATTTACTCGCTAGTCGGTCAGGTGTCCAAAATATGGAGACGTATTCATTTATTCGTCGGGCTGATTTATTCCTAACTGATTTCCATGTCTGCGGAAGACGTCACTAGACACATTTCCTCTGAATATCTACAGCTATCATTCATCAATTTCATTCATATTACAGTTAAGTGACATAATTATCCGTGAGATTTAGCGTCATGATTATGTTATCAGACTTATAGAGTATTTATTAGTGCATTCATTTCGTTTTCATTATCACTGCATGCGTCGGGAGTGTTCAACGAATTGTAAACCGTCATTACGTATTCCGGACGCGCTCTACTTGTTCTAACAACTTCCCCGTGTTCCAACACTTCTAATGTGTCGTCTCGGACCTTGTTCCTACTTGACGCATGTCTCAATCTCCTTTTGCCTTTGTTTCATAATTTGTTATCGTCAACACTACTCAGTGGCACCCGTCCTACGCGTATTCACCTTTGTTGAATACGTTTTAGGTTGTGTTATCACTATTATTACGCTTATTATCGAGCTCCTAGCTATCATTATCATCGACATGTAGATTAATATCTGGTAGAGCATCGGCTCAATCACAGCTGAGGGTTCTAGTGTTGTGTTTGTTTGTGTTGTCATCAAACGGTGTACATACCCTAGGCTGAGCCATGAAAGCTCGGCCCGAGCCCGGGTGCAAAGCTCCGCTGGCCACCACGAACGTTTTTCGTCACGGGCCCAAGCTAACACAACACACAAGCACGTGCACACATACACATCAATTATTTGACACCGTCACAGCGGCCCGCTAGCTCACTAGTGTCATAATGCACTCGCGACGGTTGTAAACTGGAGGTTTTGTTAGGTTCGATCACGGGACGCGGCGAGGCCGAGCGAGGCGCGGGGAGCGGGAGGCCCTGCGCGCTCGGCAGTCTGGCGGACACTGGCGCGGCGGGCGCGCGCTGGGCTGAGGCCGGGGCGGGGCGGCCGGCCCCCACGAGGCGCGCCAATGGGCGCCGTCCGCCGCCCGCGGCCGCCCGCCGCCGCCCGCCGCCGCGCGCTCTCCGCCCGCCCGCCGCCCGCTCCACACCGCGCGCGCGCCTCGCCACTGACGGTCGTGCGCGTTTTTTCAACTGTTTTTGCGGCAATTACATGAGAGTTTTCCTCTGTTCGGATTTTCTGTTCTGTACCTAATCAAAATTGCTGAGTTCCTCTCGCACGGAACGCGTTGTGAGTTAGCTATCGAGTTATGCTCGGACCACTCCGATGGGATGATTTCTTTTTGTTTTTATTTCACTTTAATTCATATAGGTAAAGTAAGTAAGAGAAGTATTTCTAAGATGATGTTGGTAAGGTCGGGTGAGGCCCCATTGGGGCGCATGCGCGGGAGAGCTTATCTCCGACTGGCTGTAGGTAAAGTGTTTGATGTGAAAACTTTGTGACGACAGTGACCCGCGACCCTGCCGCCGATTATATCTTTATTCGCGGAGATTTGATCATTAAGATAAGCGAAACATTCTTGGTCAACATAAAGATTTCATTGAACAGTCACCGAATATAGTAACCTATATCTGGCGAGGTGATTATGATGTTGCATGTTTTATCAAAACATTATATTAACGACACGAAAATTGCTGTGGGTACTTAAACCAATTGGTTCTGCTGGCGTGGCGCACACTTCTTAGACACAATTTATTTGATACAACTATGGCTCGCGGTTATACCCGCGTAGGATCCAATAAAAACCATGTTAGTTTGGCAATTAGTGATATTTTTCCTAAAATGAAAGTAGCCTAAGTTACTCTTTATAGCATCAGCTATCGGCCAGTAAAAGTCTCGGTAATTCCGAAAATCGGTACAGCCATTTCAGAGATTAGCCGAAACAAACAGACACATCAATTCTAATATCTGTATAGATAGGTATAGGAAGATCAGTGTTGCGTCACTGATTGATAAATAGGTGCTTACTTTAAGAACTTCATACCTACATCTATGCTCAATGTGATCGAGGTTTATAATAATTTTAGTTCATTATTAGTTACATTTACAATTATATTCTACATAGATGATATATTAATCATTACAATCATATAAAAGGATGACCATCTTCAGCAGCGGACTAATGTTCATAGGTCAATGATGGAGATTCAAAATATTATATAGTTACTTTACTAAGTTTCTCAGAAGGATAAAATAATTTGAATCTTTCTAGTCATGTAGTTGCAACAGATGTACAGAATACAGAAGATCGCAGCAAATAATACATTGAGTAGTATGGTGTTCCTGTGGTGAGTAAGGTCATCAGTGATCTATAGAGCCTCCCCTCTAGTAGGAGTGGAGTCGCTGTGCTAGCAATAGTCATTATGTTAGCACAGGCATTCTTCATAAGGTAGTCAACGCACGAGTGACACTTGCTACAAGCATTCATAGTTTGCAGTAGCTTACCATCAGGTGGATTTTAAGCTGGCTTTGGTACTACAAAAAATATATCAAGAGATACCGTACTGGTATTAGACCAGAAAAGAAAGCTATAAACGAAGATAGGTACATGAGACAGAACACAATACTGCAACAATAATATGTCATGAAGAGGCCCATGACAATGATGATGATAAGGATTCTTCAGACATTAATATTACAGACGACTATAATATGACGGACAGATAGGCAGTATATTTGGCAAAAATACCAGATAGTGATTTATTGATCTTAGACCTGCTCAGGTTGTTTCGAGTTCATAACAATGAGATAAAATGCCTACCCATAATTCTATAGATAGAGACTAATGCGGAAGTACCAGGAAGGATTATAAAATTACCAACGAATAAAGTAATTCAAAATCTAGATAATATTTTCTATGAAGATGATTTACTTATTCTGAGAGTACTAAGAATTTAAATTTGTAGGATCTTTTCTTTTAATTCTAATAATTCTATCAACAAAACAAGAATACCTGATGGTAAGCGATTGCAGCCTATGAACGCATTGTGTACCTTGTAATTAACCAACGCCTTCACTTCGGGTTACGATTTTTTAAGACAGTTGCAAAACTCTGACTTTTGTCCATCTTTCTTTGCCATTGTATCATCTCCCTGGCCTTATGCCATACATTGTTGGGGTCGTCCCTTGATTCAACCCGATGTGGCTCCATGTTAGTCGTAATCAACATAAACTCCTTGTCCGTTATGTGCGCCTGGTACTTGGTGTACCATATCATCATCTCCCTGGCCTTATCCTTATATTGTTGGTGTCGGCACTTGATTCAACCCGATGTGGCTGATCACCTGATTTTTATACGAAGCGACTGCCACCTGACCTTCGCAACACTTTCACGAGGATGATCGGTAATCTGGGTTAAACCAGTTGTCGGCCTTACAAAGCCTCCGACTGACCTGTAACGATTGCCAAAGATGTTAATTTGGCAACCGAGACCGACGGCTTAGCGTGCTCTCCGAGGCACGGAGGGAAACTCCTACTATGTTGTAAGAGTTTGGATTAGTGGCCGATTAATGGCAATAGGCTCGCCCTCTATTACATGCGACTTAAATATAACTGGTGAAATGTGTATACCTCTGCCTACCCGGGGAATACATACATTGAGCATATATGTATAATTAGAAAACCAATTCTACGCATAACCTAGAATCTTGGGTTAACCCAGCGTCATTTAAATGCAGTATAATGTGGGATCCAAGACCACATAGTATCAGAGGCGACGAGAACATTATGAATAATTAAAACCATAAAAGGTAAGTCGTTAACTTGAAAACATTTGTTGATTAACAAACAACTTGATTAATAACTTGAAATACAAACAATTTAGCCAATGTCAGACAATTCATCACATTTCTAATAAAAATGACAAAAATCTACGGAAACGATGAAAAATTTTGGAATACCTGCGGCTTGTAAATGTGTTAGTAACTATAGTTAATGCGAAATGTATTCATTAATTAATTGTTATATAAAACTGAACATAGAAGAAGAATTACTTTAATTATATTTTTATAATTGTTTAAAACCCATTTTTGTTTAAATATCCATTATTCATTGTGGTGAATGCGTGAATTCACTTCTGTGGAGAATATGAATTTTAATCAAAAACCTATTTCATTTTAAACTATCATTTTAAATCTTAAGGTTATTTTAACGTTAGAACCACTCAGTCATTTTAATGAAAAAGTGATTTTAACCATTATTTTTTGTGACAAAACGTTATGGGAACCATTTTTACAAAATAAATTGCAAAACTTTTTAATTTCGGTAAAACCCACATCCCGGATCCCGTGGTAGTTAGTATCTGTAAAATTTATTATTAATTTATATTTAAAGTTATCTATATTTATCTATACAGATAATTAAAATTGAAGTGTCTGTTTGTAATTCCAAAATAACAGTTTTTTCAGTCATGCATATGAAAGGATACTGACATTAAACCAATTAAAAAAAATCTCTCTTTCTGTTTGTTCCGGCTAATCTCCGAAACAACCTTCCGAACCTGGCGGTAGCATGTATAATCCTGTAAATTGTGTCATTCTGACGATTTGAAAGTGCTTTGTATAAAGTCTAATCGAATAAAGATATTTTTGACTTTGACAACTGGACTAATTTTACCAGGACTTTCACTGGAAGGCAGTTAATATTACAAGGAGTAACTTAGGCTACTTTTATTAAAAAAAATAGTTCCGTGGGTTCCCATAAAATTAAGTCTACGCGGATAAAATCTCGGGGCAAAGCTAGTCTTAAATATAATAATATGGATTTTAGCTATAATTCCACCTGAGTTCGTCTCCTACATGTTAGTTAAAACCGTATCGAGATCCGTCACGTAGTTTAGAAGAACGATGCGTTCAAACAGACACAATAATTTTGTATAGACATATTGATTTCAATTAACACAATTTAATGATTATGTCCTTAATAGGACTGTCAAAAATTATACGACACTACCGGACGTCACGTGGTTTCACTCGCGTAATTCCCGTGGGAGTACGGGGATAAAATATAGCCTATATTACTCGCTGATGATGTAGCTATCCATTGCTGAAAGAATTTTCAAGATCAGTCAAGTATTTTCGGAGCCTATTCAATGCAAAAAAAACAAAAAAATATATAACATATTTCCTCTTCATATAAGTGTAGAAGACAAAATAATCCTACGTATTTTCGACAAAACACAAAGACGTATTAGCGGAGCCCGTATCGTTAGTAGCAGAGTGTATTCGCAACAGACAGACAGACTTATTGTCAGAATAACAATAACTTAACAGATTTTATGTGAAAGTGTTCAAACTTTCTATTAAGTAAACAAAGACTTTCAAATCTTTGGTTTCGCGTTTCAAAGTCATGAATGCGCTTTAAATTTAACAATGCTTATTAAGAAACAAAACATTTAATAAAACTATGTATGTATACAGATAAATAAAATTGAAGTGTCTGTTTGTAATTCCAAAATAACAGCTTTTCACTAAATGCATATGAAAGTATACACGATACTGACACTAAAACACTTAGTTTTAAATTTTTTTCTCTGTCTGTCTGTCTGTTTGTTCCGGGAAATCTCCGAAGCGACTGGACCGATGTTAACGGGACTTTTACTGGCAGGTAGCTGATATATCAAGGAATAACTTAGGTTACTTTTATTTAGTAAAAATATTAGGGTTCCGCGACAATAAGGATGAAACTAAATCTACGCGGGTGAAACCGCGGGGCACAGCTAGTCTACACTAATATTATATAGAGGAAAGATTTGTTTGTTTGTTTGCATTGAATAGGATCCGACACTACTTGACTGACTTGAAAATTCTTTCAGCAATGGATAGCTACATCATCAGCGAGTAACATAGGTTATATTTTATCCCCGTACTCCCACGGGAACGGGAACTACGCGGGTGAAACCGCGTGACGTCCGTTATTAGTAAATAGCTTGATTATATTTGGTATCCCTCGGGATAATGCTAGGAAAGAAGGTATTATAAAAATACATTATCTATCATAAATATCTTAGTATCGATATCATCTATACGTACACGTATATAAAATTGAAGTGTCTGTTTCAATTCCAAATTAGCAGCTTATCAATAAATGCATAATTATGAAAGTCTATAGGTACGGTAGGTAATTAAAAAAGCAATGCATACAGAGGTGTTGTAATAACAACACCCACGTTTCACACAAGATGATTAAGTGCCAACGTGACAGGTGAGTCTATCGCCGTCTCAGGCACTATACATACATGAATTACTTCTCAGACATATGCAGGTTTCCTCACGATGTTTTCCTTCACCGTAAAGCACGTGGTGTGAAATTACTGCACATAAGTTTTTAGAAAAACTCATTAGTGCAAGCCGCTTGGATTCGAACTTGCGAGGCAGACTGCTCAAATCCCACGAGCACCAGGGCTGGGCTAATTTTATATCTATTATTAATAATAAACTCATCATCATTAATTAAATACCAACACTAATTTAAATGCATTAACGAAAGAATACTACCATTATCGTGACTACTAGCGCCATCTGTCATCGAGTAGCGGAACTAAACATTTAAACAAACCTTAGTTCACTATATTTTTTTAGACGCAAATTATTTTTGTTTTTTAATTTCGTTTGTCCATTTAATTAATTGTAAATCATTTTGTCTTTGACCGAACAATAGGTTATGCTAAACCAAAAGTAATTTTAATTTGTTTAATCAAATGTTTCCGCTTAGTAAATTACGTTTTGATTTATTTCGATCTTAATTTAATATATTGTGACGAGAATTTTTATTATATTAGTATTGCAATGATTAAATTAAATTGTATGCATTAAATTCACACATATTTATTTTCTTTTAATAATAATAATTTAAATTATTACTTAGCTCCGTGTTTTAAAACGTCAACTGTCCACAGATTAATAAAGAATTTAAGTGCCAACGTGACATTTGTGACAGATAACCCTATACCTAATTACAAATGGGTAAGTGTCTGTTTGTCTTTTAAAACTTAACCGTTGGATAGATTTGATTGAAATTTGGTATATGGATAGTTTTGACTACAATGGTTGGTATTAAAAAAATAAGTTCACTCTTTCTCAGAAGGGTCCCCGAAGGGGTAGGCAGAGGTGTTATAACAACACCTACATTTCACCGAAGATGGTTAAGTGCCAACGTGACAGTGGGTGAGTCTATCGCCGTCTCAGGCACTATGCGTCATCATCATGGATTTAAGAGTAGACTCTTGTCGGTGTAACCGATGCAACTCTTTCCACTTGTCTCTGTCCAGTGCCAGCTCTTTGACCTCCTTATACGACATGACAGACACCTTTTCTTTAACTTGTCAGACATATGCAGGTTTCCTCACAATGTTATCCTTCACCGTAAAGCACGTGGTATGAAATCTCTGTACATAAGTTTTTCTAAAAACTCATTGATTGCTGGGATTCGCTTACGTAGCTCAAACTCCGGCCATCGCTGCTAAATGCAAAAAAAACTAAATACTTATTGTCTGTCTGTAATATAGTTTCAATAATTGTTTCGAGGTCCGTAGCCCATGGTATGTGAGCATGGCGATCAGACCCCGTGGTGTTACCGTCAGAACACTAACATGTGCGCGCACACATGTGCTCCGCGATCAATATGGCGACGGCTTTTGTATACAAAAACCAGATATTAAGATCATCTATTTATTCATAGATACTTATGAAAATGAAAAATACTTAAACAATTTAGGCCCTGGTAAGGTACTTGTGAATGTCGTTGAAATTACCACCGGTTCGGAAACTAGCCTTCTGAGAAGAACCGGCAAGAAACTCAGCTGGTATCATGAACCTACATTTCATCAATACAATATTAAAATAATAAGTATTGGTACAAAATACGTACACCAAATTATTACGCCCCGTCGTCACAAAACATCTATACCTCTATACAGATAAATATAATTGTCCTGTTTGTACATACATACATATGCTCACGCCTGTATTCCCCGAAGGGGTAGGCAGAGGTGTTGTAATTTTCAACACCCACATTTCACCGAATATGATTAAGTGCCAACGTGACAGAGGGTGAGTCCCTCGCCGTCTCAGGCACTATACGTCTTTGAATTATTTCTCAGACATATGCAGGTTCCTCACGATGTTTTCCTTCACCGTAAAGCACGTGGTGAGAAATAACTGTACATAAGTTTTTAGAAAAACTCACAGGTACAGGCCCCGCTTAGACCTGTTTGTTATTCCAAATTAACAGCTTTACAGTAAATGCATATGAAAGTATATTCAGCATTAACATAAAACATTTTTTTTATTTTCTTTATCAGTCTATTTGTCTGTCAAACGACGAACTATATGGCAAAGGAGAGCATCGTGAGAAAACCTGCATTTATGTCTGAGACGCAGGCAAAACCGCGGGGCAAATATATTTGAATCCGTCGCCACAGTAACCTAGCACACGAAATAATCCCAAATCTAAAATTTGTATGTAGATGCGTTCGGAGGGATAATTACAGTTTTTTCGCCTCCCAGCCCGCGGCACTGTCTGTCTGTACCTATTATTAATAATCTACAACTATGGCCGAAGACTGTGTACAATTTAATGAAGAATAAAACATTCTAGCGATGTCGACTTAATTTTATACTATACTAGCCGACGTTACGCGGTTTCACCCGCGTAGGTCCCGTTCCTGTAGAAGTATAGGGATAAAACATAGCCTATATTAATCACTGATAATGTAGCTTTCAAACGGTGAAAGAATTTTTGAAATCGGTTCATCACTTTTTGAGCCTATTCGTTACAAACATACTAACATACCAATCTTCCCTTCTT
The DNA here is from genome assembly GCA_964035505.1 of Watsonalla cultraria. Taxonomy (NCBI): domain Eukaryota; kingdom Metazoa; phylum Arthropoda; class Insecta; order Lepidoptera; family Drepanidae; genus Watsonalla; species Watsonalla cultraria. The sequence goes on from OZ037729.1 coordinate 1,436,492, forward strand.
TTCTCTTCTATTAGAATAGATTAGTAATAGTATGGAAAACATAAAGGTGAGATAACGGTATAACAACACCCACATTTCACTGAAGATGATTAAGTGCCAACGGACAGGTGGTCTTTGAATTACTTCTCAGACATATGCAGGTTTCCTCACGATGTTGTTCGTCACCGTAAAGCACTAGTGTTCACTCACGTATTTGAACAACTCATAGATTGGTTAGAATTCTTTTTACACAGTAATACAGATGCCATGCTCACACCTGTATCCCATGGGGGTAGGCAGAGACCACCGTTCGCCACATGCTACGATCCTTACATACTTCTTTCACTTCATCCACATTGATGCATCTCTTAATACACTTCATACATGCCATGGAAGATCTGAAAAACTACTGCGCATTTAAGGACAGCGCTCAAATCTCGTTACGGCATTTGTATTTGATAAAATCCAAATACACTAATTTAAATTCTGTTTTTTACTTATAATTTTTTATATTTATTTTAGTTCTATTGTTTTAGATATAAGTTAAAAGATTAGTATAATTATGTATATAGTAGTTCAATAAATATAAATCCTATTCTATATCTATATAATAAAATCCAAATCAAGTGTCCTATTATTTCCAAGGAGCCCCTATTTTTTGCTGGCTAGAGATTACAATTCCTTTGCCAGTTGACACTGAAAATATTTTGAAAGAATATATTAATGGGCTGCCAAATGCGACGCCGATGAGTGAAACGTTGCCCTACTCGAGAACACGTGTTGGATTTGAGTTTTTGCCTTTACCTACTATGTAATAAGTTGTATGCATGTTTAGTACCGTGGCAGCACTCGACTGCTACGCAAGCAACGCTAGTTTGAATCCCAGCGGGGCCTGCACCAATGAATTTTTCTAGAAACAAATGTGCAGTGATTTCACAGCACGTGCTTTACCGTGAAGGCAAACATCGTGAGGAAACCTGCATATGTCTGAGACGTTTATCATGTTTTACTATGTGATGAAATGTAGATGAGTACAGAAGGCTAGTTTCAGAACCGGTGGTAATTCCTCGACATTTATAAGTGCCTTACCAGGGCCTAAACTGAATAAATCATTTTCATTTTCAAGTGATTCAAAGACGTATGAAGGTATAGTATATGTAAAATCATGATCACGAGCACATTGAGGTCATTCAAACAGCGAAAAAAAATCTTCTAGTGTAACTGTTTACAAGATATCAGGCACAGCTAGTCTATCTATACATCTATACAGATAAATAAAATTGAAGTGTCTGTTTGTAATTCCAAAATAACAGCTTTTCACTAAATGCATATGAATGTATACACGCTACTGACAATAAAAAACAAAATTTAATTTTTTTTCTCTGTCTGTCAGTCTGTTTTAACGGAACTTTCACTGGCAGGTAGCTGATGTTTCAAGAAGTAACTTAGGCTACTTTTATTTATTAAAAATATTAGGGCTCCGCGACAATAACGATGAAACTAAATCTACGTGGGTGAAACCGCGGAGCACAGCTAGTTAAAAACATAAAATCAGGTACTAGCTGACCCAACAGACGTTGTCCTGTCTTAGTTATGAGATATTTGCAGCACGTATTCTGTCATTTCTATGTCAAATGTCATAAGGTTACATCAAAAAAGTTTTTATTAAGCTCTAAGGTAAGATTAGGCTATTGTCTTATTTTTTCATTCATAGGAACCTTCTCCTGAAAACAACGAACACAACAAAAAAATAATTAGCTGAATCGGTCCAACCGTTCACGCGTGATGTCGTGCCCAAGGGAAATAGGGATTCATTTTTATATTATACTAGCGGTGCCCCGCGGTTTCACCCGCGTAGATTTTAATTTCGTGGTTGCCCGCGGATCCTCAATGTTTTTAAAAAATCTAAGTAGCCTAAGTTACTCCTTGTGACATTAGCTATCCGTCAGTGAAAGTCCCGTCAAAATCCATCCAGCCGTTTCGGAGATTACCCGGAACAAACATACAGACAGACAGAGAAAAAATTTAAAAAGTGGTTTTTCTGAGTCAGTTCCGTGTATACTTTCATATGCATTTAGTGAAAAGCTGTTATTTTGGAATTACAAACAGACACTTCAATTTTATTTATCTGTATAGACTAGCTGTGCCCCGCGATTTCACCCGCGTAGTGTTTGCTAAATAAAATTAGCCTAAAACACACCTTGAAACATCAGCTATCTGCCAGTGAAAGTCCCGTTAAAATCCATCCAGCCGTTTATGCGTGATGCCGTAACCAAGGGAAATCCATTTTTATATATACACATAATATAGGAAGATAGATAGATAATTATCAGAACTAGAATAACACACGATTTCCTGCCAGCCTTAAACATTCTATTTATTTCTTAGCACAGACTTGGAATTAATTTAAAGTACAGCCAGCCATTATTTGCGTTATATTTATATTCCCTGTTTGCACAACACAGCATAGGTAAACATGATGTGTAAAAACTCAGGTTAAAAACATAGTGGGCGGTGGCTGCAGGCACGCGAGCCCACTGGTGCTAAAAAGTGGAACTCGTAATTACGCCATGTTGCGTGGCCCGCCCCACGCTGGGACATTTGCATTCGGGTGCCCACGCTATCACCACTCACGGGACTGGGCATAGACAAAGTGACATTCCCGCGCGGTAATAGAAACGATACAAAACGTATGGAAAGTCGCGTGACATATGTCATTCCCGTACATTTTGTGAATTAAGTATTAGTAAAAATATAAGTGCAGAAATGCACGTCTGCGGCCATACGCACAAGCCTGCATAATGTCTGAAAAGTAATTCAAAGGCGTATGAATAGTGACTGAGAAGGTAATTCACCCTCTGTTACGTAGGCTCTTCATTGAAATTATGTGCTTTAAACCATTTGCCCCTTCGGGGTCCCTTGTGGATAAAAATAGAAATCAATCTTGCTTCGTCTTTTAACCACATAAACAAAGTAAAAAATACGTAGAGTTTTCCGTTACCCCTCTGAGTGGTATATCATGGCCAACCCACGCTGTGTTTAATTACCCGAGTGGATACTGTACATTAACATTACTTACTGCTCTGTACACGTTATTGCTTCGATATCAAATACATTCACTTACGTATTTCTTTAATATCGATAACCCACCAACGGTCAACACTGGTGGTAGATTTTCGACATCCATAAGTGCCTAGTGCGAGTTTTATTATAATCGCCGTCACAAGTCACCGCGTCGACGTAAACGCAGATTTGTATGGGCTCACAATAGTGTCATGTTTAGGCCGACAGAGGCGCTGCTCCGATCCTATACAAATCTGCGTTTACGTCGACGCGGTGACTTGTGACGGCGGCAGTGAAAAACTCGCACTTGCGCTAATAAAAACGGTACAAAATTTAAGGAAATGACATAAATCTGTCACGTGACATATGTCATTCCCGTAAATTTTGTATCGTTTATACTAGCGAAGCGTGAGGATAATGTTACCTACTTTGTCTACAGGCCCAGGGCCTAAACTGATTGAATATTTTCATTGTAACCGACTCTGAATGCGACGCCATTGTATGGACACCAAGAAATAATAATACCAGTGTCATATTGAAGATATCTATGATGTAATAATATAATAACAACACCCACTTTTTACGGAAGATGATTAAGTGGCAACGTGACAGATGGTGAGTCTATCGCACATATGCAGGTTTCCTCACGATGTTTTCCTTCACCGTAAAGCAAGTGGTGTGAAATTACCATACATACATTATTGACCACAAAATCAACCGCAATCAGACATTGCCGCCGAAACCCCAAATTATCAAAACACATTCCACGAGGCTCCATCTTGTCTATGGCACCATAAAGAACACAATTGATGGTTTTATAATTGACATGTCATCCTCCATAGATCTTTTTTTCATTCTCTTTAGCCATAGAGCTCTCATTTCAGCCATTGTTATGCTTCTTAGTCAAATAATGCATCTCAGAATTAATATAATAATTTTCAAAATGGTGATTGATTATGATGACTGGCCGTTTCGGGTCTATGCTTTTAAAAACTTGTTTTACATCGTGTCGACAAGTGTGACAAATACTTGAGAGAACTCTAGATTGTTGGTTTAAATAGTAATTAATGATTTTGTTTTAAAATGTCAAAGTTATTGTTTTTAATATGTTTGTTCTAAGTGCATGAGAAAATTGAATTCTTATTATTCGACGGTTGTTGAATGGCCTCGGTGTTAGAGCAGTCGTCTGCTACGTAAGCGACGCAAGTTCGAATCACAGCAGGGCCTGTACCTATGAGTTTTTCTAAAAACTTATGTACAGTGATTTTCATACCACGCGCTTTACGGTGAAGGAAAACATCGTGAGGAAACCTGTTTAGCAAAGCTCATTGGTGCAGGCCACGCTATGATTCGAACTGGCGTCGCTTGCGTAGAAGGCGACTGCTCTGACCCCAAAGTCACCATGGCTCCCATATATCTATACAGATAAATAAAATTGAAGTGTCTGTTTGTAATTTCAAAATAGCTGCTTTTCACTAAATGCATATTATGAAAGTGTACACGCTACTGAGACCGAAAAACCAAGTTTTAAATTTTTTCTCTGTCTGTCTGTCTGTCTGTTTGTTCCAGGTAATCTCTGAAACGGCTGGGCCGATTTTAACGGGACTTTCACTGGCAGGTAGCTGATGTTTCAAGGAGTAACTTAAGCTACTTTTATTTATAAAAAATATTAGGGTTCCGCGATAATAAGGATGAAACTAAATCAACGCGGGTGAAACCGCAAAGCTCAGCTAGTCCTATCTATATTCTTTCATAATACATTGAGTGACGAGCTGTTAATTTGAAACTGCAATTTTATTTATCTGTCAGGTATAGATTAGCAATTAAGTATTCTGCCGAGTAATTATCGTGTATGCCTCTTCCTACCCCTTTCCAGACCCTTCTAGGGAGGCGTGAAGCTTTATCAAATGAAATTGATTCGTCTTAAATTTAATATTCTCATTTTTACTATAGTAAGTAAACACTGCGTTATCTAATCTGATCATAGCGAGTCAGCATGATGATCTATCTACAACGTGCGCTGGCATTTGTATATGTATGTATGTTTGTAAGAGGTTTCTATATATGTTTGCGGATGCATGGAACTATATTTTGTTTGAATGTTTGAGATTCTGTGAAGTTAAGTATGCGAGAGTGTCCGCTATTTTATAAGTGTGTATTTTATAAGGAATAAGATTATTCTTTTAAAATGTCTAAGTTAATTATTGTAATTGGTATCTCCGTTATAATTAACTATAAATAAATAAATAAATAAAAATATAAGATTTTAACTAGGTGGCATTTTTCACAAAATCCTAATTTAAAAAAATACCTTAGTTACTACATGTAACGTCAGCTATCTGTCAGTGATAGTCCCGTTAAAATCGGTTCAACCGTTTCAGAGATATAGCCGGAACAAACGGATAGAGATGGACGGACAGACAAATATTAAAATTGTGTTATTTATTTTTTTATAAGATGCTTTTATTCAATAAAACTTAATTATATATACAAGGAACAGCACTTAAAACTAATTAAAGGTAGAAAACTTGTCCCAAGTCGGTGTCTCTCGGGATAGTTTTGTTTTTTTTTTTTTTTTTTTTTTTATGTACCATCTACCGATGCCCTGTGCCAAAAACATTCGCTTAAAGTCTAAGTAAAGTAAGTATATGTCCAACTCTCAAATGGAAGATGCCGTTAAACCCAACCTTTCTAAACTTAATATCCAAAACTGTTCACGACATCTCTTGAGGTGTAGCAAGTTTGTAGATATTTTGTTGTAACTGTCACTAGCGTGGAATTATGATTGAGATGAATGGTGACCGTTGACCCTGGGCCGAGATACGGAATATAACTTGAACTCTCCAAATCTGAGCTCTCGAATTATATTTGATTAGATTTCGTTTGTTGAAAGAAATGCTTCTAAATTCTTTATATTAAAGTCAGATTTAATACAATTTATGGTCATTCTAATCTAATCTAGTTTGTATTTTGGCGTGTTGGACTATAAATTACATTATAATATTAATAATCGGTAATCTATTTAACGCAAAAATATCTCACCATATTGGTATTATTTAATTAAAGTCCTGATTCATTTTAACAATCATTTTAAGTATATATTTCTGTGATAAAAAGTCAAAGAATTCTTAATCTTCAAATTAAATTGACCGCGAAACCAAAATTATGATTAATGGCTTCTCGATAAGTACTTGGACATCTTAATTCGCATTTGCAAACAAACAAATGAGATCACTAATAAATAACAATGGCCACTCTATACGTTCCCGCCCATTTAGCAGATTTTGGTATTGCCCTTAGAAAAAAAAAAAAAAAAAAAAGGTATAATAATACGAGTTCCCATCCACCGCCCGCTGACGCATGTGGCATAATACGTAAAAACACCTCAGCACATGACGCCCGTTCCAAATTCAAAAATTCCCTCCAAAGCGATCTCACGCTGTGCGTCAAAAAAAATTAGTAACCTTTTTTTTTCTAAGCAACCCTAGACTCTTTATTAACAAGATTTTGAATATTCCATTGTCGCTAACACTTTCTAACAAAGATTTTTTTCATTTGTAGTTTGGACATTTCGCTTGAATTATCGACCGGCCGGTCTGTTAAGACGGCGATTGCTCTTTTTTTTTCAATAAATGTCTGAATGGGACAGATTTGATGTGGGTGAGCGCGTACATAATTGGAACCAGGTAGTTTGGGCCCGAATATTGTAATATATGGATAATTAAAGGACGGCTTATAGTGGAATTTTTGTCAAAGTTTATCGTTTTTTTGATTGAGGTTACGATATCTGGTGGTTAAATCCTCTATGGTCGTTTAATACATTATTCTGGATATAAGGCGGTAGCTTTATGGTCGATAGGCTATAGTGGGGTGCTCATAGTTCGTGGCGATTTGTCTTGCTAGATTATAAATACATTCGGTCGTAAACGCTGGCATCGCATGATTTTAATGTTCTTTTTATTGTTCTTTGGGTAATAGAGTCCATTATTGTCTATGCCCATGATTAATAAGTTATTAAAGCCAGTAATTGCATAATCAGATGGGCCTTTGGTGTTGTACCGAAACGACTTTTATATTAGCTAGCTCATTTGATGGCTGACTGTCTTATTGATTGCTGACTCCACTCGTTTATTGCCAACACTAAATAAATATAAAATATCTGTCACATTTACTCCAAATACAATTATTCTGGTAAATTTAATAAATAATCAATTTGTTTCAATGTGCTGGTTTTTACAACTGGAACTTACCTTACAACTATATGTATGTATCTATACAGATAAATAAAATTGAAGTGTCTGTTTGTAATTTCTAATTAACATCTTTTCACTAAATGCATATGAAAGTATATACGGTACTGGCATAAAAGCTCTCAAATTTTTTTCCCAGTCTGTCTGTCCATCTGTGTGTCTGTTTGTTTCGGCTAATCTCCGAAACGGCTGGACCGATTTTAACAGTCTAGTGCTAGTTTTCCTAAAATCGCCGTCACAAGTCATTGCGTCGACCTCACAATAGTGTCATGTTTAGGCCGACAGAGGCGCTGTTCCGATCCTATACAAATCTGCGTTTACGTCGACGCGGTGAATTGTGACGGCGGCAGTGAAAAACTCGCACTAGGCCATAACATTTTACTGTTATGTGACTTTCGCACAACCATAAACTTTACCTAATACACGTTTATTTACAAGAAAAGCGGTAAGCATGCAAATGTTGGGCCTCGTCTCTAACATCGGTCAGCCCCCCTCTGTGACGACCCGCTGCAGAACTGCGGGACCTTCACAGATGCTCACTTTATTGGATGAGACTTGGGTGGGCTCAAGGGTTTGAGAGCGTTCTTAGGCTTAAACAACTTACTTTCTCATATTAACTAAAATAAATAAACCAATGTAAATAAAAAGCTCTGTCTGTCTGTTCCGGCTATTCTCCAAAACGGCTGGACCGATTTAACGGGACTTTCACTGGGCGATAGCTATATTTATGTTGTTTATTGTATGTAACTGTAATATAGTAGCTACACTATAGTCTTAGACGAACCTGTGAAGATAGTGTATGTGCGTATCTAAATCTATACAGATAAATAAAATTTAAGTATCTGTTTGTAATTCCAAAATAACAGATTTTCACTAAACATATGAAAGTATACACGCTACTGACATAAAAAAATCAAGGATGATTTTTTTTCTGTCTGTCTGTTTGTTCTGGTTAATCTCAATAATTTTTCTTATTCGATTTTTGTAAAGAATCAGGGATCGAGCCGAGGGCCTGAAGACTAGGTGACATTATCCTCATGCTTCTATAGTAGAAACGATACAAAATGTATGGGAATGACATATGTCAAATGACTGATTTATGTCATACCCATACATATTTCTTCGTTAGCGTTAGCACAAGCGCGAGAGATGGATACTCTATCTAGGCCTACTGGTCCTCGTAATTCAGTTTGCGAATACTAGACCAACTGTAGTCCACTAGATAAGTAAGTGTCGGTATTCCCCAAAGTGAGCAGAGAAGTTAAAGTCCTCATCCTAATTAGCTGTTGATAAGCGTCAGTTGCCAATTTAAGATCTTTGGCAATCGTTACAGGTCAGTCAGAGGCCTAAGAGAGTCTGACAACTGGTTTAACCCAGATTGCCGATTTTCCTCGAAAAAGGGGTTGCGAAGGTCAGATGGCAGTCGCTTCGTATAAAAATCAGGTGATCAGCCACATCGGGTTGAACCAAGTGCCGACCCCAAATACATGGGATTAAGACCAGGGTGATGATGAAGCGTCAGTTCCATATCTCTATATCTGCGTGAACGTAACATTGTGCGCAGGAGTTTATTATTCCGGAATTTGATAGCGATACTTCTAAATTATACTTATTAGTTGTAATTTTTAACCCACGTACATGTTATTACTAAAATGTAGAGCGTATTGAGACAAGTGGAATGCTAGGTGTCCATTGCTTACCCTGGACTTCGAGCGAACGACTTTAATTTTTCAACTATATAGGGAGAACCGTGGGGTTTAGCGATCGCCTGCTACACAAACGACGCAAGTCCGAATCCCAGCGGGGCCTGGGGCCCAACCATGAGCTCTTATTGCAATGTTAATTCAGTTGTGCGACAGTGACAGTTGTATGCACGTCACATACATCTGTCTCGTAAATGAGTGAAACTATCATGGCAATAAGAGCTCATGGTAAGGCCCCTGTACCAATGAGTTTTCTGAAAAACTTAGGTACCCATGTGCAGTGATTTCACACCACGTGCTTTACGGTGAAGGAACCTTGAAAAATACATCGTGAAGAAACCTGCATATGCCTGAGAAGTAATTCGAAGACGTATGTATAGTGCTTGAGACGGCGATAGACTCACTATCTGTCACGTTGGCACTTAATCATCTTCGGTGAAACGTGTGTGTTGTTATTATAACACCTCGACCTAACCCTTCGGGGAATACTGGCGTGAACATAACCTGCTACTTACCTACTAAATTTAATTGATTTTAACTGCAGTACCTGTCCCCTAAAATTAACTGTGATCAGAATAATTGGTATTTATATACACAAATACCTTTTACTTCAAACCGATCAAACAAATCAAACAATTTCTTTTAATACCTACGTGTTTTCTCGCTCATCTATTATTCATTAAAATCTCAATGCATTTAATTATCAACACAGAAAGTTAATTTAAGTTTAAAAGTCAAATACAAGGCTCTATTTAACTAAAGAGTAATTGAAGCACGTTTTAAACTATTCTATTAAGTATTTAATGATACCTCTGAAAAAGTCACACGGATTTTAAGGTTTGTAAATGGTGCCAATTTTAAATGCTGTTCACGTACTTAATTAAGTTTTGCAATCGCTTGATTTAAACTTAATAAGCCTAACTTTAGCCTTTAGCAAATAGGTGTCTCTCGGGATCGTGCCAAGAAGGCTGGCAGCATTCCAAAGTTGAATAGCAATGCTGATTCTCTGAGCGAGACAAGCTCCAGTCCGCTTGTCACGAAAGGCTTCTACCAGACGACGTGCATGCTCTTTGAAAAGTTGATGAGCATCCGGACCCCAAGGCAGGTTTAAATCATTTTATTAGAGTTCTGATAATAATCATTGATATTTTTATACTGGCAAGAAATTCTAAAATATTGGTACTAACAGCTTCTTCTTCTTCATTTAAGAGTTAGACTCTTGTCGGTGCAGCTGATGAAGCTCCCTCCACTTGTTCCTGTCCAGTGCTGCTTCTTTGACCTCCTTATACGACGTGACGGTTATTTTATCCTTTAATTGTTTGGTGTAGCTTATCCTTGGTCGGCCCCTGCCACGCCTTCCCTCTATTTTACCTTCCAAAATGGTTTGTATAAAGCCGTCATGCCGTATAAGGTGACCAATCATTTTTCCTCTTCTGTTTTCTATATTTGGTACTAATGTTCTTATTTCGTTTACTCTTCTTAGCACCTCCTCATTTGATACCTTTTCTGTCCAACTTATCCTTTCCATCCTCCTCCAGCACCACATCTCAAAAGCCTCCAATACCTCTCTGTCCCTTTGCGTTAGTGTCCATGTCTCACACCCATACAATGCAATGCTCCATATGAATGATTTTATGAATTTCTTTTTTGTTTTCCTTGAGATGTTTGATGTCATTATATGCTTTTTGTTGTTGAATGCCTGTTTATCAAACGCTTTATCAAGGTCTACAAAAGCAACATGTGTATTTAATTCTAGGTCCATTCTTCTATCTAGGATAAGTATTTGACACTAACAGCTTATTCTAACAGCTTATTTGTGGAAAATATATACTAAGCAGACGTCATGCGGTTTCCCACGTAGTTCCCGACCCCGTGGGAGTACGAGGATAAAAAATATAGCCTACATTAATCAGTGATAATGTAGCATTCAAATGGCGAAAGTATTTTTAAAAACGGACCAGTATTTTGAGCCAATTTGTTACAAACATACTTAGGTATAACATACAAATCTTTCCACTTTATAATATTCATATAGATATATGAAGCTTACGAGTTAGTTTATTTGAACGCCCCAATGTCAGGAACAAATGGCACGACTAGAATTTTTTTTAAGTATTAAATATCATCAGACTACGTAAACGAAGCCGCAGCTTAAACATAACGTTAGCCCAAGGTAACTATTTAAATTAGTTATTAACAAACGGATGGAATTCGCTTTCCCATATAAAATTACAGTACTTTAGTATAGAAAGCGTCACTACTAATACTCTTAATAGTCCCCTGTCCGACTAGGCTCTGTTTTAAAGTTTAACACGACAAGTAAGTCAGGACCCATCAACGTAGCAAAGGAAACATCAATCCAAACAAACGTTCTGCAACTTTCTAAATACAGACATTCGTATTGAAAACAATGCATCCAATCCCGCGAACAATAACAACATAACAATCACCGCTAATTAACACAACCGCCGTCCAAGCGGCGGCCATCTTGGCTAATGTATTGCACAATAAATTAAAATCCGAATTGCTCTTTCAAACGTCGAACACTAATTGAACGTCGCTAACTGCCCTTTGCCAATGCAAATAAAAACTATATAGTGTCATTTGTTTTTTTTTAAATACGGGTTATTTAGAAACCCAAACTAAAAGATAGAAAATTTATTTTAATTAAGAACAGTGTATTTTATTTTATTAATAATAATAGTGTAAATCAGGAAAAAAAATATTTTATTTAATAAAAGCGTTGCGTGAATGGTATCAGGATTCATCTTAAACCACCCCACGTCTTATTTTATAAAATCCATTTTTAGCTTTTGCAAACCCATATTTATACGTATTTTCTACATTTCAGTTAAATAGAATAATGAAATAATCTTATCAAATCAATGTATTGTCATCGGTCGTCGATAAATCTACAAGTTTGATAGCAAGCCGTTTTAAAGTGCGTCAAAATCGCGCCCAAAAGACTCGGTTACAAACATACAAGTGAATCTAAATTTAAAAAGCATTTAAAAAAAAACAAAAGTATACAAATTGATATTTTCGCATCCTTTTCCGACCTAGGGCGCTACTGGTCACATTTGTCTGTCAAATTTGAATTTGAAATCGGGAGCTGGCAGATTGATAGGGTTTTTTCTCAGAGTATTTTGAGGAAAGGTCCCGTCGTATTAACATAACGGCTGTTAGGCTAATAATGGCTGTGGCATCTATCTTTTTAAATGTATGTGTGTTGTGACACGCGACACCTTTACGAAATTAACATGTTTCGTCGACAAATATATGCGGTTTACATTAATCATTACGGCGGCAATTAATTTGTGGCTTACATGTTCATTTGGAGGGTATGTTTGTTATTTGGACCGAGGCCCATACACGTCTTCATACACACAATAAGCTGTAAATTCAAAGCCGTCGGTTATTGCTAATTGTTCGTTTAAATTGTATAATTATTTTTAATGATCGGACTGAGACCACGATAGCTTTTATACATCTATACAGATAAATAAAATTGAAGTGTCTGTTTGTAATTCCAAAATAACAGTTTTTCACTAAATGCGTATGAAAGTATACACGCTACTGATACTGAAAACCCAAGTTTTAAAATTTTTCTCTGTCTGTCTGTCTGTTTGTTCCGGGTAATCTCCCAAACCGCTGGACGGATTTTAACGGGACTTTCACTGGCAGGTAGCTGATGTATCAAGGAGTAACTTAGGCTACTTTTATTTATTATAAATATTAGGGTTCCGCGAGCATAAAGATGAAACTAAATCTACGCGGGTAAAACCGCGGGTCACAACTAGTGGAATAATATATACGTACAAGGAAGAGTAGTCTTTCATTAAATTGTACTAAAACAACCTTATGTATAAAAAGGGTCATGTTAAAATACCGGGGAGTTTGTTTCGCCCTTTCTTCTCTTGACAAGCTTATATTTGGAAAACGCAGTAGATTAACCTAAGTAAATGCAAAATTACGTTTAATGAGTGTCCCTTAAGAAGAATTTAAAAAAAAACATTGATTTAAAAAGATCTTACTCATTTACATTCGCTATCGATCACGCGTGAATATCAAACGATTTCGTATCGATAGAGTCGTTTGAATCGACGCAACAATGGCTGTCCCATCCCTAACATAAGTAGGTAATATACCCACGGGAAATATCCACCATTTACATTTCACCAGCGTGGGATTATTAATGTTCTTCGCATACGATCTGCTTCGTGTAATTGCGACGGTTAACGGAGCTATTTGGATTTTTTCGCAGTAATTACAGTGCATCGTTATCCTTCTATTTACTTATCTGCATAATTAACGCCGCATTCCAACTCGTTTCAATATTACATTTCCAATTGACTGGTGAGAAAGAAAAAAAGAATAAAGAGTTTTATCTGTGTTGTTGGTATTTTTATTAAAAAAATATTTGTGTTCGAATTTTGAATTCGGGACTGGAATAAAAGAACATAAAAGCGCGAGCGGCGAGCGGCGAGCGGCGAGCGCGGCGCGGCGCGGCGCGGGCGGCACACCGGCCTCGGACCGCTTGCTAAGCCCTCGTATCTCAAATCTCCTTCGCCGTTGTCTCACTGTTGTTTCACATCTTTATCTTACATGGTTTTCGTTTTAATAACAACATTACACAAAATGTTTGCCCACTAATCCCCGCATCCTCGGTTTGTTGGCGGATGCCAAACGGTAGTGATGAAATGTATGACATACGGCTCTATCTTATCTATGGCCACTCTGCAACATATGTTACTCGACGGCGCCTAATGGAATAACAGCTAATTCAACACTTTTGCCCTAAAATCCCATTCATTTGCGCAATGGTGCGGGTCGGGTGGCGTGACACAGAGTGTTTGTATTATTCCAAGAATAAAATAATAGTAGTACGATCGTTCTAGTGACAGTAATGAGCTCAACAATAGGAGTCGCGGGGTGAGGCTCTCCGGCGGCCGGGCGTCTCACTAATTTCGCGCCCTTTCACCTGTCAATCAGACGTCACGGGCCGCGCAAACGTCTGCGAAACTGGAATTAGCAATGTTACGAAAACGTTTGTAAATTGCATTGAATTTCACTAAACGTTCAGCCTGGCTGGCTGCAAGAGAAGAAACAAAAGCCGTGATTTACTTGAGACACGACATGTGCGCAGAAAATGTAATTGCACGGCGAAAGCCCGCAAAATCATCAATGTTTCCGCGCGGCTATCTGTCAACTTGACATCTGCGTTCGGCGCGTAAATTTGGTGCGTTCTAAAACTCGACTGCGGAAAGCCGTTATAATCCGAGATTAAAGTAGAGAGATTAATTGCTGGGATGACATAATTTAGTTGATAATTAGGCTTAATTCGGTGCGTTGACATCGAATGCATATTGTTTTTATTTGCAGATGCAACGTTATTTATTCATTCTCATCACCAAATATATCATGACGGACTGCATTATTTTTTTAAATCCATAAGCAAAATAAAACTACCTATATAATTTTTTTTATTTTTCAAAATCCTCATTGTAGGGAGAGAATTTAAATTAGTTTCGTACACAAATTAGGTATATCCTACCTAATTTGTGTACAGAAAATTGGATCTTACGCGAGCGGGTGCGTTCAAAATATACTTTACTTTTTATTTCAAGACTGTCACCTTTCCGACGTTTTTATTTGACTCGCTTATAATTAGTTTTTAATTATCTTGACAGAGGACTTTCGTTGCGTGATTTTTTATGCTGTGACGGGTTTTTCAAAGATACATCCAATTTATATGTGAGAAAATAGCCATTACTGTAATTCGAATCCAGAGAGATTTAATTGGAAAATATGAATATAAATTTGAAATTCTAGAATATGTGTTGGAACAGGTACACATTAAAAACATGTTTATAGAAGTAAATTATGTCATATTTATTTAAAATTATCGTTTCATGCCTTCTTGCAAGAGTCTTCTCTTCTTAGGGGTGGCCTTTTCACCAAATATATCAGTTTTTTTGCTAAAATCTGGCTACAGTTATATTTTTAGAGTTGAAATTTATAATCACGCTTTTAGATTCGAAATGAAAATTATTTATTATACTAGCCGTACCTTTATTCTTTTTTAACAGGTTTTATGCACGTACCCGTATTTTTTAAAGTAAATATAGTCTAAGAAACTCCTTGTAACACCAGTGAAATTCTCGTTAAAATCGGTCCAGTCGTTTCAGAGATTACCCGGAACAAACAGACAGACACAAAGAGAAAAAAATATTATTTATGTGAGTAACGTACTTATATACTTTCATGTGCATTTAATAAAAATCGATTTATTTTGAGTTACAAAAAGATAGATTATTGAAGGCCCGGTAAGTAATATCGTCAAAAATACCAACAGTTCATCCCTAATAATGTTATAAATGCGAAAGTAACTCTGTCTGTCTGTTACGCTTTCCCGCTTAAACCTCTCAACCGATTTTGATGAAATTTGGCACAGACAATCTTTAGACCCTAAGAAAGGACATAGGCTACCTTTTATTATAAATATTAGAGTTCCGCGACAATAAGGATGAAACTAAATCTAAGCGGGTGAAACCGCGGGGCACAGCTAGTAAACTATAAAAGTATATAGCTTCTGTTTCAATTTAAATGTTCATGTTGAGACTGTCACATGATTTCAATGGCCGTGGGGTGACCAGCTAGTGACTACGACACGACACTTATATATAAGCGGTCACGTGTTCTATACCTACCTGTTTAAATGACAGATAATATTCACAACAGTTTAAATATAACATGATAATCAATCTATACTCTATACAGATAAATAAAATTGAAGTGTCTGTTTGTAATTCCAAAATAACAGCTTTTCACTAAATGCATATGAAAGTATACACGCTAAAAAAACACACACTAAAAAACCAAGTTTTAAAAATTTTCTCTGTCTGTCTGTCTGTCTGTTTTCTTCCGGGTAATCTCTGAACTGGGTAATCGCTGTAACCGCCGAAGCTGGGTAACCGGGTAATCGCTGGACGGATTTTAAGGGGACTTTCACTGGTGTTTCAAGGAGTAACTTAACTTTTAGTAAATAAAATAAAAATGTGTTATTAAAGGGCTCTGTAGGCAAGGTCCTGGAGATACTGGCAGCTGTTTGAACTCCACAACTTCATAGATACGGTAGGCTGAGATATGTAGGGCATAACAGGATCTTCCTATTTTATCAAAATTGGCATATTCGAAAAGATTAGGGTAAGTTTAAGAAAGGTAGTAGTTAATCGTTCATGTAATTAATAATTATTCACTAGTGTCCCGCAGTTTCACCCGCGTAGATTTAGTATCATCCTTACTGTCGCGGAACCCTAATATTTTTAATAAATAAAATAAGCCTATGTTACTCCTTGAAACATCAGCTACCTACCAGTGAAAGTCCCCTTAAATTCCTTCCAGCCGTTTCAGAGATTTGTGTCAGTAGCGTGTATACTTTCATATGCATTTAGTGTAAAGCTGTAATTTTTGGATTACAAACAGACACTTCAATTTTATTTATCTGTGTAGATGTAATTCATCAGCGAGTAACATAGGCTATATTTCTATCCCCGTACCACCACGGGATCGGGAACTACGCGGGTGAAACTGCGTGACGTCCGCTAGTCGTTTATCAAATGAATTCAGTACCATAAATACTCACGAGTATTTCATCTTATTTATAAGAAGCACATAGCATATCAATGTGTTGTTTTTTCACGCCACATTTAAAGTCAATAACCGACTATTATTAGCATTCTGCTTAGCATTTTATTTATAGTAATATTAACGTTCAATAGAATATCATCCGTTATAACTTTTTTTATGTAATCGCATGTCTTTGCCTCCATAAACCATGAAATAGTGACGTAAAATTAAAAAAGCAAGTGCGCGCGAAATGAACTGCCTATATGTCAAACGTCACACTAACGGTTCAATTAGACATAGACAATATAGCTGTATCGAACACGTCACTTGTCAAACGCTAAAGGGTACGATAACATCGTGATAAATGCATTGCACTTAATAAAATTGTTATTGCTAAAACCATGTACGTTTTTTTTAACTTGTACATACATTACAGTCCCTAGAAATATTATGCATATGTGCCCCGCGGTTTCACCCGCGTAAATTTAGTTTCATACAAACTTTCATCCCCAATATATCCCCTTGGGAGTAGAATTAATCAAAATCCTTTCTTAGCGGATGCCTCAGTCCGATCCGTCCAGTGGTTTGGGCTGTGCGTTGATAGATCACTATGTCAGTCAGTCAGTCACCTTTGAGTTATATATATTTTATGAATAGCTCTGCCCCGCGGTTTCGGCCTTGTAGAGTTAGCGACACTTTTATAATAACTCGAAGCCTTCAATAACAATTGGACAACGGGGAGAGATGTTCTTGCCCAGCAAACGGACAGCGCAGGCTGTATTATCTATTAAGATTACTAATTACCTAATAGCCTAAGTTACTCCTTGAAACATCAGCTACCTGCCAGGAAAAGTCCCAGTAAAAACGGGCCAGCCGTTTCAGAGATTACCCGAAACAAACAGACCACCTTTTAAATCCTTCAGGACTCAACGTCCACCTAATCAAATGACATGGCTCTGTTATGGTATATTCCTTCTTAAGCAGTCTCTATAAAATACTTATGACAATTTCGATATTAGTTTTATTGGAACAATTATTCCAATCAAGATATGTCGCTTGCTTTTTAGAAAAAGTGGCTTTGAAACTATGCGAAGAAGGTTGAGATGGATATCGAGGTGGCGTAACGAGATTGGACAAGGTAAGGAATGAGTTTATAAGGGACGTCTGAAAGTAGCACCAGTGACTGAGTAGTTGAAGAATAAATTGTCGTGGTATGGACATGTTATGCGGAGGGATGATGATAATGTTGGCAAAAGAGTTTTGTTTATGAATGTAGAAGACCTAAGAAACGATGGATGGATTGTGTGAAAGATGATATGGCTAGAATGGGAGTGAGTACAGATATGACGGCTGATAGAGAGAAATGGAAGAGAAGAACACATTGCGCCGACCATGAATAACATGGGATAAGGACAGGAGGATGATAATGCCAGCACAATACAGTGACACTTCAATTAGTTCTATGCTACTATTGTAGCAATTGATTGCAAAAACCGCTTATATCAGAAGGATCCCACCTGATGGTAACAGGGGCTTATCCAGCTTTGGCGCCAGGAGGGGTTCACGTAGTCATTCGTTCCCAAACGTTTGCCATCATACAAAGTTATTATATTATATTGAATTAATTAAATACTGAAGGCATGTAGTTACATAAAAACTGTATGGTGACAAAATATATTTAAAAAAAATTATGTTCAATTAGTGGTCCACCTAAGTCCTGGAACCAGCTCAGGGGGGGGTCATGACCCCCATGACCCCCCCCCTGGATCCGCCGTTGGATGGTAACTGGTAACCGCTGTCTATGGTAGCTTGCAATACCAGGGGCATCACTCATTGCCAACCCTGTTAATATCTCTTCACACTCTTCTTGAAAAACCCCATGCTGCAATCGTTTGGGAAGACCATGAGAAGTTCATTACAAAGATGTTTTAGGCACGACCCTTGAAATATCAAGTATTAGCACTAAACTCTCGTAGCTTATAATAATTTCCAGGCAATCTAATAAATTTGATGTTATAAATAACAATCGGAGCAAATCGCCAGTGTATATATGCCGTCTGTTACATACAACTTCCACCACACCCTGGGGCCCAACCATGAGCTCTTATTGCAATGTTAATTCAGTTGTGCGACAGTGACAGATGTATACACGTCACATACATCTGTCTCATAAATGAGTGAAACTATCATGGCAATAAGAGCTCATGGTAAGGCCCCAGGTCACGTGTATTAACTATCAACAAACGAACGCTACCAATATGGCCGCCAACTCCAGATTATTTCAAACAAAACGCCTGATTAAAAAAATTACATCACAAACTTAGCATTAGTAAAATGTTTTAAGATAAAAATAAATAAATCCGTGTGTAAATTATTTCGTTCGCACATTAAGCTATCAATAAGTTCGCGCCGCCCACCTGTGACGCGTCCCCAGACGGATCCACCAATTTATCGACCGATTAATATCGACATAACGAATAAATCCATCAAACGGCCACATCACACAACGTGTTAATTCAAAGCCATAAATCTTTGGCAGATTTACGTTATGTGCGTCGTCAGCGGTGTTATAACTCGACCGAGTGTGGGAGGCCTCGGACAACAGTTGAACTCTTTTGAACCAACGCTACTCGACAGGTGTCACTTAAACCGGTGCCCTAGCCGGCCCAGCTAACCATAAACAAGCACTGAAAAAACATTTACTTCAAAAATAGAATTCGAATTCCCGCGCCTAATTGCGCTCCCGCCAATGAGAGAGAAGTGCGTGCGAGCGGGAAAACTGGAATTTGGAAGGAGATGGATAGCAGTGGAAACGGCGACTCCGCCCCGTGGACAACATGGCGTGTTGTGTGATTGGTGCTTTGCAGCCGCCCATCGCCGCGCGCGGGAAAGCGGGAAATGTCACAGCGACGGCCGCGGGGCGAGGGAAAACGTCGCGTGCAACGTCACTGCGAACGTTCCATTTTTGAAATCTACGGCTCTATGCTTAATTACTTTTTAATGGTCGGTTGATTGTCCTGTCAAAGACTTGGTGCCTATTTTTTAAATTGCATGTCTATTAATACTTAGCCAAGTGAGGAAAATTAGGTTTTGTTTTCGTGTAAGGTATTCTGGTAAGAAAAAAATTACAATCTCATGAAAGTTAATAGCACGATAGAAATATGAAAACTTATTGGTTATATCATGATTCCTAATAATTATTTTACCTATTTTAGTGAAGGTAGTTCCTAGAGTAGGTCATACGAGGACTAACAAAACTAATTCGCAGTAAGTCTATGGTAATGGTTGATTTATTTCGTATTAAAATCTATACAGATAAATAAAATTGATGTGTCTGTTTGTAATTTCAAAATAACAGCTTTTCACAAAATGCATATGAAAGTATACACGCTACTGACACTAAAAAACCAAGTTTTAAATTTTTTTCTCTGTTTGTCTGTCCGTCTGTCT
Source organism: Watsonalla cultraria (assembly GCA_964035505.1). Lineage (NCBI taxonomy): Eukaryota > Metazoa > Arthropoda > Insecta > Lepidoptera > Drepanidae > Watsonalla > Watsonalla cultraria. The sequence goes on from OZ037729.1 coordinate 1,456,566, forward strand.
ATCTGTCTGTCTGTTTGTTCCGGGTAATCTCCGAAACGGCTGGACAGATTTTAACGGAACTTTCACTGGTAGGTAGGTGATGTTTCAAGGAGTAACTTAGGCTACTTTTATTTATTAAAAATATTAGGGTACCGCGACAATAAGGATGAAAATAAATCTACGCGGGTGAAACCGCGGGGCACAGCTAGTTGAATATAATTTTGGAAAAGTAATTACTGAGTTTCTTGCTAGGTTCTTCTCTAAAAACAACTTACCGAACCTGGCGGTAACATTCCAAAATAACTTTTCACTAAATATATGTGAAAGTATATACGGTACTGACATTAAAAAGCAAAATTTTTAAATGTGTTCTCTGCCTGTCTATCCGTCTGTCTGTCTGTCTGTGTGTTTGTTCCGGCTAATCCCCGAAACGGATGGACCGATTTTAACGGGACTTTCACTCCCAGGTGTTTCAAGGAGTAACTTTGGCTACTTTTATTTTACAAAACATTAGAGTTCCGGGGGCCACCCATTAAATTAAGTCGTGAGGGTGGGTGAAACCGCGGGGAACGGCTAATCTAAATTAATATTATAAAGAGGAAAAACTTGTTTGTTTGTATTGAATAGGCTCCGACACTACTAAACCGATCTTAAAAATTCTTTCAGCAATGGATAGCTACATCATCAGCGAATAAAATAGGCTATATTTTATCCCCGTACTCCCAATAATTTGTCGAGCAGACGTCAATACGACTTATTTTTAATTTCTAGATAATTCTTTCAACACGTATCTATTTTACGGTAATTCAGTTAAAAAACAAATTATGCTCACGCCATCCCAGAAGGGGTAAGCAGATATGTTTTAACAACGCTAACGTGTCAGAGGGTGAGTCCACAACCGTCTCAGGCACTATAAATACGTCATTGAATTATTTCTCAGACATATGCAGGTTTCCTCACGATGTTTTCCTTCACCGTAAAGCACGTGGTGTGAAATCACTGCACATAAGTTTTTTTAGAAATACTCATTAACTAACCCAAACCTCGAGGCCACCACGGTCATCCACGGTAATCCTGTTCGTTTTATATTATTCACACACAATGCCAAAGTTTGATTATAATTGTGTTGCATATTATAAAATATCATGCGTACACTAACCTTAGCCTGCTACTGCATCCAATTAATCTTCGAGAAGATGTCACACATAATTTCATTATCAAAGATAATTTCGGATTTATATTGTTCGTCCATTTTTGATTGCACATTCTAGTTGCACACTACGCGCCTTTCGATATTTTTTTCGAGGGCTGAGGGTATTCTGGGTATTTGAAGACGGTCAGAGCATCAATTGACAGGTTAAATTACCAACTGTCATGTGTGATACGACATTTGAAGATTGACAACTGCGTTTGGCCCTTGAGTTGCCGTTTTTTCTTTATCTATGGTCATTGCATCAACAAAAAAAACTTACAAATTTAAAATAATATCTTTATTTGATTAGACTTCTTACAAAGTACTTTATGATTTATATTATGATTATAAATGTTACCACCGGGTTCGGAAGATTGCTGTTGCTGAGAAGAACGGAGACAGAATCCAAGACCTCGCGTTCCAAAGTAGGTTCCATCTAAGTATATTCATATTATATTATAATTACTAGCTTTGCCCTGCGGTTTCACCCGCGTAGATTTAGTTTCATGCTTCATGTCGCGGAATCCTAATATTTTTAAATAAATAAAAGTAACCTAAGTTACTCCTTAAAACATCAGCTACCTGCCAGTGAAAGTCCCGTTAAAATCGGTCCAGTCGTTTCACAGATTACCCGGAACAAACAGACAAACAGACAGACAGAGAAATTTTTCAAATCTTGTATTTTCAGTGTCAGTAGCATATATACTTTCATATGCATTTAGTGAAAAGCTGTTATTTTGGAATTAAAAACAGCAATTCAATTTTATTTATCTGTATAGATTTTAGAAAGCAGCTTAGTAGCTGCTTTCAATATATGCAGGCAGCACAGATACCATTAGGTACTTTGTTTACTGAATTATTATCTTTCATAATATGCCCGCATATAAAGTGATAGATTGGCACAAACAATGTTGCTATCTATTGACACCTGCCTCGGCAAAGTAACATTCTCTCGCGCTTATGCAAAATGGAGGCTAAATTAATGTTATAAATATCCTGACGCCATCACAGAAGGGTCCCCGAAGAAGTATGCAGAGGTGTTGTAACAACAACACCCGTCACCGTTTTATTTTTTTATTGACGAGGGGGAAACCTTCAAAAGGTCCCCGACCGCCCTGGGAGAGGCAGATCGGGGTATGTGGGATTTTTACCTCACTAAAACCCCCCCGGTGGCCATCCTCAGTGCTCAGGGGGGACTCCGGGTACTCTGATAGATCGCACCGGTGTCCGCAGCTGTATCGCCGCGCCTGAAGACCTCGCTGTGGTCGGCAGCGCGAGCCACATCGCGCTGCCACCTTCCCGGGCCCGCGGCTCGGGGGTCAAAGCTCCCACCCCGACCACCGCCAGCAGGCCCGCCAGCCCCCTTTTAGTCGCCTCTTACGACAGGCAGGGGATACCATAGCCAAAGTCTTAGACCCTGGCTATTGGGTGGAACACCCGTTACCGTGTGCCAACGTCAGCGCTCATAACTCGCCAAGGCACCTTTATCTATACAATTCGAAGTCTTGACTGATTTATATATTAACGCACATTCTAAGCAGCTAGTCCTAGAGACATGACATTAGGAGAGTATGTTGTGAGGTCTGCATTATGAAAGATTATCCAAAATTCCAGTTTTTAGGTTAAATTTTACTGCCATGCAGGCGATGCTGCGCGGGCTTGCTAGTTAAGAAACAGCTTTTTAATTTGAACGAGCTCACAGCAAGAATTAGAGTTATAATTTTGACCAGGTATTTATTTATTTAAAGACATACATATGCACACACCTGTATTCCCTGAAGGGGTAGGCAGATGTGTTGTAATAACAACACCCACTTTTCACACACGATGATTAATGCCAACGCGAAAGATGGTGAGTCTATCGCCGTCTCAGGCACTATACATACGTGTTTGAATTACTTCTCAGACATATGCAGGTTTCCTACTATGTTTTCCTTCACCGTAAAGCACGTGGTGTGTATTTAAAGACTTGAAGAAGTAAAAACAATTACCTTAATCAGTATCCAACGGCACCATGCCAGGAAGACACAGTTTTACTTATAAATCGTTGTTTATGAAGGGGAGAGGAAGACCTAAGAAACCTTGGATGGATTGTGTGAAAGATGATATGGCTAGAATGGGAGTGAATACAGATATGACGGCTGATAGAGAGATATGGAAGAGAAGAACACATTGCGGCGACCATGAATAACATGGGATAAGGACAGGAGGATGATGATAAACTTGGAAGGCCACAGCGTACAGTGTCCATGAGATATTTTACTGTTCGATTATGCTATGGGTTTTTGCGCCTATCTCATATATCATAGCAAAAGTTTTGCTATTACATTGCAATTTGTAGTTCGCATTACATCACTGTGCGTTTCAGGCGTAGCAAAAAAAAATGCCGTTATTCCTCAAAGGGATGAGGGAAGTTCAAGTGAGAAATAACATTCCACAGACAATATGCTCACGCCTGTATCCCATGGGGGTAAGCAGAGACCACCGTTTGGTTTGCCACAAGCGATTCTTACATAATATGTAGATAGGTACTCCTTTTGTTTGGTCCACATTCATGCATCGCTTCATACACTTCCTTCGTTCGGTTATGGGCTTCGAATTTCACCTTTATCAGAGCACAGATTATGCCAAATTCTGGAGGTCTGAAAAATATTGCAGCTTACAGGAACCGCATGTGGACACGGTAGATACATCTGTATGCATGAGACTGAAATGATTCATGGAATCTTATGCAACCTCTACCAAATTGTTCACACATCATCCCTGGCCTTATCCCATACACTGTTGGGGTCGGCACTTGATTCAACCCGATGTGGCTGGTCACCTGATTTTAATACGAAGCAACTGCCATCTGATCTTTGTAGCCCCTTTTACGAGGAAAATCGATAATCTGGGTTAAACCTGTTGTCAGACTATATTAAGCCTGCGACTGACCTGTAATGATTGCCAAAGATGATAAAAACATAGATAAATATTATATTTTTGTCGTTTTTTGTTTGCAGTACAGATACCGCCACGAGTTTTGAGCACTCAACGAAAATAGTGAGAAGAACTGAGCATGTAGGTATTTGTTACTAATGCGCATTAGGACTCATTAGCTCGTGACGTTCTAAGCCTAAGTATGTATCTATCAGAACGAGAATTTCGTGCGAGTTTCGCTTGTGTAAAATCTATACATACAGACAAATAAAATTGAAGTGTCTGTTTGTAATTAAAAAATAACAGCTTTTCACTAAATGTATATGAAAGTATACACGCTACTGACACAAAAAAATCAAGTTTGAAATTTTTTCTCTGTCTGTTTTTTCCGGGTAATCTCTGAAACTGCTGGACCGATTTTAAAGAGACTCACTGGCAGGTAGCTGATATTTTAAGGAGTAACATAGGCTCCTTTTATTTATTTAAAATATAAGGGTTCCGCGAAAATAAGGATGTAACTCAATCTACGCGGGTGAAACCGCGGGGCACAGCTAGTTATAGAATAAACATAAATTAGCAGTGTAATCCCTGCTTTGATGTTTTTCAGCAATGAGAATTATTTATTCAGTTTAGGCCCTGGTAAGGCACTTATGAATGTCGAAGAATTTACCACCGGTTCGGAAATAGCCTTCTGAGAAGAACTGGCAAGAAAATATACTAACTTACCCTCTTAGTTACAATACTTACATTTGCTCAGCTTCTTTTTATCCAGACCTATCTATCACACAACACTCCAACCCGCAATCAATCAACATCCTGAGCAGAACATGTGTAGATTTCTCAAAAACTTATCAACTTTAACATTGGGCCACACGCAACGCCACTCGAATCCAAGATGGCCGGCGTCAACTGTCAAAATATTAGCAAATTAGTGATTTATCGAGTGTTTACTCGCTGTTGTGTGCCTGAAACGAGATCAATATAGTAGATAATGTACGTGGAGAATTTGTAGAAAGTATCATCTGGCTACCTACAGCCTTGTCATAACTTTATTTTGCATTTTTGTGCGTTGAGAAGTAGGAAATTATGTTCAAATAAGGACCACTTAAAAAACTTAAAAAAATCGTCTTATGCAGGTTTCCTCACGATGTTTTCTTTCACCATAAAGCATGTAGCGTAGTTTCTAAAAAAACTTATTGATGCAGGCCGCTGGGATTCGAACTAGCAGATGACTGCTCAAAACCACCATGGCTTTACCATTACCATGGTTTCATTAGCGAGAGTCAAAACGGGATCACCTGATCAAATTATAAGATCAATATATTATCACGTAAGTTCACACAAGTGCAACCGCAAGCCAGAACTATGTTGTAATAAACACATAAAAATACCTGTCTCATTTTTTAACATCAAAAACAATATGATATTAGGTTTAGGTTTAGGTTTATAGAAATTTATTCTCATAAAAACTTACATAAGTTCTCTTACAATGAGATTTAGTTAAATAATTACTTAAATCTAATTAAATTACTCCGACTATTGTTACTATATAATTTATAAATTAACCAACTTGTACATATATTGCTTCAATTTATTTTTGTAATGTTTAATATCGTCACAACTTTTAATATCATTAGGTAATTTATTGTACAGCTGCACTCCTTCAAACAGTATAGTTTTCTTGCCATAGTTGGTGCGTTATATATTTAAAATATATAATATGATATATAAAAAAAAATTAATAAAAAAAAAAATATGGTGTAGTTTTTTAATGATTGCCGTCCATTAAGACAAGTGGAACGAGTACACAGCACTGCGCACGCGCAATAAAAGCACAATGCACGCGGAAGCAATCTCCGGAAGGTAGCGTGTCTTCTGATCTTGGCTCTGAGTGTGGTGTAAAGAATAAGAGATTGGCTTTAAATACTTCTCATGCCGACATCATCGTCCGTGGTTAAGTTACTTTGTTCTAACGCTAACTTCAACACGCGATTGTTATAAGCGTATAACCTTCCTCTATAAATAAGCTATCTAACAAAGAGATATTTTTTCCAAATCAATCAGTAGTTCCTGAGATTAGCCCATTCACACAAACAAACAAGTGCAGCTATTTCGGTAATGCCTAGTGATATCCATGACAATCTGGGCACAATTACTAACAACAACCGTACTAGTCTGGGCCTTCAAGAAAAATCGCTTTGCCTTACAATCTGGGTCCACGAGAAATCGCTTCATCGTATAATCTGGGCCAACGTGAAATCGCTTTATCGTATAATCTGGGCCCACGAGAAATCGCTTCATCGTATGATCTGGGCTAACGTGAAATCGCTTTATCGTACAATCTGGGCCCACGAGAAATCGCTTCATCGTATAATCTGGGACCACGTGAATTCGATTTATCTTAGAATTTATGCCCACGATAAATCTGCCGCGTTATTCACTAATGTTTCTCAGAGCCGCACTCGTCATCGAGTGTAGATTTTAAAAATACGAATTTGAACCTTATCCTCAACGTATTATGTATTTCCTATGATCGTCGAGTTCGATGCTGAGAAACCTTAGTGAATAACGCGGCTGTACAAGACAAAAAATAAGCCAAATCCATACAGATAAATAAAATTGAAGTGTCTGTTTGTAATTCCAAAATAACAGCTTTTCACTAAATGCATATGAAAGTATACACGCTACTGACACTAAAAAACCAAGTTTTAAAATTTTTCTCTGTCTGTCTGTCTGTCTATCTGTCTGTCTGTCTGTTCCCGGTAATCCCTGAAACTGCTGGATTTTAACGGGACTTTCACTGGCAGATAGCTGATGTTTCAAGGAGTAAAATTGGCTACTGCTAGTTATTAAAAATATCAGAGTTAATAAGCGTGAATCTAAATCTACGCTAGCTACTTACCTACTAAATCACAGCTAGTATTTTAAAAAAAAATTGTTTTGTTCTCTGTAATACCACCCCTGTATTTGTATAGCTGATTAATAATATTATAGAAATATAAATATAATACCTAATATGATGTCACAACTATCCTCAAATCGCTACAGTTTATGAACTAATCCACGCTGGCAGCCGGACGCATGTTTTTGCCGTACATTACGTCACCGTAATTTGTTTGTGCGGAACTTGGTATGTAGAATTGCTTTTATATTTATAGATATATACACCCTAATAACTACCTCTGCATATTTACCGGAGTTTTAGTGGAGTAATTAGCCCTCGATAACTTTCTGAAAGAGCTAAAATATTAATTTTGATTTTCTGCAAAACCATTTTTTTTCCTTCTTGCAAAAAAAAAATGTTTGTTGACGTTCAGTATAACTTATCCTATATATCGACTTAAACACTAAGTTAACACAACAACAATGTTTCATTAAACAAACAAACATACATACATCCTTTCACGCTTGTATCCCATGGGGATAGGCAGAGACCACCGTATGCCACAAACAAACAAATTTCGAAAACTTGTGTGGTCTACTTGCAATTTATAATTAAATTATAAATTTTACAATAAATATAAATAATAATTCTCATAACACATTTTTTTATATACATATGTAAGACTAGCTGTGCCCCGCGGTTTCACCCGCGTAGATTTAGTTTCATCCTTATTGTCGCGGAACCCTAATATTTTTAATAATAAAAGTACCAACCAGTGAACGTCCCGTTAAAATCGGTCCAGCCGTTTCAGAGATTACCCGGAACAAACAGACAGACAGACAGATAGATTTAAAACTTGGTTTTTTATTGACAGTAGCGTGTATACTTTCATATGCATTTAGGGAAATGCTGTTATTTTGGAATTACAAACAGACACTTCAATTTTATTTATCTGTATAGATGTATAGATTATAAACTTTACAAACACTTAATTATGAACACCTTAAAATATTAATTTCACATCGTGCAATTCGAACTTTTAGTGAATGGCAAACATCTTGTACGTACATTTGACCTACTTAAACATGCTTGCTTACATAAATAAAACAAAAATATTAAAATACTGTCATGCCATCTCGGTACCTTAATCAGTCGTACAACTTTCTAGCCCAACTTACTACAATAATAAAGAATTCGGCACATATCGAGTTTAAAAACAAAAAAAATCGAATTACTAACCGCTCCTTATTAATATCAGATAGTACAATCGAATCGTACTAAGTATCGAGACATCGTATTCGAAAACCTTCTCAATACTCATTCATTACTGGTTTTTTTCCTTAATTCGAAAGTAGAACGATACAAAACCAGTAATGTATATAATGTAATTTGTTGTTAAGGTTTGAGTTGTAAAAACAAGTGGTCTCGTGGTACAGAGGAGCTATCACTGAATGGAAAGGCGAACTCTACATTTCACCAAGTATAAAACGTTGAGGGGGATCGCAAACAGCACAGTTCATACTAAGAAGTCGACAACACCCATCTGACCCATCAACATGATCGCGTTTGTAAGTCAAACTTTGTATTCTACATTTTATTAAGTGTTCTAGTGATGTAATCGATTTCTAAGTGACAAAAAATCGATTCAAAATTTGTGTTCGATTTAATTGTCACAAAATTTTGTGATTTTTTTAATTACATGTTCGATTGATTCCAATTTTAAACAATATTTTTTATAAATTGGTGCAAGTTGGTTCTAAATTTGAATATAATTTTTCTTGTTTTTTTTAGAACGTAATAGAAAATAACAGTTCTATTTTCAAACCTTATTAAAATATAAATATTTATACTTTTAAATTACATATACATATACATTGGAGGCAAAACGGTCAAAGATGATTCACACGACCCAAATACAGAGGCGCAAGTGAATGCATAAATCTGTTTTATGACATAATGATGCGGTAACGTAATTGTGAATTTCACATCTCAGTGAAGGGATTTCCTGTACTCTTAAATTACACTCTTAAATTACCTACTTCAAATTACCTTTGCACTTTCTCTTTTAATATGTAAGATGAAACTGGCGAAACATTTTAATTTATTCTGCCGTTAATTAACTGTTTATCTCATAAAGGTTACCATATAACAAATAGTTGTTTTATAGGGTTTCAAGTTATTTAGTTGTTAACAAATGTCATGAAATACATATAAAACTATGTGAACTGTTTTAATGTAGATTTCATAATTTGCATAGACTTTTCTATGTTGATTTCTACTAAATTATTGTATTACTTACCATAAGCCTCTAATATTGAAATTTCATGGTTGAGAATGCTGGATCAGAATTGAAAAACCAAAAAAAAAACTGTAGAAAAACCTTTCCAGATTTTCATTTTGTGGCAAAAGAGTCCTGATGGAAACCAACACCCTCTAGAGATAATTACCATCAGGCAGACCCACGTGTCACCCACGCATTGCTTGCCTTATTAAGACCTAGCTGATCCCCGCGGTAACACCCGCGAATAATTAGACTACCACGAAAATGTATTTTTTATAGTCTATGTGTGTACTGATGAAGCTATATTTTTTTAAAGTTTTATTAAAATACATTCAGTAGTGTTTACGTAAAAGAGGAATAAACATCCATCCATCCATGATTACAATCTTTCGCGTTTATGTACTAGTAGGATTACTTCACTGTCCGAACATATTAAGATACGAAATAGTCTCCTGATAACAAGAACAGCGCCTTCTCTGCTCTCGATGGAGAAACTGAAACATTACCTTAAAAGTCACCTTGGTATTTCCAGAAAATAGCAGCCATTCTCCTCCTGGCGTCAGTAGCCAGTGCAAGACCCTCGGAGGACTGGGAGCCGGAAGGTCACTCCCACAGCGAGCACACGAAGCCTTACCACGTGACCGTGATCAAGAAGATCGGAGTCCCAGTGCCTCACCCTATCGCCGTGTCAGTCCCGCAGTATGTGAAGATACCCATCCCTCAGCCCTACCCTGTCCACGTGACGGTGGAGCAACCGATCCACGTTCCAGTATACAAGGTTTGTTCTAAAACGCAAATTCAAGATTATTTAGCTGCTAGGCTTTTTAAATCTAATATACCGCCTGTTTTCCTGTACAAGTGATGATGAATATTGATACTATATTCATATTATAAGGAGGAATGATTTGTCTGTTTGCAACGAGTAGGCTACGAAACTACTGGACCGATTAAAAAAAACCTTTCACTAATAATATGCAATTTTTAACCGACTTCAAAAAAAAGAGGAAGTTATAAATTCGCTGTATTTTTTTCATAGAGTTAAATTAGGGATCCCTAATAAAACACGGGTGACGCTGCGGTTGGAAGCTAGTCGTAAATAATGATCTGAGCTGTCCCAAACATGAATGGGTAAATCAAATATTGCAATAGAAGTATTCAACCAACTGCTTTATTCTAAAGCCGACGCTAAAAACTAACGAGAAAATACAATCTGTAACATTTTACGACACACAATAAAAATTATAATTTGTCCAAAATTCGATGAAAGACAAAATTTACAGTGATCGTAAATGTTTAGTGCATATTAATTGAGTCCCACAAATTAGAAGTTCCTTCCTTGGTGGGCCACTGGTCTCATCACGTATCTTTTATTACAAATTTAGTTCAAAAAAATACAAAAGTATAAAGTTTATTACGTAATCTCCAAGTTTCACCAAAATCACAATAAATACACTTTACTATCCACTTACTTTACGATGCTGCGTTTAAATAATTAAAATGCTAATACATTTCACATATTTATAGCGTTTTAGTACATTCATAATTTATAAAAGTTACAATTTATTAATTAGAATCGTCATAATTATTTGGGCCGTTAATTTTTATAACAACACATAAAACCCGAGTTCCTGATTACGAATCGAATGAGATTCAAATTATAAATTTTTAATTTAACAAGATCAAAACGTGACCAGAATGAGGTTCCGCCGAATTTAAAAACTAATAAAAAAAACGAGCGAGACGCATAAAGAAAAAAAAACTTAATCTCTGTATCGTGCATGGTGATACAAAACGTAAATTTTCACTTCGCTTATCATTTTATTTTGCGTTTAGTTTCCATATCGAAGTGAAACGATGTAATTTTCCAAACAATGCAAGATTCACGAGCGATATTGTGTCACTGCATTGTGCTGTGTTCATTGTACTTACTTACTGTCTTGTGACATAAGTAGAGTACCATTCATACCGGTGCAGTGCACCAATTATTTATTATGTAACTTAACTGGCCATAACGAAAGTAAAAGTGACAGCCAGTGGAGCGTGCAGAGAGGAAAAAAACAAACATCGTTCCTCGCGTATTTGTGACAGATCGTTTTGACAATCACGTGGTATTTTTTTATAGGTGGTGCCCCATATCGTGGAGAAACCAGTGCCTTACACAGTGGAGAAACCAGTGCCCTATGAAGTGGAGAAGCCATACCCCGTCGAGGTTGAGAAGAAGGTTGAGGTGCCAATCCCCAAGCCCTACCCCGTCCACGTGCCAGTATACAAACACATCTACCACCACAAAGGCGGCAAACACTAAATCGAAATTGGAACGTAGTTTTAAAAACCTAGTTCGAATTATTCGAAATTCAAACGGGGTCATTTAGCGGGAACATAGCTTACGATGTAAGCTCCATTCCGTTAGATTCTGTACATACAAATGTAAGACTTGTGTAGATGTGATGGAGATGTATTTCCAAGCATTGACATTGTGATATTTATTGTGTGCATTACAATATGTTTGTTGCTGTTGTTTGCAACGATCGTTGTTGACTATTGTGTAATTTGTTGTTGATATTTGATTTTAGATTTATAAGAAATATATTTTTTAAGAATTTATTTTCAACTTATTTATTTACGCAATTACCTTCTGTTAATAATAGTTTACCTTCTGTTTCTCGTGATAACTACTCTATGATATGAGGTATCAAAAATAAAAAAAACAAGTAATACAACACTATTAAATTGCGCGCGAACCAATAATGACATACGCTTTAATTTAAATCCGAGTTATTGTTAATCGATATTCGATTCGATATATAAATCGATACTAAGTTGACATATTGTAATCGTTACGAGTACTTTCACTCGTCCTTATGTGGCGGTCAAGGCCCGGTTACTGAACCTTGTGAATAACGACCATTTTGACCGTTCAATGTACATTGATGAGTTTGTATCTACAAATTACTACATACATCTATATATCTATACTCTATACAGATAAATAAAATTGAAGTGTCTGTTTGTAATTCCAAAATAACAGCTTTTCACTAAATGCATTTGAAAGTATACACGCTACTGACACTAAAAAACCAAGTTTTAAAATTTTTCTCTGTCTGTCTGTCTGTTTGTTCCGGGTAATCTCTGAAACAACAGGGCAGATTTTAACGGGGGTTTCACTGGTAGGTAGCTGATGTTTCAAGGAGTAACTTAGGCTACTTTTATTTAAAAAAACATTAGGGTTCCGCGGGATAATGCAATTAACTCTACGCGGGTGAAACCGCGGGGCACAGCTAGTTATTTAATAAAAAAAAATAGGTTTTGCCCGAAATAAACCCGCTACACATTTAATGATGTCCACGCAAGTAAAACGGCAGGGCATAGCTAGTACGTAAGTAATAAGGAAAGTAACTTTCATCCACTTATGTCAATTGAGTGTAACTTAGTATCTAGACATTCTAGACCTGTTTGATTCAAGCAGTCATTAGGTCCGTGGGTCTGTAATTACAGCGTACGTTGTACCCACATTGAGTCATGACTGATTTGATTTCACATTCGTATTACGTACCTACATATCACGCCTGTATTCTAGAGAGAGGAGCTCGTGGCACAGTTGCTATTGCGCATATCATTCGATCAGCGAAGTTAAGCAACCATACGCCTAGCCAGTAGTTGGATAGGTGACCGCCCGAGTTCCCTCCGTGCCTCGGAGAGCACGTTAAGCCGTCGGTCCCGGTTGCCAATTTAACATCTTTGGCAATCGTTACAGGTCAGTCGGAGGCCTAAAAATAATCTGACAACTGGTTTAACCCAAATCACAGATTTTCCTCCTAAACGGGGTTGCGAAGGTCAGGTGGCAGTCGCTTCGTATAAAAATCAGGTGATCAGCCACATCGGGTTGAATCAAGTGCCGACCCCAACAATGTATGGGATAAGGCCAGGGAGATGATGATGATATCACGCATGTATTCCCCGAAAGGGTGAGCAGAGGTGAACTTTAATATAACTTAACTAGCTGTGCTCCGCGATTTTAATTTCATGGTTACCCGCGGATCCCTAATGTTTCTTAAAAATCTAAGTAGCCTTAGTTACCCCTTGTAACATTAGCTATCCGTCAGTGAAAGTCCCGTCAAAATCCGACCAGCCGTTTCGGAGATTACCCGGAATAAACAGACAGACAGAGAAAAAAATTAAAATTTGTTTTTTTAGTGTCAGTAGCGTGTATACTTTCGTATGCATTTAGTGAAAAGCTGCTATTTTGGAATTACAAACAGACACTTCAATTTCATTTATCTGTATAGATGTACGAGTATAGATGAACTGGGAACTTAGAAATGGAAAAATACATATAAAGTCTAGTGCCAACGTGACAGATAGAGAGTCTATCACCGTCTCAGCCACTACTTACGTCTTTGAATTACTTCTCAGACATTACAGGTTTCCTCACGATGTTTTCCTTCACCGTAAAGCACGTGTTGTGAAATCACTGCACATGCGTTTTTAAAAAAACTCATTGGTACAAGCTCTGCTGGGATTCAAACTAGCGTCGATTTTGCGTAGCAGGCGACTGCTCAAAACATGAGGCCTCCACGGCTCATTTTTCTTAATCCATGGGTTCGTTAACCCTTTCTGTGCAAGTAGAAGAAATATATATAGTAATCAGTATCGTAATTAAATATGCGATTTTTAAACTGTATAATATTTTTGAAAAGAGTAATTACTGGGTTTCTCGCCAGGTTCTTCTCAGTAAAAGCAACCTTCCGAACCTGGCGGTAGCATGTATAATCCTGTAAATTGTGTCATTCTGACGATTTGAAAGTGCTTTGTATAAAGTCGAATAATAATCGAATAAAGATATTTTTGACTTTGACTATATATTTGAGTCCGCTTTATTTTTGTATTTACCTAATTACTATTTTATTTACACTTCAATCGAAACACCAAATCTTTTTCTTCCAGACATATTGTGTCAAGACGACATTCGAAAAATTAAATCAATAAAAAAACATTTTAATATAAAGATTAAAGGTTCTACCGCTACATGTACATTGTATTTCGTGCTAAATAGAAACAATACACTGTAATATTAAATTAATTAAAGTTATGTACGATCCTCACGGCCACCGACTCACGTGCCCGCGTCATACATCGCAAAAAATAAACAAAAACTTATGATTTGCTGCCCGCTGCGTTTTAAATCTGATAATTTTACCTTTACACGCCTACGTAAGGTAACCTAAGTCTTATTTTAAGGGGACAAGGTGTAGTTTAGCTCGAGGTAATGGTGCAATAATTGTGGATTTTTGATCCTACCGATCCCGCCTTTACGAAGCGCAGTAGGGGGGTGAAAATTGCAACATTTATACACGATGGTTTTTTTCAAACTTACTATTATGTTATAAAGTCTTAATGTGAAGGGAATAGAGTTTAAAATCGCAGAGAATAATTTGTTTATTTTTTATTTTTTACACATTTTAAAGGTTTAGAATGCCTGCAGTGTTGCAAGATAAGAAAAGGAGTTTCCTTGAATACCATTTTTAATCTTAGGTTATGATTTATAATTTTTTTCTTTATTGATATTTGAGCTGATTAAACTCAGATTACCGGCTTTCCTCGTAAAAAGGGTTGCGAAGGTCAGATGGCAGTCTCTTGGTATAAAAATCAGGTGATCAACCACATCGGGTTAAATCAAGTGCCGACCCCAACAATTTATTTTTCAGATTTCATCTATACACGATACAGATAAAATAAAGTAAAATTGAAGTGTGTTTGTAATTCCAAAATAACAGCTTTTCACTAAATGTATATGAAAGTCTATACGCTACTGACACTCAAACACTAAGTTTTAAAAAAATCTCTGTCTGTTTGTTCCGGGTAATCTCCGAAATGGCTGGACGGATTTTAACAGGACTTTCACTGGCAGGTAGCTGATGTTTCAAGGAGTAATTTAGGCTACTTTTATTTATTAAAAATAATAGGGTTCCGCGACAATAAGGATGAAACTAAATCTAGGCGGGTGAAACCGCGGGGCACAGCTAGTTTCAAATATAATCATTTTCTTTTATAATCACTGCTCATTACGCAAAAATACTTAGTTTAAAACCTGATAAGCTATTATATGTATAGAGTTGCTAAAAATACTTGCACTACTTTGATAAGCAAAAATAGAAAACTTTTCCGTGTAACGAATTTCTTTTTAATTCAAACAAATTAACATAAGTCATATGACAGGCATCCAAGTATCAAATCTAGTTACATCAATCTTACATTTTAAAACACCGAAGAGCGATTCACACTCCGCTAGTTTTTTTTCCAGCGCACGCACCTGCCTGCCCCCCACAGAGCCACTCCGGTGGATAAATGCCATCTTTTCTACATTTGTATTGAAAAAAATACAAAATACAACCTACAAATAACATTCTTCGGAGGTCAAAGATTGGCTTTCAATTTGATTGACTTATTTTAAACGTACTTTCTGTCTACACGTGGTTAATTTTCAATTTACTGAATTTTTAGTTATTCTGTTCTTGTTGACAAAGTAAAATTATCCTCACGCTTCGCTAATAACGATACAAGATGTACGGGAATGACATATGTCACGTGACTGATTTATGTCATTTCCATACTTTGTGTATCGCTTCTATTAACGTTATAAAAGCCGTCTTGGCCTTGGGGTTTGAGCAGTCGCCTGCTACATAAGCGACGCAAGTTCGAATCCCAGCGGGGCCTGAGTGCCTAGTGCGAGTTTATCACTGCCGCCGTCACAAGTCACCGTTAACGCAGACTTGTATGGGATCTTAGCAGCGCCTCTGTCGGCCTAAAGATGACACTATTGTGAGCCCATACAAATCTGCGTTTACGTCGACGCGGTGACTTGTGACGGCGATTTAAAAAAAACTCGCACTAGGCCCTCTGTACCAATGAGTTTCAATAAAAACTTACGTACAGTGATTTCATTCTACGTGAAAGTGAAAAAAACCTGCATATGTCTGAGAAGTAATTCAAAGCTGTATGTATAGTGCTTGAGACGGCGGTAGACTCACCATCTGACACGTTGGCACTTAATCATCTTCGGTGAAAAGTGGGTGTTGTTATTATAACACCTCTGCCTACCCCTTCAGGGAACACAGGCATGAGCATGCTAATGCGACATATGCGAATGTTACTTTGTCCAGGCCTATAGTAACCGTCACGACAGTCATTTTATTAGTATGTCTCTGTCTGTCTGTCATGTGCAGTATTTTCTCTGAGCACTCATAACTATTGACGGTACCTGTGCCCCAAGTATAGCAGGAGCGTGCATTGGATTTTCAGAGGGGTAAACAATAAGTAGGTAGGTAGGCAGGTTAAGTACATACCTATATGACGCGGCGTAGATACGTACGTCTTGGTAAAGATACACATACGAACATAAACACACACGACACGAGTGTATTCAGTGATCACAAATTGTAATTGCTGCTTACCTGCTTATATGCAATGCACGCCGCTGAGTATAGGTCTTAACATGTTTTACGTTGACCATATCCATTGCGTACTCTCCTCATTTTGTATAAAAAGCGCCACAAGCGGCGAGTGTAGGAAAAAGCTCAAAACGCAAGGTCTAGCGACGTTCGAACGTGTCAAATCCTATCTTATCTTATCCTGGGGCACTGTACTATGTCTATAAATCAGAGGCAGAAAAAAATCTTATTAATTGGCTTTGCAATGGCGGAAATACCAGGAAATCTGGTAAATTTCCTGCTATCCAAACAAACATGGCGTCTGAAATAGACGGTTATAGTTTAAATATAGAAGTTGATGGCGTCATAGTGCTATAAGATGTAACTAGTGTTTATTATTGCAAGAAATATATTGATGATTAGATAATTGGCGAAGTATTTTGCGCTTACCGTATCGTGAAGATATTTTGAGATTTGCAGAGTTATTGAATTATGTTTCTTATTTCTTACTAGCTGTGGCCCGCGGATTCACCCGCTTAGATTTAGTTTCATGCTTCATGTCGCGGAACCCTAATTTTTGAATATATAAAAGTAGCCTATGTTACTCCTTGAAACACCAGCTAAATTGGTCCAGCCGTTTTATTTCTTTTCATTTCGTGAAACAGCTAGTACAAAATCTATACAGATAAATAAAATTGAAGTGTCTGTTTGTAATTCCAAAATAACAGCTTTTCACTAAATTAATATGAAAGTATACACGCTGAAGACACCGAAATACCAAATTTAAATTTTTTTCTCTGTCTATCTGTCTGTTTGTTCCGGGTAATCTCAGAAACGGATGGACCGATTTTAACGGGACTTTCACTGGCAGGTAGCTGGTGTTTCAAGGAGTAACTTAGGCAACTTTTATTTATTAAAAATATTAGGGTTCCGCGACAATAAGGAAGAAACTAAATCTACGCGGGTGAATCGCGGGGCACAGCTAGTAAAATATATAAATCCACGGACACAGTTTCAACGACTTTGCAAGGGAACTATATTTCGCTGGGCGTTCTTTACTCGTGACGGGCCTGTTACGCATCATCATCATCTCCCTGGCCTTATCCCATATATTGTTGGGGTCAGCCCTTGATTCAACCCGATGTGGCTGATCACCTGATTTTTATAAGAAGCGACTGCCATCTGACCTTCGCAACCCCATTTTAGGAGGAAAATCTGTGATCTGGGTTAAACCACCGGTTGTCAGATTATTTTTAGGCCTCCGACTGACCTGTAACGATTGCCAAAGATCTTAAATTGGCAACCGGGACCGACAGCTTAACGTGCTCTCCGAGGCACGGAGGGACTCGGGCGGTCACCCATCTAACTACTGGCTAGGCGTATGGTTGCTTAACTTCGCTGATCGAATGATATGCGCAATAGCAACTGTGCCACGAGCTCCACGAGGTCCTGTTACACATATAATATTGAATTGCCCTGTGGACGTCGGCAACCCTACACGACAGCTAAAAAACAATCCATGCAAATGAGGGCCACTATGTCTACGTCCACTTTGCAACTTGAAAAACGTTAGACGTCTCAACAAAACAACATGAAGAATTCAATTCAAATCACCACATTGTTGTCTGCATTTTATTTTGGGCCATTTTTAACCGCAGACTTATCTACCTTGACTAACGATCATCAGGTAGTTAGAACTTGCGTCATCGATTAATTACACCACTCGCCAACTCTATTATCGATTTTGACAGAACGTCATTGGGCGCGCACTTTGTCAAAATCAACTTGTCAAATCGTAGTCGTCAAACGTCACAATCTGGGTGATTTTGAGTGACAGTCACATCCCTACCGATTGGATGACTAATTGACAGTTGTGCGAAGCTATTTGACAGTTGACTAATGTTGCCCGTAAAAATATGTAGATGTTTGAATAAAGAATCGTTTTGGGTGTTGACAATCTAACTATTAGTTGGTTATTGTAAAAGTTGCGGGACTTTGTGATTTATTACACTGACTTAAATCCCGTTAAGTTTTTTTTTTAATTCCTTTAATGATGACTTTATTTTTTAATTTTAAGAAACATTGCGATAGAGACTGCCTCGTTGGTTTAGTGGTCGCAAACGCTACTGCTGAACACAAGGTCCTGGATTCGATCGGGTCGGACAAAGTGATACTAACTATTAGGTTTGTCAGGAGTCTGGATGAGTGCCCGGTTATTGGCAATAGGCTCGCCTCTATTACATGAGACTTCAATATAACTGGTGAAATGTGGGGTTCTATAAATACCCCTTTGCCTACCCCTTCTGGGAGTACAGACGTAAACAAATGCACTAATGAGGCAAAGCAACCCCGGCTGCTGATAAGCGGTTGGTCACCATAGCTGTATTAATCTACACTAATACGAGTATTATAATGAGGCAATAATTGATTCTTTGTTTGTTTGCATTGAATAGGCTCCGAAACTACTTGATCGATCTTGAATGCTTTCAGCAATAGACAGCTACATCATCAGCGAGTAACATCCCTAATAATATTATAAATGCGAATGTAACTCTGTCTGTTACGCTTTCCCGCTTAAACCTCTCAACCGATTTCGATGAAATTTGGCACACACAATCTTTAGACCCTGAGAAAGGACATAGGCTAACTTTTATTAAAAATATTAGGGTTCCGCGACAATAAGGATGAAAATAAATCTACGCGGGCGAAACCGCGAGACATCCGCTAAAATAATTTGTTGCAAATTTCGGTGTTATACATCTGAATAAATCATTTTCATTTTCATTCGGTCGGTAGCGTTTACTAAGTATAACATTCGTTCGATTGAAATAAACAAATGGTGCTTACCAGTTTATGATCGCAGATAAGTGTTTACGAATTAAGTCGTTTCGGTGCCACATCGAGGAATGCGAGTACCACCGTCTTACAATCAACTCTTATTACAATACTATAAGGTACATAATGGCTTAGCCTTCTGGAGGTTTTTTTCTCCAAGATCGGTACGCATGATTACTTTAAGATGTTTTATCTTTGAATATACGGCGGTATGTCAAGTGTTTGGTTATATTTGTTTAGTTCTGACGTTTGAAATGTGACTTCGAAGTAGTCCGTGTTCGGTCTAGTTGGTTATCGACGTGGAGAGATCTCTCTCCACCGTGTTCTCGAAGGGTGGTTGCGGTAACTCGCTTGTTGACTTTGAATTAACAGCTAGATGAATAGTAGTGGGCGGCACGGGGCCTGTAGCCAAAAGTACATTATCCTCACGCTTCGCTAGTAGAAACGATATAAAATGTACGGGAACGACCGTGACTGATTTATGTCATTTCCATACGTATCGTATCGTTTCTATTAGCGCAAGCGCGAGAGAATATTACTTTGTGTCAAAACTTTTTTACTATCCTTCATTATGTAGTTTGTATGTATGTTACTCTTTTACGCAAAACTATTCAATGAATTTTAATTAAAATTTACAATAATATAGATTATACATCAGAATAACACATAGGCTATAATTTATTAAGATATTGTGAGAACTAGCCAAAATATAACGATAAGTGTGCAGTAAGTAGGAAACAATTCTGCCATGCTTGCAGACGAAGTTCTTCACGCCTATATTCACCGAGATAGAGGTATACTTATAGTGCACCCTTGCATTTACATTACGCCAGTTATGTTTAAGTGCTATGTAGAGCATATTGCCATTAATCGGTCACTAATCCAGACTCCGGGCTTCTACTAAGTACGTTTCTAAAATCCCAATATCACATTCCCCGGGAATCTGACCATAGAATAACAAGAAAATGGAGTGCCTAGTGCGAGTTTTCTTAAAATCGCCGTCACAAGTCATCGCGTCGACGTAACCGCAGATTTGTATGGGCGTGAGCCAATAGTGTCATGTTTAAGCCGACAGAGGCGCTGTTCCGATCCTATACAAATCTACGTTTACGTCGACGCGGTGACTTGTGACGGCGGCAGTGAAAAACTCGCACTAGGCACTCAGAAAGATCCTTTCAAAATTAGAATACCGCATTTTCATCAGTGGGCTATATTATATTGTTAAATCAAGCACAGTATTAGTATATCAGAAGCACTCAGAAGGCTTCTTACATCTATTGTTGGCTCCATGCAACCTAACCATTCCATTACGAAGTGTGAAGTTATTAATTAGCTGGGGCGTGGTCCAAGAGTACGATTTGCATAGTGCACTGCACGCTATGGGCATTAAAATGTTTGCAGGAGGTCGGCTCCGTTACATTACAAAGCACGCTCAGGGGCCTTACCATGAGCTCTTATTGCCATGATAGTTTCACTCATTTATAAGATAAATGTATGTGACGTGCATACAGCTGTCACTGTCGCACTACTGACTTATCATTGCAATAAGAGCTCGTGCTTGGGCCCCTGATGCACGTAAAACAAACGATCGAAATTTTGTTGAACAATTAAAGTCTATCCTAAAACCTTATCCTCTCCTGCTACTACTATATGGTATTGAAATGATCCGAAATCGAATTTCGATAGGACTTCAACTCTAGAGGATGATTTCATGACGCAGACTGAACTATTCCGTTTTTTCTTCGATATGACGTATATGAAGACACTGTCAGCGACGTCGCTACAACATCACAATGGTACATAACGTACATCGCACCCATACATTGTTGGGGTCAGCACTTGATTCAACCCGATGTGGCTGATCACTTGATTTTTATACGAACTGCCATCTGACCTTCGTAACCCCTTTCACGAGGAAAATCGGTAATCTGGGTTAAACCAGTTGTCAGACTTTCTTAGGCCTCCGACTGACCTGGGGAGGGAACTTGGGCGGTCACCCATCCAACTACTGGCTAGGGTTTGGTGCCACGAGGTACTCAACGACTGATGTTGACTAAAGTCTAGTTTAACTTAATTGATAAAGATGATTTCTACGTCGTGCGATGACGTTTCATCATGGAAGACGTCCTTCTGTTGCCTCTTTATTGTTACCTATGGCCGCAGGGGAAATACGATAGCTACCTCATATCGATTGGACTTTAGTATTCAAATAGGTTTAGATAATAATATATACAGCGTATTAACGGGACTCCTGTAGCTGCTAACAACGATCAGCGGTTATATTAACTTTTTTATTTGATACACTTTAACGATAGCTGAGCATATACCTATATATTTCCGTGTATTAAATATTACTGTAACATGTCGCTATTCACCTTGTGTTGATTAGGTATCTATTACGTTACAGACAAATAAAATTGAAGTGTCTGTTTGTAATTCCAAAATTACAGCTTTTCTCTAAATGCATTTGCATATGACATAGAAAAACCAATTTTAAATTTTTGTCTCTGTTTGTCCCGGCTAATCTTCGAAACGGCTGGACCGATTTTAACGGGACTTTCACTGGCAGATAGCTAATTTACAGGGATTAAATTAGGCTAAACTTACTTTTATTTTAAAAAATCATTAAGGTTCCGCCACTCATGGAATAAGGCGACGCGCTATAGTAGCTGTGCCCCGCGGTATAAAATAATAATGATAAGATGTACTTAAGTTGACACGAGTCTCCTTTCCCGAGTTATTTCACAAAATGATGGGTGTTATTTGTATTCTTACACTCACAAGTACCTAATTGCCCATAGGCAGAACCATCCTCCATCATCAGACCTTATATCAAACGATGTCTGATATCAAGATACGTGTAGTTCCACATCTGCAATCCACATTCAGCTTGCGAGCACCTGCCGCGTTATTCACTAAGGTTTCTCAGCGTCGCACTCGTCGTTGAGTGTCGGTTTTAAAGATACCAAATTGAACCTTATCCTCTATGTATTATGTATCAATTTCCTATGATTGAAACCAACGCTCGTCGTCGATTTCGACACTAAGAAACCTTAGGGAATAACGCGGCTGCAATGGACGCCATTACTCGCCAGTATTACTTTGACGACTTCAAGTTATTACATTTCTGTTGCATTTGCATATAAAGTTGCAATTATTTGCCGTGTATTGAAGCTCGTAGTAGCATTTTTAATTTTTTTTGATGTTATTTAAGTACTTAACAGAGTTTTATGAGGAACTACCTGTGAACTTTTATTGAATGTGAAAAAATATAATAGTTTATCCAAATCTCTTAACCCAAATCTGTATAGATAAATTATATGTAAGTGTCTGTTTGTAAGATCAAATTAACAGCTTTTCACGCGCTAGTCAATGTATAATAATAAATTTGTTACTGTTTTTTGGTACATAAGTACATAAAAAATAAATTTTTATAACGTTACCTTTCTGATACTTCTTTATCTCTTAGTAATATCATAATAATCATATGTAGTTTTCATTGTTATTCCGACACGGGTGAAACCACAGGCCACAGCTGGTTCAAAATAAAAAATTTAGTTTTGGGATTTTTTAGCGACGACTGAACTTATGATTTTTAATATAATTATGTGAGTATTCAAATTCATATCCTTATTCTAAATCATTTATTAGGAATCGCTCGCATGTAGCTACAGAACATCGAACGAACTTTTTTTTTTTTTTTAATAATTTTGACAGCTCGCATTCGGCCATATTGTGTGTAAGGGCGCACACATCAATTTGTCAGCACGGGGCGTTCCGTTCGCCGTAATTGGTGACCCTGATAAAAATACACCATTGTTTATACGTACCACGCACGCCCATCCTATTCATCACAGATCTAAATATCTTGAACACGATGTAAATTATACACGTGTGGGTTTTGGATAACTTTATTTTGTAACAAAGTTAATGGTTCTATATGTAACACACTTAATTTATGGATTGTTGGAACTTAACGCATTTTTTTAAGTTTTAAAAAAGTTTAAACGATATTAAATATTTATCTGTGGTACACTAAAAAAAATATACAAGAAGTAAGCGAATGCTAGTGATGTGAGCAATTAAAATTAAAGTGATAAATACATATCATGCTCACGCCTGTATTCCCCGAAAGAGGTAGAGAGGGTGTTGTAATAACAACACCCAATTTTCACCCAAGACGATTAAGTGTCAACGTGACAGATTGTGAATCTATCGCCGTCTCAGACTATACATACGTTTTTGAATTACTTCTCAGGCAAGCAGGTTTCCTCATGATATTTTCCTTCACCGTAAAGCTGTGAAATCACTGCATAATAAGTTTCTAGAAAAACTCATTGTAGCAAGCGAATGATCAAACCCCACGACTCTCTCATATGAAAAAATAGCCAAAAAGATACGAAAATTAAAGGCAGATTCCAGTATCAAAACCCACAGGCACCGGCAGTCTTCAAACAGGAATAATTACTTGGAAATTAAACCCTCCTTTTGCAATCCTTCTTAATTAACATTTTGTACTAACTTATCAGATCATTAGTTTAAAAATAAAACTCGAGCAAGACGGTCTTTCTGTTCGACGGGTGACATATTGGCAACGTCATTATTTAAAGGTTTTAAAAATACGTATAGTTAGTGGTCCTATTAGTACTGTACTTTTAAATAAAATTTTGTTACTTCCAACATTTAAAAAAATAAATTCATTTTTTTTACTTATTAATAAAAAAGTTTTAAAAGTAGTTTCATTTGGTTCTGTGATAAGGATGTCAACAGGGATGGACCGTTGGATAGTTTAAGTCTAATCAAATAAATATATTTTTTGATTTTGAAACAAAATCGAATCGAATTAGCAATTTTCCCAGCCTATATGTCTGAAACGGCTGTATCAATTTTAACGGGACTTTCGAGCAGATAGTTGATATTACATACGATATATATTTTTTTTTTTTTCCGCGAAATAAACTGCGAAACCGCCGGCAAAGCTAGTATTAAAATAGACATCGCAGATTGTATAGCTAAAAGAAATGTTTTAAATTAGGTGCACACTATCTGCAGGCGACATCTAACCCTCAGCCGTAAATAACGTGAACTGGGGCGCATTGTATGCAGATCAGAGGACTATAGCAGCTGAGATTTGCATCAACTTTCGGTGCACAGCTCAAATAATACCTGGCTAATTATATACGTAATGCTTGATACACATAACACCGGCAAATGATAGCTATCTTATGATCATAATCTTCCTATTCGGTGAGTGCCTCGATCGTCTAGTCGTCGCTAAGTCCTACTGCGAAACACTAGGTCCTGGGCACAGTATAATACAAGCTTCTAATCAGTACATCTAGACCAAACTATTGAAGTAATAACGCTTGCTTACTGTCAAAATAAAGTAGATTTGTCGTTTTAAGATTTTGAAAAATGTCGGTAATTCACGTTAATGACGTGTAAGTACTTACTGTCATTACGCATATTCCCGCTTATTTTATCGATGTGCGCGTCTGTGTGAGTGTAAAATTTTGAACAATTCTATCCTAGATTCCTAATTACTAAAACTGTGACTAGGTCCTGGGCTTAGTATAAGTAATATAAAATCTGGACCAAACTTTTGAAATAAGAACATTTTCTCCATCGAACGTGCGGAGTGTCACTAAATAAAACCACGTAATTAAGTTTACGCGGGTGAATCCGCGGGTCATATCTAGTCCCCACTATTTTCACTGAGCGCTCAAAAATCGTGACGGCACTAATTCTAAGTATTATTAATTCCAATTTTCCAACTGGCCATAACGATATCCGAAGCTGTCACGGTCAGCCCCGATACCATAGATAGCATCAACATGCAAGTAAATATAACGTAGCGGGCAGGTGCCGCTGCAGGCGCCTGCAACGATGACTCGTTATCCAATATCTTGTCATTAATAGAAACAATAGCTTTCCAAAGCCATTGTTCAAATCACAATAGCATCGCTCATTACTCAGTCGCTCGTTAACGCGCCGCAAAACGCTAACTTTATCTACACGTCAAATATCTACCATCTCAAACTATATCGGCCTCGAACACAATCGAATTCAAATAAAACCAAAACTAACGACATGACTCCTCCACGTACCGGGAGCCAGATGCGTATCGATGCGCCAAAAAGCACAATTCGAATTTCGAAACGCGACCGAAGACGATGATATGACGTTTCCCGCGTTCCTTTTTCGAAATGCCCGCGAATTGTCAATTGTGGCATAGACAACGAGCCCATTTGAATACGGCCGATTTGAATATAAAGGTCGGCATTCACGTGTCGACGCCATACATCAACCGAGAAGGCTTTAAGTCTCCCGAGCGCTTTTTGGACACAAATAAGCGTCCGATGTTCGACAGGAGGCGCATAATACGGCCGATTTACTCCTGTTTGTGGATATTTATGCGGCCGTGGAGACGACATGACTGCGGTGAGAATGTTTCGACTAGATGTCGTACCAAACTCAGTCTCCACGCTTATGTAAATGATGACTGTTTAACGCAACGTTAGGATAATCATATAAAATATTTATAGCGTGTAAATGTCGATATTAAAGCGGGCAGACACCCACGACAGGGCTCCGCTGCGACCGATGCCATATTTCATTTGACCACAATTACAACCATTAAACGGGGCGCAACTCTTTGATATTTCTCTTTTTATTTATTGTAGCAAACTTATTAGGATACGTTGGCATTAATGATGACAGATGAGGCGGGGTATCGGCTCTTAATGCGTTTTTGTTGGATCCTGTGATCGGTGTGGTGTTGAGGGCAAAAAAGAAATACTAAACTAAAATAGATTCTTGTAACATATAGAAACGAACGTAATTACCATATAGCCGACCGCATAGTTAATATATTCAAGAGCCATGCAGTTAGCTCATATTTTATGCACGTTAAAGGTACAATTTAAATTAGTCTTCGAGTACCTTATGATAATTTAAGTAAGTAAAAAGAAAATAAATAGTGCAGCAACGTAAGTATTTATTACCGTGTCGCAACCTTAGTTAATTGAATATAAACAATACTATCAGCGGAAAACTAATGTCTTTACGCCTTACCATGCGGATGTATTTAAAAAGGACAAATGTCTCTTAACCGACCAAATTTAATTATCAACTCATTATTCGTTTGAACTTCTTACATTTCTCAGAAACTCACTGCTAGTCCAGTTAGTTCCGAACATTTGTATTCCTATTCACGGAACACGATTTAGATAAAAACAAAAACGAAAATTGGGTCTTTTTTCATTGCGACATAAAACACACCGTGCGAGTCATAGACAAATTAGCAGAGATCGAATCTAATTCGAATTTGAATAGCGAACGCAACGAACGGAAACACGTTGTTTTTACCGAGTTTTAATTTAATTTGAATTGGGAATGTCGTCCGGCGCGCGACTCCCCGCAGCGGTTACAAATAGCGTCGATACATCAAGCCGATGATATCTCTTTCAACTTTTGAAAGAAGCCCATGGTCGGCGAATTAATATTAAATAATATTATATTACGGCGTACGGGAAAAAATACACCACAAATCGTAATATATTAGAAGGTGAACGAGTTAAGATACCAAATTGATACTGGCAGGACGTTTCGAAAAAATAAATTTCCCTCTATGGTTTCAGATATTTAATATTATAAAAAATTAGGCACCTCTACGCTTCATTTCGATAGTTCATCATAACAGAATCATGCTTGAATTTCAAGTCACTGATAAAATAAATATTTCATTTTACCATAAGGCTTTAGAATTATTTTATGCTAATTTTACAGTTAAGTGAGCAGATGCGTTTTAAATATGAATTAATAAATTAATATGTTCCAAAATCTTACGGAATGACGAAATGTTGGTAGAACAATTAAAAATCTATTAAACTTCACATTTAACAAATTAACTTGATGTTATTAGTATTCGATATGGCAATGAAAACAGTTATTTTTCTTGTTATAATCTTGAGATAAAGAGTTGAAGAGTATGGTTTGGAAAAAACCCAGTGATTATTTCCCAGGGGTCTGGGGTTTGATCCCTGGATAACATACCTTATAACACCTACCCATCTAATTCATTAAATTCAATGTATATAACAGGGATCTTTAGAAGTGACTGCGAACTTCCACCTGATAAAGGATCATGTGATGGAAAATTCTACGTGTAAGTACTTACTTAAATGTTAATAAAAAAATTGAAAGCTTTTCTACTTGTTTATATAAAAAAAAAGAAACGTCAAATAGTACGATGTAGGTATCCAGTATCTAAGCATTAAAATATACTTGTACACTTTTATATTTAAAGCTAAGCAACAATTCAAAAGAAATGTCTAGATTTTTATCAGTAATTATTGCACAGCCACTAAAACGACTTCGAATGTGAAATGTGCGTGTTTAAAGCGCCTGGCGTTTCAAAATGGCAATCACGCAGAACCACTTATAGAGAATTTTATGCCTGGGGTTATAAATTAAAAAAAACACAAAATTCAAATTTGGAAGCTTCATAAATGTTTATTTTTTCAGGTACTATTTTGATTTAAAATCTTTGGAATGCAGACCGTTCACTTGGTCCGGTTGCGGGGGCAATGGAAATAAATACTACGATTCAGATGAATGTCAATACATGTGCTCCTACTATCTACAACCATTTTGATCTTTAAACAGGCAAAATGCTGAAAAAATATACTTTATTAGGTATAATGTAAAATTTGTTACTTACCCATCACATTAATCGTTTCGTTTTCCCATAAACAGAATGAGCACTTACCCTACTTATTACACATAAGTTTAACTTTTACCTGCAACATGCCATCAAAACATCAGAAATATTTTTTCTTTTTCGATTTCTTGTAAAAGCGAACAATGTACAGTGCACAGCTATATCACTTTAATTATTGATGTATGATTAAAAATTATTTGAGGAAATAATATGCTGTGTTTTTTAAATAATAATTATTTATTACTAGCAACCCACACAAACATCAAAGTCATTGTCAAACTGACGCATGTCAGACGACAAAATCTGACAACTCCTGTCAAAACAAACCGTAGTAAGTGGGCCGATAGCGGAGTCTCGCTCGGCAAAATTTATGCAATCCCCACCACGACTGAAGACCAGCTTTCACCATGGTACACACACTTCGCTTCATTACCGCATGTACCGTAATAGTTGGCGGTGTTGTTTGTGCTTTACACGTTGACTGTACAGGGAACTGCTATGCTGGCGCGAGTCTCCTTCTACCCCACCCTCCTGTACAATGTACTGATGGAGAAGGTCTCCAGCCGCCGCTGGTATGACAGGATAGATGACACCGTCATCCTCGGCGCCCTGCCGTTCCAGGGGATGACCAAACAGGTACTTTGTTTGACCCTAACCTACGTATAATTTCTTCAGAATTTTCTGTGATTCTGACAGAAATCTATAATTTTGGAACTTTGGACTGCTATAATAACTTGTTTTGTACATGTTTACTTAGAAACATGACTCATATTTTGTTGGTTTATGTGATGAATTTGACCATCATTCACATACTTTAAAGTATGTAATGTTTTATCATTAATATCCTGATTTACTGTTATTTAAATGAATTGAACAAACAAATGAAGTCCTTCTATAATTAAATTGTAGAGGATCCTTAATTTAAAGTCAATACTTAGTATTTATTCTTTAGCATTATTGGGACATTAGTTACAAAATATATAGTATATATTGTGGTCTTTACACGGTTAGGGTCCTAGATGGGGTAGGAAAATGTTCACACCATCCCCAAAGGGGTAAGCAGAGGTGTTTTAAAAACACCACCCACATTCCACTGAATATGATTAAGTGGCATAAAACTAAATAAATTATTTTAATTTAATCTATACAGATAAATAAAATTGAAGTGTCTGTTTGTAAATCCAAAATAACAGTTTTTCACTAAATGCATATGGAAGTATACGCGGTACTGATAACAAAAAACCAATTTTAAAACTTTTTCTCTGTCTGTCTGTTTGTTCCGGGTAATCTCCGAAATGGCTGGACTGATTTTAACGGGACTTTCACTGGCAGGTAGCTAATTTTACAAGGCGTAGCTTAGGCTAACATTTATTTTAAAAAAACATTAGGGTTCCGCAGAACACCCAAGAAATTAACTCTATGCGGATTAAACCGCGGGGCACCGCTAGTAAATAATAAAAGTAAACTAATTATTTATCCTTTAAAAGGCATGATTCTTATTTCACAGCTGAAAGAGACAGAAAATGTCAAAGGAGTGGTGTCTATGAATGAGACATATGAGCTGAAGCTGTTTTCCAATGATGCCGAGGTATGTTCATCATCCATCACCCACAAATTGAGTTTCTTGCCAGTTCTTCTCAGAAGGCTAGTTTCCGAAGCAGTGGTCAATTCTTTGACATTCATAAGTGCCCTACCAGGGCCTAAACTGAATAAATCATTTTCATTGTTGGGGTCAGCACTTGATTTATCTCATGTGGCTGATCACCAGATCCTTTCATATTCATATTTTTATTGCGCAAGTTATTTATATTTACACACATCATGTATAAACTTAATTATTTTTATAACTTACTAGCAAACCCGGCGAACTCCGTTTCGCCACCAGATGGCTTCATGTGCGTTCTAGAGTTATAGCGTCAGGAAGGAAAACCCGACTTATTTTTATATAGTAGATTTTTCCTGAATTTTCTTTGCTATAAACCTCACGGAGCCCGAGACCTTTCCAACGAATGCAAAACCGTGGAAATCGGTTCGTGCGTTCTAGAGTTATAGCGTCAGGAAGGAAAACCCGACTTATTTTTATATAGTAGATAACTGATTATGATGATGATGAGATAACTAACAACGACCCTGTTAGGGCACAGCAATGTGAGAGGCACTACCATATTTTATTACAAACGAACTGACCTGACAGACGTTGCCCTGTCTTAATTATGAGAATGCAGCACGTATTCTGTCAATTCTATGTCAAACTTCATAAGGTTACATCAAAAAGTTTTATAGTCCTAGTAGATTAAAGAAGATAGAAATTTTATATAAGTATTTTTAAATTTTCCAAGCAATTTTCTTAGTTTTTTCTTCCATAAGAACCATCTCCTGACAATAACGAGAACAACAAAAAAATATTATCGAAATCGGTCCAGCCGTTCCCACGTGATGGCGTGACCAAGAGAAATGGGGATTAATTTTTATGTATATAGATAATTAGTTAATTGGATAAGTTTCTTAAATAATTATTTTTTATATGAAGCGACAGCCATCTGATCTTTGTAACCCCTTTAACGAAGAAAATTGGTAATATTCGAGGTATGTTATCCCTACTAATATTATACATATATGCGCAAGTAACTCTGTCTGTTACGCTTTCCCGCTTAAACCTCTCAACCGATTTTGATGAAATTTGGCACAGACAATCTTTAGACCCTGAGAAAGGACATAGGCTACCTTTAATTGAAAATACGGGTTACGCGACACTAAGGATGAAACTAAACCTACGCGGGTGAAACCGCGGGGCACAGCTAGTAATCCATAATATTAGAACGGTTGTAAGGGTAAGAGACGAGGCATAGATTTTATTTAAATAATAAACACATCCCTCGCATATGCATCCTCGCAAATTACTGGAAGAAATGCACCCTTATTCTGCAATCACTATAATTACAGGTGCTTTCATAAGTTATGATCGCTCTTCGAAAGTAGTGGGGGTAATTGCGCATGAAAAATACATGAGCAGATATACAGACAGACAGACCCATAAAATCACTACTGCACATTCAAAATCCAGCCCATAACTCGTGACGACACCTGTAATATCATACACAAAGAGACAAAGTTCAAAGACCGCCCCAAAATTAGGTACATGCTCAGCTGTGTAAGCAAATTATTATGCGTCTCTTCCAATCTATGTATGCATGCCAAATATTTAATTGCACTGGTTTAAATATAATTATTGTACAAGCAGACATGTGAATTTGACTAATATCTATGAAATCATATAGAGTACCAAATTTATAACATATGCTCGCGCCTGTATTTCCCGATAAGAGCCGTGGTAGCCTTGGGGTTAGAGTAGTCGCCCGCTACGCAAGCGACGCGAGTTCGAATCCCAGCGGGGCCTGTACCAGTGAGTTTTTTCTAAAAAAGTTATGTACTGTTATTTCACACCACGTGCTTTACTGTGAAGGAAAACATCGTGAGGAAAACTGCATATATCTGAGAAGTAATTCAAAGACGTGTGTATAGTGCCTGAGACGATAGATTTACCATCGGTCACGTTGGTACTTAATCATCATAGTTATTACAACACCTCTGCCTATCCCTTCGGGGAATACAGGCGTGAGCATATGTATGTATGTATTTCCCGAAGGGGTAGCCAGAGGTGTACCTACACTAACCAAATTTCACCAGTCCCATACAATAGGGGGCGAGTCTATTGCCATTAATCCGGCACTAATCCAGACTCCGGGTTGCTACTGGGAAATAACAGAAGAAAAATCCCAATAAGACTGCCCAATCCATGGATTGAACCCAGGAAGAGGCACTCAACAAATTATTAATCATCATCTCCCTGGTCTTATCCCATACATTGTAGAGGTCGACACTTGATTCAACCCGATGTGGCTGATCACCAGATTTTTATAAGAATTGACTGCCACCTGACCTTCGCGACCCCTTTAACGAGGAAAATCTGTGACCTGGGTTAAACCAGTTGTCAGATTATTTTTGGCCTCCGCCTGACCTGTAAGGATCCGGGACCGACGGCTTAACGTGCTCTCCAAGGCACAGAGGGAACTCCCGCGGTCACCCAACCAATTACCGGCTAGGCCTAGGATTGCTTAATTTCGCTGATCGAATGATATGCGCAATAGCAACTGTGCCACGAGCTCCGCAAAAAAATAATAATGAATGAAATAAATAATTTTCTCACAAAGTCACTTAATTTCCATGTAGATTTTGCTGAAATAGAGATAGGTTTAGCTCCAAGGACATACATTGAGTACCTACTACTTATAAATCAAATAGATGACAAAATGAAATATATTTCTTAATTTATAACAGATTAAATTTATATTTTAATATTATACTTGCATGTATTCTTTTATTAACAATGTTATCAATTAACCATTTGATATATCTTCTTTCATATCAAATTCAAAGCCCTGACTGATTGACTGACTTATATATTATGTATCTATCAACTAGCTGTGCCAGGAAATTTCACCCGCTTAGACTTAATATCATGGATGTTTTTTTAAATAAAGGTAGCTTAAGATACTCCTTGTATCTTTAACTATCTGCCAGTGAAAGTCCTGTTAAAATAGATCCAGCCGTTTTAGAGATTAGTCCGAACAAACAAACAGATTAAAAAAAAAATTCGTGTGTTTTGTGAGTACCGTATATACATCCACTTTACTTAATATGCATTGAGTGAAACGCTGTTTTGAAATTACAAACAGACACTTCAATTTTATGTTTTATCTATTCTTCTACATCTATGTAGATACTGCATAGCTTAAACCGTTGGTGTTAGAGACATGACATTTTGTAAGAAAGGGTTGTCCGAAATTCAATACCTAAAGGGTTAAAATGGGAGATTGAATGAAATTGATCTTCGTTGAAACTTTTTATTCTCTTTGTCGCGCGGGTGAAGCCGCTGACGGAAGCTAGTATAATTGCTATATTATTCTACTACCTACTTATTAAATATTTCTCACCATTGTTTCCGTATAAACAAACTGAAGGAATGTATGAAACAGCTGAAATGTTGTAAGAAACAAGTGTGTTTAAAACACAGCATACCATCTGTTATGCTAGAGGTTAATATACGTAAGGGTTCACGAAGGGGTAAGCAGGGGTTTTATAGCACCCACTTTTCGGAGATTAGCCGGGACAAACAGACAGATTTTTTATAAAATTTGTTTTTTATGTCAATGTATACTTTCATATGCATTTAGTGAAAAGCTGTTCATTTGGAATTACAAACGGGCACTTCAATTTGATTTATCTTCTAGTGTCGCGCAGCCCTATTGTTTTAAATAAAATTAGCCTAAAACCCTCCTTGAAACTTCAGCTATCTGCCAGTGAAGTTCCCGTTACAATCCATCCAGCCGTTTACGCGTAATGCCGTGATCAAGAGAAATGGGGATTCATTTTTTATATATAACAAGATATAAGTATAAGTTAGTCAGTCAGATCTTTGAATCTATACATATGCAATTATCTATTCATACCAGAAAATAACTTCTAGATCATATTTCGTAGTATAAATAGTTATACCTATTTAAACTTGCGTCATATTGAATCTATTGTTAGCTTAAACAAGGAACATTTTACTCCAAGATCAGGGATCACCAATTGTAACACGCTATCTATAAGTTAAAGGCATAAAGACATCGATTCAAATGGTAAAGTATTTGTTATGATAATTAAACATATGAATAATGTACGTACAATATTTATTATTAACGTTTTTAGATCCCAATATCGTGATAAGATATAGGAAGTACTATGGCCTTACCATGAGCTCTTATTGCCATGATAGTTTCACTCATTTATGAGACAGGTGTATGTGACGTGCATACATCTGTCACTGTCGCACAACTGAATTATCATTGCAATAAGAGCTCATGGTTGGGCCCCAGACTCCGGACTGGTAAATTACAGATGGAAAAACCTAAAAACATCCTGCAGCTGACAACAGCTGATCCGGAGTCCGAACTCAGGGTGCAGAAGCGCTAACGAATAAACTCAGAAATTAGTCTCAGTAACTCATTCGCCCCTAGGAACCCATTTAAAAAGAGGAAAATACAGAAACGATATAGTCACCGTTAAAGCATGTTAAAACCTATAGTTGTACTGGAGACCTTACGCGCTCCGAAAAACGGCTGAATTTTCGCAAACTTCCTACCACGGTTCTTATTCGTTCTAATATAAAAATTAATCCCCATTGCCCTTGGTCAGGGCATCACGCGTAAACGGCTGGATGGATTTTAACGGGACTTTCACTGGCAGATAGCTGATGTTTCAAGGAGTGTTTTAGGCTAATTTCATTTAAAAAATATATTAGGGTTCCGCGAAATGAAGCATGAAACTAAATCTACACGGGTGAAATCGCGGGGCACAGCTAGTTCGTTCTAAAAATACGTCCCAACGTGGTCCCCTAGAAAATCTATACAGATAAATAAAATTGAAGTGTCTGTTTGTAATTCCAGAATAACAGCTTTTCACTAAATGCATATGAAAGTATACACGTTACTGACACTAAAAAACCAAGTTTTAAAATTTTTCTCTGTCTGTCTGTTTGTTCCGGGTAATCTCTGAAACGGCTGGACCGATTTTAACGGGACTTTCACTGGCAGGTAGCTAATAGTACAAGGAGTAACTTAGGCTACGTTTAATTAAAAAAAAAACACGTGTCCTGCGGGATACCCATGAAATTAACCCTACGCGGGTGAAACTGCGGGGCACAGCTAGTTCATAAATATAAAACGATCGAAATTTTGAGTTAGATTTAGCCATTATACTGAAAGTACGTTTGATTTTCGATCATTTGCGATGTTTCAGAGAAAAGAGTTGACCCCTAGGTGCCACCCCTAGGATGCGAATATGATTGTATTTGATTATTTCAGAAATGGCGTGAAGAAGGCATAGACTTCCTACAACTAGCCACGACCGACATCTTCGAGTCTCCCGACCAGGACAAGCTGTATGAAGGAGTCACATTCATCAACAGGTGATTTACAGATAAATAAAATTGAAGTGTCTGTTTGTAATAACAGCTTTTCACTAAATGCATATGGAAGTATACACGCTACTGACACTAAAAAACCAAGTTTAAAAAAATTCTCTGTCTGTCTGTTTGTTTGTTCCGGTTTATCTCTGAAACGGCTGGACGGATTTTAAACGGACTTGACAGGTAGCTGATGTTTCAAGGAGTAACTGAGGCTACTTTTATTTATTAAAAATATTTATATATTAAATCTACGCGGGTGACCGTAACTGCGTAACCGCGACCAGAAAACGGGTGCGGATTACCGGACGTCACGCAGTTTCACCCGTGTAGTTCCCGTTCCCATGGGAGTACGGAGATAAAATATAGCCTATATTAATCAGTGATAATGTAGCATTCAAATGATGAAAGAACTTTTAAAATCTTTCCAATACATTTTGAGACAATTCGCCACAAACATATACAAACCTTTCCTCTCTATAATATTGGTATAGAATTACTTGACAAATGACAAGCTGCGTATGGAATTTGTTTTGTTACCGTATAACGTCTCTAAACGTTTAATATCACTACGTAGGTTCCTCCCGGCGGATAGTAAGTTGCCGGGCGTGCCTCAACAGGTGGATCAAGTGAACAGCGGCACGGTGTACGTACATTGCAAGGCTGGCAGGACGCGCAGTGCCACGCTCGTCGGCTGCTACCTAATGATTGTAAGTATTATAAAGCTCTTCTCAGTAATTATATTGTAGCAGCGTTTCCCGACTCGCTACATAGATGGCGCTACTCGCTAACAAATGCGAAGTTTCAGTACAAACACAAGAACCTAAATCGCGCAGTTTTCGCGCATTGCAGTATATTATAGAGTTGGAGCCGGTGTTTCCCAGACATGACACCCGCCTGGTTAGAAGATTTTCCCTTTGCCGGGGATGAGCATGATCACTCGCTCTCCCCATAATATCTGTACTGACTTGAAAGTAATTTTCAAAAAGTTTTGGTATTGTAGTCATATTCAATATATCTTATTTGCTTTTACGGAGAACTATCAAGTGCTAGAATTGTTTGTCTGTTTATCCTTGTACCTGTCAAATCAATGTCTGTACCAACGACTTTCTAAAAACTACTCAAAAACACTCATGCCTAAGGCCGATCGAGATTATCGCAGTAACGAACGGGTGTCACTTGCAGAGGTCTAATAATTTGATGACACATATGTTGTGTCACCGGTACTAAATGTGTTAAGTGTAGTGATTTGCCACCACGGGCTTTACGGTGACCCTTCTGGGATTGCGTAACTATATATTTATTTACGTATCTATAAACTAATATACAAATCTGAAGAGTTCGTTTGTTCGCTTCGGAACTTCAGGTTTGCTCAGGTCGTGGGTTCGAGTCCCGCCTCGTGTACGTATTTTTCCTAACCATTTTTAAGAATTCAGAATGTAAATATGTGAATGTTTTTGTTTATCAGAAAAATGGTTGGTCTCCTCAAGAGGCAGTGGAACACATGCGCGCGCGCCGCCCTCATATCCTATTACACACAGCTCAGAAACAAGCCTTGGATGTGTTCCACCGGCGCCATGTGCGGCCATGATGCCTACTACTGCTGCTTATGTTACTACTTAGGGCTCATCACGCACCCAACATCATTTAGATAGGAACATATTTAAAGGTACGTTATCTATACAGATAAATAAAATTGAAGAGTCTGTTTGTAATTCCAAAATAACAGCTTTTCATTAAATGCATATGAGTACACGCTACAGACACCGAAAAATCTAGTTTTAATTTTTTTCTCTGTCTGTCTGTCTGTTTGTTCCCGGTAATCCCTGAAACGGCCAATTTAACGGGACTCAATGGCAGGTAGCTGGCGATACAGAGAGTAACTTAGGCAAATTTTAATTATTATAAATACTGTAGCTCCGCGACATGCATGAAACTAAAATACGCGGGTAAAACCGCGGGGCACAGCTAGTTTTAAAATGATTTACGTGATAAGTCCCGAGTAACCTTAAATACCTACCTATGAATTTAAATCGCGAATGTTTAAGAAATATAATATAGGAACAGTTCTGACGCATTTACCTCACGACCTTATTTACTAAACGAGAAAGAAAGAAAATTAATTTCTCATAACATACAAATACGACGCAGCTGTAATTAAAATTATATAAGGACATGTATAACGAGCAGATGCTCCACCATGTGTGTCATTAGGCTATGAGTCGAGTTTTTCTTTCTGGCGGCTAGTTTAACAAGATACAGTTGCCGTCACGACTTATGAGCGTTCAGCGAGAATAATAGAGGTAAGAGCGCATATATTTTATTCGCAGACAGACTTTCTGAATTAACTACTGCGCATTCAAGTTCTCATAGTTCATGCATATGCTCACGCCTGTATTCCCCGAAGGGGTAGGCAGAGGTGTTGTAATTTTCAACACCCACATTTCACCGAATATGATTAAGTGCCAACGTGACAGAGGGTGAGTCCATCGCCGTCTCAGGCACTATACATACTATGAATTATTTCTCAGACATATGCAGGTTTCCTCACGATGTTTTCCTTCACCGTAAAGCACGTGGTGTGAAATCACTGTACCGTTAAGCTTACATACATTAGCCATTAAGGTAACATACAAAATTGACCTTTATAGTGTAAAGTATTATGAATCAATTTCCTATGATTGAAACTGAAACTCGACATCGAGTTCGTCGCTGACTACCTTACAGAATAACATGTATGTGTGCGTCCGAGCGTTCACTTAATTAAGAAATGTGTGTGTGTATATACCATTAGTACAATTAAATAATGCTTTCACCAATATCCTTGTAATATAATATTTATAATGAATAGAAAATATTGTTGTAAGTATGAGGTATATAGATACATATTTGCAATCATAGTATTCTGTCTATGTCTATAATATAGAGTCAAAAATAATATAATACCATATTGGTCAAGGATTTGGTTGACAGGATTGGAACAGCTGGTGGCGTTTGTAAATTGTTAACTAATTAATTTAAACATTTGTAAGATTCAGTTAATCAACTATGAAATCGGAATAAAATCAGTCGAAATTAAATTACATCATTTGAGAGTTGTCTTGATGCAACTTCTTCCATTCGTCTCTATTAAGTGCCATTTCTGTGACCTCCCTATACGTCATGGCTAAATTACACACCAAACCAAATTCTGACCGGATTATTGTTAAATTATTTTGTATGTTTGTGCAAAATTGTATTAAATTAGTTTCTACTATAAATAAATAAAGTAAACCGAACTTATATAAAAATAAATATTTTTTACTTTAGACTCTTTGAGTATTGACTGTGTTATGTTGCACAGAAAATACATATATTATGTATTATATTATATAGATATAGAGAACTGTAATATTTATTATAATGTAAATATTATATTTTTAATAAATTATATAAAAATATTGATTTATTACGCTATTACAATGTATTGTTTTTATTTCATTAAGTTGTGTGTGACTTTAAGTTGTGTATAGTTGTATATTCATAGCAAGCGATATACAAATACTTAAAATTGAAGTGTGTGTTTTTAATTCTAAAATAACATATTTTCATTAAAATGTTTAACACACACATATTTAATTAAAAACAATTTATATACTTTTTCTGTGTCTGTCTGTTTGTTCCGGCTAATCTCCGAAACGGCCGGACCGATTTTAACGCGACTTTCACTAACGGATAGCTGCCGAGGCTGCTTTTATTTTAGTGAAAGTTTGTATTATTTATAACTAGCTGTGCCCCGCGGTTTCACCCGCGTGGATTTAGTTTCATCCTTATTGTCGCGGAACCCTAATATTTTTAATAAATAAAAGTGGCCTAAAGTTACTCCTTACATCATCAGCTACCTGCCAGTGAAAGTCCCATTAAAATCCGTCCAGCCGTTTCAGAGATTACCCGGAACAAACAGACAGACAGACAGAGAAAAAATGTATATCTTAGTTTTTTAGTGTCAGTAGCGTGTATACTTTCAGATGCATTTAGTGAAAAACTGTTATGTTGGATTTACAAACAGACACTTCAATTTTATTTATCTTTATAGATATAGATAAACAACAAAAATAAAAACATTAATAAACTGTCAACTTATTTATTGTCTAAAGTATAATAAATTACGTCACAATAACACATCGCGACAAACAAATAGAATTTCATTAATACTTCGTTACTAAAACTACATTATTTTTAAAACATGTGCTTTTCTTAAGTACCCGATTCGAAGATCATTACATACAGGGTGTCGGAGAAAAAGGAACAGTTGTCTTCTAGAAGTTGTAGGGTTTTATGAATATATCACTATATTAAAAGCGTAAAATATCTAGCTCCAAAGATAACGTAGTTATAGGCAACGGCCGAAGAGCTCGCGGCCTTAAGCGATTGAATGAACGCGCGCCCGCGTTTACCTACATTACGTACGCGGTAATTCAACTTTTTATATAAAGGGGAAGGTTACTGGTTTCGAAAAATGATTTTATGGGATTATTTCAGGATTTATTAGTGGGAGAAAAAAAATAAAAACGTAGTTATATTTCACGTGAATAACTCTACGTTACAGCAGATTTTTATGTTTCGCATAAAAATCTGCTGTATAAGGTCTTGATATGGTCAATTTTGAACGTCAATTACTCGAAAACGGAAGATGATATTTTTTTCATAATAATATTAATGCTTCCTTAAATTATACCCTATCACATATTTTAAGAGCTGTCTCGGTTTACCCGACACCCTGTATTCACAGCAAAATTTAAAAAAACAATTTACTAAAAATTGGTAACAATTTTGCAAATTAAGCTCGTTTGTAAAATATGAGAATGATAAATAAATAAATGATACTTTGCATCATTATTTAATTTTGTTGAAACTAAAATATGACACCTACTTAAATTATACACATCGTTATCATTAGCTTGGATATTAATTGATTGACATTTAATGACAAATTAATCGTTCTGAAATCATTTAGGTATCATTAGAAAATATTTTAAATGAGACACTATATTTAACAAATCATAACAATTCTAAGAGTATATTTCATTCTCATTTAAATTAATTTATAAATATTTGTAACACGCTTTTAGCCTCTTGCATAAAATATTCTTCTCTAGAAATATCATGAATACAAAATGCAACAAAATAAATATTATTTTTATTCCGCCGGCAGTCATATCAATACGACTTCGAAACTTGCTACACCCCCTGGTGTAGATACAAAATTTACGGGACTGACATGTCACGTGACTGATTTATGTCATTCCCACATTTTGTATCGTTTCTATTAGCGCCAGCGCGAGAGAATGTCACTTTGTACGAATTTTAATTCGAGAGAATACATAATCCGATGGAACAAATTGTATTACAAATGTTTGACAATAATAACCAATATCCAAGCAACAATGAACCTTATCTCCCTACGCCTTCTGTTCATGTTTGATGGCCCATAGTTGGCGAATGGAGTTGGCGATGCCAATATCGTGGCTGATGACGTAGAACAGTCCTCCGAGGGTTGCGATGGAGAGCAGGTACACGAAGCCGATGGCAATTTTGGGGATGACGGGCCCGAACAGGCTGGCGCGGACGTAATCTACTGCTATCGCCTCTAAACCCCTGGAGGTTAAAGATTTATTATTATTAGGTATTGGTAAGGTTTAAGTAAAGCAGAAAGATTTGTACGTAAGTATATTTGTAACGAATTGACTCAAAAAGTACTGGACAGATTTTGAAAAATTCTTTCGGGAATGGATAGCTACATTATCAGCGAGAAATATAGATTCCCGTACAACGGTAAAATTGTTTTGGACATAAACATAATTCTTAAACAGAAAATAAAATTCATACTTGATTGAGTAAAGAAATGCTGAGTTTCTTACTGGGTTCTACTCAATAAAAGCAACTTTCTGAACCTGCCAATTTTAATTTTGATATTACGAAGCTAATCTTTCGGTAATATTTGTTGATTTATTTCAAGTAATAAGATATGGAAATATGCTGTAATACATATATGGGAAATTATTACATTTAGACGAAACAGGAGAGTAGATTTTGCAAATAAAAGTCTTATCACATACAGCAAAATACATATCCTTCGACGTATAAAAATCTACAATATAAGATTTCTACCAAAAAATCAAATCGTACCAAATTCTACCACAATCTACCATAAAGCAAGAAGAACCTACTAATTCTTATTGGCGCTTTTGGGCTTCTTCATATTCCTCCAGATCCGCCAGAAGGCGCGACAGAGGCCTATATCGTTGAAGATGAGGAAGAACAGCCCCCCGAGGTTGAACACCGTGATGCCGTACACCGCCACCATGGCGACCCTGGGCACCACTGGACCCACTACTAGCACTCGCAGGTATTCCACTACCATTGCTTCTAAACCCCTGGGATACATTGGGAAGGGATGGGTGGGGAATGGTTAGGGATACTTTAAGGATAAAGAGTAATTACTGGATGTGATTTGTTTGCGGATGAATGGAAGATTATTTTGTCTCTATGATTGGAGTTTTGCGAGGAGAATACATGAAAGTGTTCCCTCTTTCCCTTTAGTTTAAGTGGCTCAAGCCATTCTATGAGGTTAAATAAATAAATAAATACTGAGTTTCTTGCCAGGTTCTTCTCAGTAAAAGCAACCTTCCGAACCTGGCGGTAGCATCTATAATCTTGTATAATTATGTCATTCTGCCGATTTGAAAGTACTTTGTAAAAAGTCTAATCGAATAGAGATGTTTTTGACTTTAGTCCTATTTTTAACCTACTTCAAAAAAGGAGGAGGTTATAAATTCGACTGTTTTTTTTTTGTTTCTTACCTCATAAATTTTGACTGGGTGAACCAATTTCGATATTTTTTTTTTATTTTGGAAGATGATGCTTCCAGAATGGTCCCATTTTTTGGTTCAGTTTTGATGGTGGCATCCATGAGAAATAGAGAGGAACTTTCGAAAATCTTACTGGCGACTAGTGTGTTTGTTAATTATTTGCATTAAGTGTTATATGACATGTATAACTGTCACAGTCACACAGACAATCTGTCATGGCAATAAGCAAGGAGGCTGCATTTCTGCGTAATAATAGGTATAGAGGGTTAAAGGTTTTGCATGTAGTGAAGGCAATAAGGGACTGGATGTGACGTCAAAAGGTCTAGAACAGCAGAATACTTACCAAAAACTGTGAGCGGTGATGAGTATAGCAAGTACAGAGTCAAACAGCTTGTTGGGTAGCAGGAGAGCGATCGGTATCAGAGGTACCAGCGCCGCAGATACTCCCTTCTCAACTACCCACAGTTTGGAGTGGTCGTGGGCCTTCTCTTCCGATAGACGGACCATTGAGGTGCGGAATGAACGCATCTGGAAGAAAAAAACTAAAAACATTAATTTAAAAAAAAACATGATCATCTTATTTATTGTTGCTTGCATTATTCAAGGTGTGTGTAGTGTCAAAGACCAGCAATGGACTACTGAAGATGATTAACTGCCAACATGACACATTGGCATTTAATCATCTATTGAAAAAATTGGGTGCCTTACTGCTTACCCCTTCAGGGACCCTTCTGGGAAGGTGTGAGCAGAATTTATGCATTCATCTTATATATAAAAATGAATCCCCATTTCCCTTGGTCACGGCATCACTCGTCAACGGCTGGATAGATTTTAACAGGACTTTCATTGACAGATAGCTGATGTTTCAAGGAGTGTTTTAGGCTAATTTTAGGGCTGCGGGACACCCATGAAAATTACTCTACGCTGGTGAAACCGCGGGGCACAGCTAGCTAATTTATGTAATTCATTAAAAGATGTAATGAACAGTTCAACATATATTTGCAATTTTTTTTCTTATTTTATCAAAAAATCTATCAGATTTCTCTTCACATATAAAAGGTATACAAATAACATTGGTTGTACAATACTTTTACCCACGAATTTGCATGTATCATACCTACCTAAGATTTTTCCTCCACAGGTAATTGTAATTAAATGAATAATATAACTTACAGCAGTGGTGAAAGGTGATGCTTTAGCCTCTTTCAGTGCAAGTGACCGGACAGACAGTGTGCTGGCTAGGGCCTTCTGTGTCAATGATGGCTGGGACACCAGCCTCATTATTTGCTGGCTCATCACCCGACTTGAACATGCTGGAAATGAATCACAATTAGTGTTACATTAAATTTCTCTTTGCACAATCCATGATCCTGTGATGCATGAATATGGATGAAGCGAAAGAAGCATGTAAGGATCATAGCATGTGGCAGATGGTGGTGTCTGCCTACCCCCATGGGACACAGGCGTGAGCATATGTATGTATGGTAATAATATTAATTCTAATTTTTGAAATGTATGCTAGCTGAGTTTCTTGAATTCTCCTGGTCCTTCTCAGAGGGCTAGTTTCTGAACCAGGGCAAAAATTTTGACATTCATTAGTGCCATGGCCAAAACTTTAAATATTTTTCATTCTCAATTGTAAAGTGTTTACTGCCAGTCAACTTCTTAGACAGGAGAAACATTGCTCATTTGATTGACACATTCACTGTAACTCATTATGTGGTTCATAGGTATTACTTGTCAAATGTGTCCTGTTTATTAATACTATTACTATTGAACACATTCAATATTGCAATTGAGGACAATTAAGTGCCAATGAGAGTTATCAAATAAATATGCAATGACCAAATTAATAAGATATGCCATCAAAATAATTGATTGAAATCAGAATTAAATCTAAATTGAAAAGGAATTCCTTTTTCTTTTAATTTGATGATTAGTACAAGCTGCTAATCGGAGTTTCTGGCCGGTTCTCGTCGGAAGGCTAGTTTTTGAAATTGTTGAAGAACTATTGCAGAATTCGTAAATGCCTTACC
Source organism: Watsonalla cultraria (assembly GCA_964035505.1). Classification (NCBI taxonomy): domain Eukaryota; kingdom Metazoa; phylum Arthropoda; class Insecta; order Lepidoptera; family Drepanidae; genus Watsonalla; species Watsonalla cultraria. The sequence continues at coordinate 1,500,701 of OZ037729.1, forward strand.
AAGGCTACACTAAGGTAAAAGCTACACATGCAATGTTTTTTTTCATGCCACAGTTTCAGACATGACAAAATATTTAAACTTATGGGCACTGAACAAGGACCCATCCACCACAACTTAGGTTACTCTGGAAGTATCAGACTTCAGAGGCGCTTTAGGGCTTGATTTCTTCATACAGTTACAATCTGTTACCTGAACTTTAATTTGTAAGTGACTAGTTTCTAGGGCATTTAATTATACGGTAAATTTATTAGTAATAAAAGCCTACGGCAGTTCTTATTCATGGCCAACTAAAACAATAACACGTATTATGTAATGCCAATAAGATTTAAAATTTGAGTTCTTGCATAAAATGGTTTTAAGGCAAGACTTACCAGGCGTTCGGAGAAGCATAGAGAAGGCCATAGTGGTGAATATCTAAATAAGAAGATCTTTAGGAAAGAACAATAGTAAATACAATTTTTCCAAATCGAAGAGGTTTCGAAATTTGCAAACTTGACTGAAAGGCGAAACGAGACGAGAAAAGACAAAACATTGAGTGATGTTACGTGAAGCATGACAGGCTGACAAACTCACTGTCAAATGTCAAGCCGATTGTCAGTGTGAAAGCAAACGTCACCTATAGCAACTGTCACAAACCTACAGAAAAAATAAATCTAAGCACAGATGTATAATCAAATTTCTACATTTCCTGACTGAAATGTAATCTCCAGTTTAAACATAATTTTTTTTTCCTCTGGCCACCCTAATCTGGAATGACAATTCATTTTGGTGATACAGATTATTGTTTGGATTGTAATTATTTTCGTATTTGAGAGAAGATTCTTCACAAAACAACAAAATGGCAGCAACAACGCTGGAAGACAAGTCCATCTGGGAGGATGGCGAGGAAGCGCTCAGCGAGGAGGTGCTCCGCATGCCAACAGACGAAATCATCAGCCGCACGCGACTCCTCGACAATGAGATCAAGATTATGAAGAGTGAAGTGATGAGGATCTCCCACGAGCTGCAGGCGCAGAACGAGAAGATAAAAGAGAACACTGAGAAGATAAAAGTGAATAAAACACTGCCCTATCTTGTCTCTAATGTCATTGAGCTTTTGGATGTAGATCCTCAGGAGGAAGAGGAAGATGGTGCTGTGGTGGACCTCGACTCACAGAGGAAGGGCAAGTGCGCTGTGATCAAGACCTCCACCCGTCAGACATACTTTCTACCAGTCATTGGGTTGGTAGACGCTGAGAAATTGAAACCTGGAGACTTAGTGGGTGTGAACAAGGATTCCTACTTGATCCTGGAGACGCTGCCCGCGGAGTACGACGCCAGGGTCAAGGCCATGGAGGTGGACGAGAGGCCTACTGAACAGTATTCTGATATTGGTGGGCTGGATAAACAAATTCAGGTATGAGAGTTAAAGTTTTTATTTATATTATTTTAGTCATGTACTGTATAATTGTAAGTGTTATAAAATGAGAGCTTTGTTAAATACGTCAGAGGCTGCCAGACTTTTTGTCTCTTAGACAACTTCAAAATTTTGCTGGTTACAAAGGAATCTGAATCTACATTATGAAAAAAAATGAGAATTTTTAAATTTTTTAAAAAGAATGATCTAAGGAACTTTGTCACCCCAACATATACCCCCATTCAGTCTTCGATGGATCACTTTGGTAGCCTATACAACTACTTTTTATATTATCCTATTTGTAGGAAAATAATAATTTTGTTGCTATGGTTATTCATATAAATTACTGCTCATATAATAATTACAAACATTTGATTCTGTTAAAGTAAAAAAATACAGTAATAAGTATTCTAATTTGAAAAACTTATCAATATCTTCTAATCTCTGAAGCAGCCTGTGATTCTTACATAAATCTTGTATCTTTCAGGAATTGATAGAAGCAGTAGTCCTGCCAATGACTCACAAGGAGAAGTTTGTGAACCTCGGCATCCACCCGCCCAAGGGAGTCCTCCTATACGGCCCGCCCGGTACTGGCAAGACCTTGCTGGCGAGAGCCTGTGCTGCACAGACCAAGTCTACCTTCTTGAAGCTTGCTGGACCACAACTTGTACAGATGTTCATCGGTAAGACAATGAATAATGTATTTTAAAGCAATTAGTTCTCATTGGACAGACACTTATACCTGGATCCCTTAGGTTAATTGAGAGTCAAAATAAATTTGCAAGTGTAGAATGCAGTGATTCAATATCCTCTCTACCTGTCTACCCTATGAGGAATGTCATCTATAAATTCAAAGTCCTGACTGACTTATTTGCATATGAATACACAGCCCCTCAGCCTCAGCCAGTGGAGGGTATGTCCTTGATTGTATGATGAACCCACTTGCATCCAATGCCGTGTACTTATTTTGTACCAATACTTAATATTTTAAATATTGTATTGTTCATCAATACAATGTACATGATGCCAGCTGAGTTTCTTGCCAGTTCTACAGAAGGCTTATTTCCGAATTGGTGGTAAATTTTCAACATTCATGAGCGCCTTACCAGGGGCCCAACCATGAGCTCTTATTGCAATGTTAATTCAGTTGTGTGACAGTGACAGATGTATGCATGTCACATACATCTGTCTCATTAATGAGTGAAACTATCATGGCAATAAGAGCTCATGGTAAGGCCCCAGGACCCAAGCTGAATAAATATTTTTCATTTTCATTAATTATTGTCGCGGAACCCTAATATTTTTAATAAATAAAAGTAGCCTAAGTTACTCCTTGAAACATCAGCTACCTGCCAGTGAAAGTCCCGTTAAAATTGGTCCAGTCGTTTCGGAGATTACTCGGAACAAACAGACAGACAGACAGATAAAAATTTTAAGACTTGGTTTTTTAGTGTCAGTAGCGTGTATACTTTCAGATGCATTTAGTCAAAAAAAAATATTTTCGATTTACAAACAGACACTTCAATTTTATTTATCTGTATTGATATAGATGCAATGTCACAATTTCTAACCCAGTGTTTTTTCTTCCTTAATAGGTGACGGTGCCAAGTTGGTCCGCGACGCCTTCGCCCTCGCCAAAGAGAAGGCCCCAGCAATTATCTTCATTGATGAACTGGATGCCATTGGTACCAAGCGTTTCGACTCTGAGAAAGCTGGTGACAGGGAAGTGCAGCGCACCATGTTGGAACTCCTCAACCAACTTGATGGGTTCAGCTCTACTGCTGATATCAAGGTATTTTATACATATATTGTATTTGCTCCTGACAATCCCGTCAGATTAGTTTCCTTACCACTAAGGTGTTAAACAATCCCAGAAAGCAGACTGGTCTATAATGTTAATATTTTGGCATAGGCATTTTAACCACTGACGACCAGGGTGGAATCTACGGAAATAGGGTTCAGGCACCGCCACGATTTATGAGCGTTGAGCGATAATAATGGGCGTAACTGTGCATGTCTTTTATTTGCTTCGCGCCATGCATGGTGCAATACCAGCAGTACCAGTATTATAACCCATTTTCATTTTAGGTATGTGTTAATTACATTCCTAAAATGAAAATGGGTGAAATATGCTATTTATTTATTTACTAGCTCTGCCCTTTTGGTTTCATGCTGCATGTCGGGAACCCTAATATTTTCAATAAATAAAAGTACTTAGTTACTCCTTGTAAAATTTGATACCTGCCAGTGAAAGCCCCGTTAAAATCATTCAGAGATTACCCGGAACAAACAGACAGACAGAGAAAACATATTAAATTGTTTTTTATTATCAGTACCGTAGACATATACTTGAAAAACTTTTATTTTTATTTATCTGTATAGATTTATTGATAATAATTAGAATGTACTATGTGCAACATCTTATGTAACCATATATAATGTAAAAAATTATTCTTATTCTTTAAGTGGTTCACTACTAATGTAGGATTGAAAATTTTTCTGTTGATTCAAGTTGGACAGATATTTAAAATCTTAACTTGCAATGATTCCAGGTAATAGCAGCCACAAACCGAGTAGACATCCTGGACCCCGCTCTGCTCCGGTCCGGTCGTCTGGACAGGAAGATTGAGTTCCCGCACCCCAACGAGGAGGCCAGGGCTAGGATCATGCAAATTCATTCACGGTATGTTGTTACTGTTACCATATCGAAAAAATATATATATGAAGCTGCACCTTCATACATATATTTTTTCTCGTAATATGTAAGAGGGATTATGACAGACGAGCGGACGTCACGCGGTATCACCCGCGTAGTTCCCGTTCCCGAAGGAGCACGGGGATAAAATATAGCCTATGCTACTCAGGGTGTATGTAGCGCTCCAATGGTGAAAGAATTTTTGAAATCGGCACAGTAGTTTTTGAGTTTATTCATTACAAACATACACACAAAAATACAAATCTGTCCTCTTTATAATAGCAGTATAGATGTGTGTCCCGTCACGAGCTATGACCGCTGACCTTGAATTAGTAGTCATTTTATGAATCTACTAAATAAATGTATGACGCTACTAAAATAATAGTGGGTAAAATCCACGCGTAATTACCCCCACTATTTTTATTGAGCGCTCAGAACTCGTGACTGCACCTGTAATTGTTAAGTGTTAACAAGGTCAAGTTATTCTTATTATGTGACCTTATTTTTCACATCTAAACTTTACCACACTGTCACTCTTGTAAGAAAAAATCCATATTTTTTTATGATGGTAGCCCTCAACTATGCACTGTATTTTTTTAATTAATTTTTTTTTACAGTAAAATGAACGTGAGTCCTGACGTGAATTTCGAAGAGCTCTCTCGGTCGACAGACGACTTCAACGGCGCCCAGTGCAAGGCGGTGTGCGTAGAGGCCGGTATGATAGCGCTGCGCCGCTCTGCCACCGCCGTCACCCACGAAGACTTTATGGACGCCATCCTCGAGGTGCAAGCCAAGAAGAAGGCCAACCTCAGCTATTACGCTTAGAAATAAAAAATGTACTGACTTCAGCTATGGAATTGTCATTCTGAGGAACGGCAATTTCATAGTTAAAGGTGTCTTTTCGTTAATAAAATTATTTTAAGTACATTTTATTTTATTTTTAGCAGTTTTTATATAAATAAATAATAATCATAGTCTTTGGTTTTTGAGCTTTGTGTTACCTGCGTACTCTTTCTGAGACCCATGTGGGAATGTGTGCAAGTATAATCACCATTCTGTTCAACAAAGTTTCGAAATGAGATTCCTTTGTCTAAATTAGAATAAAGAAGCAATTAATAAAGCCAATTATATTAAGTATCCCCGCACGGGGGCGGGCGGCGGGTTCATTAATCCAGAAAACAATAAACACATCACATGACTATAATACCTCTTAGTCGGTTATAACAGCTCAATACATACAAACGATATGATGACTTGACAAGTCAAGTTAATAAATTATTTATCTTTACCACTGGCTTTAATGAGAGACACGATGGCTAACAGACGTATTTAAAAAAATCTGTGAAATTTTGTTTTAATCTAATATTTAAATTAAATATAAAAATTAAAGCTGAACGCACCCAAATATTCGCAACGCGCGTGCGTGTGCTAAATTTGAAACATCTTTGATGGCACGAGATCTGTCAAAATTTTGGTGTCCGTCGGTTGATGTGCTAAATAGAAAATAGTTTTAAAAACTTAAAAAAAATTGAAATGTGAAATTATTAGTGTATAAAAAGATTACGACTGAAAACTAAAACACCGGCGAGATATTAAACAGTGCCCGTAGTCGTGAGTACATAACCTTTAATTTTATTTTTGCCGAGTATTCGCATTTCGCAAATATGACAGTTGGTTTTGTTGTACCGTGCAATAAGAAAATGCGAATTTATTCCGCATTACACTATCGATTTGTTTGTAAGTGTTGTATTGAAAGAGTATTTGGTGTATTTGTCGTGCTACTCGTCGCTTTGAATTTACGCGCTTTCTGTAAATTGTTTTACAACTTTAAATATTAAAAAAAATATTGGCCGAAACTCAGAAAAAAATATTAATTTGTAAATGACTTATAAACTTATAAATTAAGAAATACGTAGTTACTTTTCTTGATAATATGTTTTATTTAATGGATTCCAATAATAATTCTTACTTGAATAACTAAGTTATTCTTACAAAACATTGATAAACTGGCAAAAAGTATCACAAGAATGATATACAACTTAAAGTGACATAAATATTACTTTATAATATTATGTCTCATACAAATTTAAAATTGAATTATTAAACAGTAGATAAAATATGTAAATGATGCGAAAGTTTTATTAAGAACAATTTTTTGTTGTTTCCCGCTGAGCGCAATGGAGCTGGAAGACGGGACAACATATAAGATACAAACAGACATACCAAAAGTACACAAAAAATGCAACCTCAACCGTCCACACACCAGGTTTTTAACCTATGAATGTAGTTACTCTTATTTTTCTCGAGCTAATAGTGGAATTCAAATTTTTTTTGATTTTTATGAATATATTCTGTATTTGAAATATTTTTTTTGTATAAAAGATTGATATAATGTTGCAATTTAATTCTGAATTCCTTTATAAGCTTAATAATTTTTATATCTTCTATTATAAGAACTCTGGTTTTCAATTCTTCATAAGACTTTGGAAGTAAATAAGTACAAAATATCAACAAGTGGGTTAATGAAAAGTCAGAAGTATTAAACATCAGAGTTTAACATTTTACACTTACAACATTATTCATTGTCTAATGAAAACATTTTTGTTTTAAATATCACATTTAAGATCTGCTTAACTTTTGTAAGCTAGTTTTTTCCTCCACTGTTTATAGATGTCATCACAGTCACACTGATAAACACACAAACATTATGTAGCACTCATAAAATATACATATACTAGCTGTGCCCCACGGTTTCACCCGCATAGATTTAGTTTCATGGTTCATGTAGCGGAACCCTAATAATTTTCATAAATAAAAGTAGCCTAAGTTACTCCTTGAAACATCAGCTACCTGCCAGTGAAAGTCCCGTTAAAATCGGTCCAGCCATTTCAGAGATTACCTGGAACAAACAGAGAGACAGACGGAGAAAAATTTTAAAACTTGGTTTTTCAGTGTCAGTAGCATGTATACTTTCATATGCATTTAGTGAAAAGCTGTTATTTTGGAATTACAAACAGACACTTCAATTTTATTTATCTGTATAGATTTTTCAGGATGATAATTGCTAAAATCGATCATTGCGCATGTTCAACTTACGTGCCGTGTACAAGGAAAAAAGAAGTCTATGGAATTATATCAAGAAACTAATGAGTTGGGGTTGGAACTATCCACAAAGCAATGATCGTAATTTAGGAATTTTATTTCATTAATACAATTTGTTAATATTGTGACATTTGACGATACGGGAATAATTTTCAATAACATTTTCAAACCAATTTATACGTAAAATGCTCCTTGGTCTTAAATAACATTCCGGTTAGATAAAAATAATGAGATCCATTTTAAATAATAACCCCCGGTTATACCGGTGAATGTCTCGAACGAAACCAATGATATTATAAGTATAGATACGTTATACGCTCATAAAACGAACGAAAAATAGTCACTTGTCAGAAAAGTAGTATAAAAACTAGAGTTCTGTACACCTATCACGAGTCTACCACCGTTTTCGTAACTCGCTAGCGTCTCCGACAATTTTATTTTTTTACTAGCTGTGCCCCGCGGTTTCATCCCTGGAGATTTAGTTTCTTATTGTCGCGGAACCCTAATATTTATAATAAATAAAAGTAGCCTAAGTTACTCCTTGAAACATCAGCTACCTACCAGTGAAAGTCCCGCTAAAATCCGTCCAGCCGTTTCAGAGATTACCCGGAACAAACAGACAGACAGACAGACAGAGAAAAATTTTAAAACTTGGTTTTTTAGTGTGAGTAGCGTGTATACTTTCAAATCCATTTAGTGAAAAGCTGTTATTTTTGAATTACAAACAGACACTTAAATTTTATTTATCTGTATGTATAGATATCTTCACGTCACCGCTAGGAGGCGCAGTACAATTCGCCATACAAATATTCGACGGAGACGCTAGCGGCTATAGATTACGTAAATGGGGGAAAAGTCGTGATAGGGGTACGGATCGACATTTTTGATCTAACAGTGGATCAGATTTACTTTATACACTAGCTGTGCCCTGGGGCTTCACCCGCGTAGAGTTTATTTCATGAGTGTCCCGTGGAACCCTTATGTCTTTTTTTTATTAAAAATAGCCTAAATTACTCCTTGAAACATCAGCTACCTGCCAGTGAAAGTCCCGTTAAAATCGGTCCAGCCGTTTCAGAGATTACCCGGAACAAACAGACAGACAGAGAAAATTTTTAAAACTAGTTTTTAGTGCCAGTAGCGTGTATACTTTCATATGCATTTAGTGAAAAGCAGTGATTTAGAAATTACAAACAGACACTTCAATTTTATTTATCTGTATAGATGTATAGAAGATATAGATATATAGATATAGATGAGAGCAACTTAGACGCAACAATTTCGCCACGCCAGTAAACAAATCTATAAGTTGTCAAGAGATATGATTAATTGGATCTTGTATAGAGTTAGTCATCATCACGATCAACCTATCTTAGTCCACTGCTGGACATAGGCCTCCCCTACTGAGAATGAGAGAATAGAGTGAGTGCAAACAAACAAACCAAATAAAACAATTGTTCCTAGAGTATTGATAAATTAAAATAACCGCGGTTATAAAGAAAATGTCCCGCCCGAAGCAAGAACAGTCACGCAGTTCGAGAGTCAGTCGAACAAGCGCATGTCTAATATGCATTACTCCAGGGATTGGTTGGGGAATAATATCATTATTCATGTATTTATGCTTCAATAATGCAACAGACAGTACAGAAAATAATACAAAATATGAAAGAAATTGCTGGATTTGCGTGAGGGTGAAGCGTTTTAAGGAAATGTCATATACTTAATCTTATGTAGTTGTTTCAAATTTTATCGTGTCCTGATTAACTGATAAGGGTTAAAGGGTAAACAACTTGTATGTAGGGAGGTACCTCTTGCAGTTCCAGCCGCGACTGTCTAAAGATATTTATAAATAGCGCGGTTTCACCCTCGTAGACTTGAACGGAATACTTTTGATTTTTTTTTAAATTAAAGCATACTTAGTTACTCCTTGCGACATTAGCTATATGCCAGTGAAAGTCCCGTTAAAATCGGTTCAGCCGTTTCGGAGATTAGCCGGAACAAACAGACAGACAGAGAAATATTTTAAAAATGTTTTTTGTCCTTACAGTACTTATATACTTTCACATACATTTAGTAAAAAGCTGTTAATTTGGAATTACATACAGACACTTCAATGGTATTTATCTGTATAGATAGCTTTGCCCCGTGGTTTAACGTAGACTTAATTTTATGCGTGGTTTTATTTCGCGGAACCTTCAAATAACCTTCAATAAAAGTAGCCTAAGTTACTCTTTGTAACATCAGCTATCTGTCAGTGAAAGTCCCGTTACAATCGAGCCAGTTCAAATAAAAAGGCAAATAATTAGATTATTTACGTTCATATCGTTTATACTTTCATATGCATTTAGAGAAAAGCTGTTTATTTGGAATTTTACCCCACGTGCGGTGAAGAAAACATCGTGAGGAAACCTGCATATGTCTGAGAAGTAATTAAAAGACGTATGTATGTATATTGGCTGAGACGGCGATAGACTCACCATCTGTCACGTTGGCACTTAAACATCTTCGGTGTAATGTGGGTGTTGTTGTTACAGCACCTTTGCATATTTGTTTTACAAACAGACACATCAGTTTTATTTTATAAGCACACACAAGAGTAAATTGATTACCTTCGACCACGGTTCCATAAGGAACAAAGTAACGAATGTTAGTATCACGATATGAGCCGATAGCACAGTATAAATATAAGCTTTATAAACAGTAAGGAATCTAGGACTATTTTTTTAAATAAGAATGTTTTCTTCATTGAGCGTGAGGGTTTTCAATCCTAGAGATTTTTAAAAATACTGTATTTAGAGGAGCTCGTGGCACAGTTCCTATTGCGCATATCAGCGAAGTTAAATAACCCTAACCTAAGCTAGTAGTTGGATGGGTGACTCGGAGAGCACGTAAAGCCGTCGGTCCTAGTTGCCAATTTAACATCTTTAGCAATCGTTACAGGTCATTCGGAGGCCTAAAAAAGTCTGACAACTGGCTTAGCCCAGATTTCCAATTTTCCTCGTAAAAGGGTTACGAAGGTCAGATGGAAATCGCTTCGTATAAAAATCTGATGATCAGTCACATCAGATTGAAACAAGTGAAGACCCCAACAATGTATGGGAAAAGGCCAGGGAGATGATGACTTATTTATTTACTGTCAGTTTTAAGTTTTGATCGTAATCGGAAAATGACGTGATTCCCCTTATTAGCGCTACTGCGATTCTGTTTTATAATCTTGTATTAAGTGCTCTGTAATTTTGAACGATTTGTTCCTACATTCCTTACTGTTTGTAAAGGTTATATGTATACTGTGGCGATAGGTTGATGTTTCGCTTTGTAGACAGTCACCTGTCGCTACTCGACCGTGATACACTTCCATACTCCACTAGTCTGCGCTACAGACAGCTGGGGAGTCGTACGTGTGTTAAATTTCTGGGATACCATGGGGAAGATTTTTGTGTGAGTTTTCTATTTAATATATTAATAAATTTTTTGACAATAATGTATTTATTTGGTTTTGTAAGTTTGGATTTAAATGCAATTAGTATTTGTTTGAAATTGAAACAAATACTAATTGACAAAATATTTTATCCAAAAAATCTAAAATCTTAGTGATTAGAATTTTTACAATGCACTTTCAAATCGTGAGGTCGACAAAGACAGTGTTATTTTTACATGATAGAAATTAAATTATTTTAAATACCCACCGGATTGGTAAGATGGCTTTTAATGAAAGGATCCTGCGAAATTAAAATGTACCCGTAAAATGTGTGTTACTGGCTGAAGTTAACTTAAAACAAGTAATTTCCGAAGATACACCTACCCTATAGTCCGACGACATTCTGATGGTGGTTGGATGGCAATTAAAGGCCCAGCAGTGGGTCCACCAGAGCCTGTAGACAAAGAAATGTCATCCTCACGCTTCGCTAGTAGAAACGATACGAAATGTAAACACTGAAAGTTTTTGCCAAATCGGACCTGCTGAGATTGGCGCGTTTAAACAAAAAAACTCTACAGCTTTAAAATATTAGTACAGATTTGTTTTTTTTTATGTTTCCACCAATATGTCTAGTTGGCTAGGAGTTGAGTAGACCGTCTCCGGCGTAATAAGTTGTCACCTTGAATGTATCAATAATTCGTGATATCTTCAATAACGACGTCGATAGAAAGCAATTTATTTCTAGTATCGATCGAACCGAACATGGCTTTTAATTTTTTATAGCTTTCTTACTTCTACTGAAGGTTTTGGATGGTTTTAAACCCGTAAATACCATTCCTTAATATATTCATGAGACTGACGTTTGGAACATGCTGGACCATCTGTGTTTTGAAAATGTTATTTTCGCTGGGGCATTTGTTCGTAGTCCTATATGAATGATTTCTAATCTACATCTATGCATGGGTGAAGCAACTATTTTACCCACACTTTGCTGTCCCCGGCCATTTCTTATTTAAATACTCCATTTGGTTATATGTACGCACATAATTTGTATAGCTATGTATTTGTAAATTTGTAATATTATAAAGAGGAAAGTTTTGATTGTTTTTTTGTTAGTTTGTTTGCATGGAATAGGCTCCGAAACTACTACTACCGATCTTATGAATTTTTTCAGCAATGGATAGTTACATAGTCAGCGTGTAACATAGGCTATATTTTATTACCGTGTTCCCACGGGAACGGGAACTACGACGTCCGCTAGTGAATTAATAATTTTCTTGAATCTATTAACTACACCAGTACACCATGAGCGATGATTCACGCAGTTCCTTATACGAGTATATTAAAATCTCTTAAATCATGATGCATGGTTGAACTTCTATCACGTAAAAGACCCATGTCCCCAAAATTGTCTCATTTCTTCCGAAATATATACTGAACTATGTAACAACCTTGCCATTGAAAGTAAAAGGCACTACAATATTGATAACTACATGAGCGTGACGTTATACTATTAGCCGAACGACTAGGTTGTTCGACACGCGGTTATCTAAAAGCCATTTAAACTTCCATAACTATCCACTATCGTAATTGACTGCCATATTACCAGAAAGTTTTCATAACACTTCAGTGGTAAACGATAGGGCTCCAAGTGGGCCTTACGTATCGTAACATAGCCAAGCCTGGGTAACCGGGGCTAGATCCTCAGGGCCTCCAAAATAAATACTTTGGAACAAAAAACTTATTAGGAAAATTATTTTAAAGAAATGAAAACATTAATTTTACTCCGCGGCTTCCAGACCTGTAAATCCGACACTGAACATAGAACATACCTATAGATGCTGTCATGAGTTATAAGCGCTCAGCGAAAATAGTAGATGGACAGAGACAGACCCATAGATGAATACAGTGAATTCAAGGTCAGCGCTTATAACTCGTGACGGCACCTGTAACATAGCAAGGCAAATCCTAAAAGCAACAAAAAGGGAAGGTAAAATTAGTTTTGTCGTGAGATCACGAGTAGCTCAGTTGACCAAACTATATCACGATTTGCAGTCGTGGGTTCTAGTCCCGCCTAGTGTCCCATTGTTCTTAACGATTTTAAGAATTGGAAATAGTTTATCTTAATGAACGCTATAAGGAGCATAAGGCACGCGTTGCCTATATTTTACGCGTTGATTTTACTTCTGCAATATTTTGTTATTCCAGTTTTCCCTATCCTATACCTATTCTTCTAACCAGTATCGGTGGTATCAGCTTCTCCTGGTTTTGGCTTTTGTTCACAAACTTTTCCAAATATATTTATAATCTTATCTACTCATTTCTTTCACTACCGTCCGTATAATGGAAAAAGCATTTACCAAGGCCTCGGACTTTGAACATAAAATGTGTTGTGTGCGCCTGAATCAGGCCTATTAATTCGTGTGAAATTAGCCAAGCACCGGATGTGACAAACCAGAAGAGGTCATATGTGTGTAAATTTTTGAACCCCAACTTACATGCGAGTCACTATACGAAGGGTCGTCCCCTCGCTGCATATGAGATCAATACTTTGCAACACGCACGCTGGCACGCTCCTAAGAAGTAAACAATATTAACTATGCATTTTTAAGGAAACCTTTAACCCTCGACTTTTTTCTAATCAATAAATTTTCGAACTGTCAAATTTTGTCGCAGTTATTTAAAATAGTTACAAACTGCACCTTTCAGATTAAATTGCTGGGTTTCTTTCTGGGTTCTTCACAGCGGTAACACGGTGTAACATTTATAATCCTGTATAGTGGATTTTTTTCTGTGATCTTCTATTTCAAAGTATTTTTTTAGATATCTGATCTATACAGATAAATAAAATTGGAGTGTCGTTATTCCAAAATAACAGCTTTTCACTAAATGCATGTGAAAGTATACATGGTACTGACACTAAAAAAACATATTTAAAAAAAAAACTCTGTCTGTCTGTCTGTTTGTTCCGGGTAATCTCTGAAACGGCTGGACCGATTTTAACGGGACTTTCACTGGCAGGTAGCTGATTGATTTATTAAAAATATTATGGTTCCGTGACAATAAGGATGAAACTAAATCTACGCGGGTGAAACCGCGGGGCACAACAGCTAGTATGCAATAACGAAAGAAAGCATTTCAGTCCTAAATAAAACAACAAACAAGTTCATTAAAACTTGGCTGGAAACTTAAGATAATTTATTTTCTTTAATGGGTTTTTAGCAGTTGTCTTGTAAAACTTTAGTTTTTCCATTCTGTTTTATACTTTACGATACATAGCACTGTTTGAGGCATAAACATTTTACGACTTCAACCTGCCACGAACGAAAATGGTAACGTAACACCTCATGACTGCGGAAACAATAATCTATACATCTATATATATACATCTATAATCTATACAGATAAATAAAATTGAAGTGTCTGTTTGTAATTCCAAAATTACAGCTTTTCACTAAATGCATATGAAAGTATACACGGTACTGACATAGAAAAACCAATTTTTTTTTAATTCTGTGTCGGTCTGTCTGTCCGTCTGTCTGTTTGTTTGTTCCGGCTAATCTCTGAAACGGCTGGACTGATTTTAACGGGTCTTTCACTGGCGTATAGCTGATGTTTAAAGGAGTAACTAAGGCTACTTTTATTTAAAAAAGACATGATGGTTCCGCGGGACACCCATGAAACTAACTATACGCGGGTGAAACCGCGGCCACAGCTAGTTATATATAAGCAAATCATAAAGTTTTTTGTATTACTTACTACTCCTTCCGATATTAAGAATTTCTTTTCTAAAAATTCTCCCTACTAGTACATATATTACCTAGCTTCCGTCCGCGCCTTTGCCCGCGTGTACAGATTCATTAACCTCGATTAGAGAAAATTTTGCTTTCTATTAATACAATTTGATCGGTACAGTCGCGAGCCTATTCGTTTCCAACCAACAGACAAATCTTGTCTCTTTATTATATTAGTATAGACTTGCCTTCTGCAGTGAAAAACTCGCACTAGGCACTCGCACTCTTGAGTGCCTAGTGCGGGTTATTCACTGCCGCCGTCATAAGTAACCGCGTCAAAGTTAACGCAGATTTGTATGGGATCGGAGCAGCGCCTCTGTCGGCCTAAACATGACACTATTGTGAGCCCATACAAATCTGCGTTTACGTCGACGCGGTGACTTGTGACGGTGATTTTAAGAAAACTCGCACTAGGCACTCTGGCCATGCCCTCATCGAAACGCGTGGAATTAGATCCATTGCAATAACCAAATTCTATTATTAGCCTCACACTCATCGTTGTCAAAATTTAACTTATCCCACGCAATCAAATCAAATCAAAAAGTTTTATTCAACATAAGGGACACTTGGAACACTTATTGAACGTCATTTCTCTTACACTAACTTAGGTTAATTTACTACCGTTTCCAAAAGTAAGCCTGTCAGGAGAAGAAACGGCGAAACAAACTCCCCGTTTGTTTTTTACATGTGTCCCTTCTATATACAATTTACATACAAGTTACAGAAATCGTCGCCAGTCAGACAGACATAATTCTGCATTTCAATTTGACCATGTCTGCCGAATTTTAACTGCCGCTGGTCATTAGAATGTGTAATTGTATAATCGAGCAGTTCAAGTTCATTGTACTTGCCTGTGGTCGTACAAACACCGGATGGCAAAGGACTATTTTGGGACGAGCTCAAAATGGCATTCGCCGCGGAAGGATTGCGAAATGACCATTCAGTAAAGTTTATTAGAGGAGGGTGCTTCTGCTTGAGGATTATACAAACTAAAATTATTTATTTATGAGAAATTGTAGCTTGACAAAGTCGCAAATAGTTTCAATTTTAGTTACAGGGGCCTTACCATGAGCTCTTATTGTCATGATAGTTTCACTCATTTAAGAGACAGATGTATGTGACGTGTATACATCTGTCGCTGTCGCACAACTGAATTATCATTGCAATAAGAGCTCATGGTTGGGCCCCAGTACTAAAGTCCGTCATTTTGTGTGCAAAATTATAGTTGCACTAAGACGCAAATAGAATAGGCCTTAAAACTTGAGTGCTGTTTTATATTATGCCAAGTGACGTTTATTTTACATCTAAAGTAAGACTCGCTAAAACTGAATTAGAAGTGTGATTAATGAATATGCTGCTACGAGAAAATGTCTACGTAAAATATTCTGTTCAATTTTTTCTCGATCCCCTATCCCGTCTTGTGGATTACAATCTATTTCCCAAACATAAAAACTTTTTATATTCTACTAGCTGTGCCCCGCGGTTTCACCCGCGTATATTTAGTTTCATATTTATGGTCGCGGAAACCTAATATTTTTAATAAATAAAAGGTAGCCTATGTCCTTTCTCAGGGTCTAAAGATTGTCTGTGCCAAATTTCATCAAAATCGGTTGAGAGGTTTAAGCGGGAAAGCGTAACAGACAGACAGACAGAGTTACTTTCGCATTTATAATATTAGTAGGGATGATAGCTTCTGCCCGCGATTTCGTCCGCGTAATTGAAACCCGCGATTGGCCTTAGTGTGATGATATATAGCCTCATAGTCTTCCTCGATATATGGGCTATCTAACATTGAAATCATTTTTCAAATCGGACCAAGTGAACAAACAATCTCTTCAGCTTTATATATTAGTATAGAGTTTTCTCAATCCCATGGAGTCCTTATCCGAAACAACAAAACCAATTCTATGATTAAGCATCGCCAAATTTCCCAGCTCATTGCAATCTATAAAATGATTCAATGTTTACAGTTCAACATATTGATCAGGCACGCCATTATGTGCAGGGCATACAAACGCCGCTTCAATAACAGCTGTGTACCTACGACCGATCCTTTTACGGCCACAATCGGCCCATTTACTGGCCAATACTGGCCATATGCTATACAGCCTCAATGTGTATGATTAGTTGCACTATAATGTTAATGGACCCATAGAAAATGTCCTACATTCATTGTATGATGCTTTTTATTTGCTGAAAACTCTATTTGATGTATTACAACTGGTCTGATTAAAATTATCGATGGACAGCTTGTGTCCTTCGATGTTTTCCTAACTTCAATGAAAATGAACCAATTTTGGAATTGACCGGACCGACAAAGTACAGTCAAAAACAGCTTACCATAAGCACACCAGCTTATTATTCGCTGATATAAAGTACGTACCCACTAAAGTATATTTGCATGGTGTGATGTCATTGGTACGTCATTCTGTCGCTCACACCATAACACTGACCCAGTTAACTTAACCTAATTCATAACGAGTAGTTATGTAGTTAAACCATAAGCCGATTAAGTACTCCATACGGCACATTTTAGCATTTTTTTGCGGTCTGTATTGGGAAGGTGCAGGTGCCGTCACGAGTTAAGAATGCTCAGCAAAAAAATTAGGGTCATAAAAAATCTTTACCAAGCTCAGCGTTTGAAACTCGTGATGGGCCGGTAAATACCTATAACACAATATAACCTACACCGATTCGATTTCGAAGTTAGTAATATCTTTATTCGATTAGACTTTTTACAAAGTACTTTCAAATCTTCAGAACGACATGGTTATACAGGATTACCGCCAGATTCGGAAGGTTGCTTTTACTGAGAAGAACCTGGCAAGAAACTCAGTATAAACTCAAATATTATACAATTTTAAAAAACAAAGTAAATCACTTGAGAAATGTAAGCCCATGGACACAGTTCCAATGAAATTGACGGTGTCTCCACCCCTGTGCCTCGGAAACCACGTTAAGGATTTGATCCTACGCCTGATCTCTCTCCAGTCGCGTTGGATTGCCTCCCATCGGACTATGAGAGTGAGGCAATAAAGAGAATGGTATTTAATTATATATATATATATATATGTATGTATTACAACCCCATTGATATCTGGGTCAGGTCAAAGACCTATCGCATCAGAACTCGCATGCCATCAAATTTTATATCTCAACTTCGCGATTTTGCAATGATCGCCTGAGTATCAAACATTACGACTTCAGAATTGCGGATACGATCGGAATTATCGAATTTAACTACCATTGACTGTTTACCATTCAATGTAAAAGTGGGATTTATCGTCCAACACGCAATAGACGTAATAGGTAGGTAATCGTTCTAGTTAGGTGGTGTTTCGTATTACCGAAATGTCTAGTTTTCCACCCTTAACTAATTGAAACTTTAGGAAGATCATAAGCGATAATATTAGCTTTAACTATGTAGAACAATTGTGTCTGGTACTTTCAATTTAATTAAGTAATGGAGGTCGATATTGATTTTATATCATACCAATTAAATTAATAAATATGCTCAAGCCATCCCAGACGGGGCCCCGAAGGGATAAGCAGAGGTGTTGTAACAACTACACCCACATTTCACCGAAAATGATGAAGTGCCAACGTGACAAAGAGTGAGTCCATCACCGTCTCAGCCACCATACATAAGTACGTCTTTGAATTAGTTCTCCGACATATACAGGTTTCATCACGATGTTTTTCTTCACCGTAAAACAAGTGGTGTGAAATCACTGCACATAAGTTTTTAGAAAAGTCATAGGTACAGCCCCGCTGGGATTCGAACTTGCGTAGCTTGTGTAGCAGCCGACTGTTGCAACTCCAAAGGCATGACGGCTAATTACAACTTTTTATTAATCCTATCATACATAACATGTGCAAGCGCCTTAAAATATCATACTTAATGTTTAGTTAACTTATAAGGACTGGAAAACCCAGAATTCGTATGCCAATGTTCTTGTTATTATTGAATAGAATAAAATAGGTAAGTTTCGTTTTATCACTATATTACTTACCTAACTTTTTATCAATTAATCAAACATATCACCCGCGTTGCCGCTACATTCCAAACTTCAGCTCAAATCGATTCACGAGCAAAGTTTAGTAGCCGAACACTTAAAAGCTTAAGCATATCTGCAATGCAGCTATTTCGATCACCATAGTAAAGTACTCTAATTAGGTACTAATTGGTTTCATCCCAGTGACAGTCAATACATCCGAGTAGCAAAAAGCACTCAAGTGCACGGCTCGTAGTAAATAGTAGCCACTTGGATATCCAAAGTTGCTTTTTGCAATGCGCCCGATCAGTATGGTAGTAAGAAACCGTTTCTCATATAAATGCAGTAATTCATTGGTTCTAAAATAACACCAGAAGCACAGTATGAGTAAGCAACAAGCAGTAAGGAAACTAAGAACACATCGTTCAAAATGACACACTCACAGACGTGTACATCTACGAGATTATTAGCAGAATAGCAGTAGCGTCATTTAGGGATGTCACGTCGTTTCCGATCGAGTATACGTATTTTACACGTAATCTACATTATTTTGGCAGTAAACGTTGATTTTAAAATCTTTAAGATTGCCATCCCTCACGGTCAATGGAGCAGTCGTCCATATTTAAAAAAATAGGCCGAGATTCCTTACTGTTTGCAAAGCGTATATTTATACTGTGCCAGAAATCATTATAATTACTGGATTAAATTCTACGTCATTCTGATCTCGCGCAGAGTTTCATATTAGATAAACCCTATAAAAACTTATGATTTTTTATTCCAGTCCACATGTATCATCAGAAATATCAAATCCGTCTACATCGGGCCTTCAGAAAACAGACACGCAAAGTGGCAGCATGAGAAAGAATGATGACGAACTCCCTACGAAAGACAAGGACAACGATGGCTCCGTGTCCGACTGGATATCGGGCGGGCCGATCGGTTCTAAAGGCGCCGTTCTTGTATTCAGATCATGTGTCCTAGCGTCCAGAACACCTTCAATGGAGTCAGCCACTAAAACGATAGGGAATAATACAGGAACAACCATCCTTTTGAATAAGGCTAAGAACATGGCAAGGAGGCTAGTAGCCGAACCACACGCCTTTAGCGTCAGACCTAAGAATATAATGCATGATGTTATGGAGACGTTTGGTAACAGCAATAACTTTAAAGGAACAGCTTATGTGGTGAGGCACATTAGCGAGGCTGACGTACCTGAGGCCCTCCCGGTGGAAGAACAAGGGCACGAGCCCGTGGAACACAAGAGGGATATAGAGGATGTTCTCAATGACCTGAGCAAGATTACGCTAAAGAAACATTTGAATATTGAGAATACTACGGCTAATATCAAACCGCCCGAGGACCCGCCACCGCATCCCAACAAAGGTATGTCTAGAAAATTGCTTTATCCAGCCATCGCAAGGTGGTTATGAATCTCAGCTAATGGCTAAAGGCCAGTCTTCCTAATTCTTGGCTCTAAATCAGGTCTCTTAAATATGAGTATTTGACAGCTGCTTTCGTTAATAATACAAGCTTCAATCTCCTGTTAGATGTAAAAGACGAGAGGAAATCTAAGAAGAATAAAGGCAAGAACAAGCGTAAAAATCCTCAGATGCAACGCGCAAATTCACCCCCTCTGGATAGTGATGACTCTGAACACATGCTCGTGAAGGAAGTGGATAGCGTTAAGGTAAGGGAGCAATACTGGGAACTAATATCATAACCTTTTGTTATGCCGAACTGCTTAGCTTTCACTTTCACTGCCGCCGTCACAAGTCACCGCGTCGACGTAAACGCAGATTTGTATAGGATCCGAACAGCGCCTCTGTCGGCCTAAAGATGACACTATTGTGAGCCCATACAAATCTGCGTTTACGTCGACGCGATGACTAGTGACGCCGATTTTGAAGAAAACTCGCACTAGGCCCCTGGGGCCTACCATCATCGGTTTAAGTAGAGCGTATTAAGAACTTCTGACCTTTGACGTTTCAGTTTGGTACCGTAATATTAAACCTCAATGCGCTGCTTAAACGATCATAGTTGACTAAGTTATTTTGTAGGTTTTAGAAAGCAGTCACATGCCAGCCCGTATCCTGAAGATCACGTACAAGTTGGTCAACACGGAGACCAAACTCCTGCACCGGTTGCTCCAAGCCCACGGCCTTCAGGAATCAGTGCCGGACGCCAAAGATTGCAACCTCCTCTGGTCAGGATTGCACCCTAAACCTGACGTACTAAGGTCCATGTCGCCGTACCAGCGGGTGAATCATTTTCCGAGGTAAGGGAAATTGGGTGGGTGGGTCTGGTAGTCGCAAAGACTATTTGCGAACGAATCCATTATATTGGATTTTTTAATCTCTAATATCCGAGTAGCAGCATGGCAATAGGTTTGCTCCCTTTTACATGAGACTAACATAACCAGCGAAATGTGGGTGTAATATAAGTATTCCTCTGCCTATAACTTTAGGAAATATAGGCGTGAACATAATCAGTTAGGGGTGTCATGTCTTTGTAACATTATGTCTGACATTACTTTACAAAAGTAACAGAGTAAACAAAAGAGTAACTTTTAAAAAGTACCGTGGTGTTCGGGCCGTAGGGTATGCCATATGAGCAGTCGCCTGCTACTCAAGCGACGTAAGTTAATAAAACTCGCGGTCTGCACCAATGACTTGCAAAAACATAAATGCAGTGATTTGACCCCACCTGCACATCTAGAAGTAGTTCAAAGACGTGTATGAGACGGAGATGGGCTCACTTTCCTTCATGTTGGCAATGATCATATTCGGTGAAATGTGGCTGTTGGTGTTATAAAACCTCTGCTTATCCTTTCGGGAAACCTTCTGGGATGGCGTGAGCATATTTTAAATACCTTTACTTAAAACTGCAAACATTATTATATATATCAAACAATCGGTTTACATTCCACACTGTGAAGTAAACTTATCATTCGTGTCATTCGCAAACCAGATCGTACGAGCTAACAAGAAAAGACAAGCTGTTCAAGAATATAGAGAAGATGCAATACTTCCGAGGGTTGAAGCACTTCGACTTCATCCCCACCACGTTCCTGATGCCGGCGGAGTACAAGGAGTTGTGCTCCACCCACTACAGGACCAAGGGGCCCTGGATCGTGAAGCCGGCCGCCTCCAGTCGGGGTCGCGGGATATATATTGTTAATACGGTATGTTGAATATAAGTTATACTTCTTACGGTGGCACTTAATCATCTTCGGTGAAAAGTGGGGGTCTACTTGCCCCTTCTGGAATGGCGATATTTGCACATTCCTTCATGCATGTATGTTACTAGCTTCAGCCCGCAACTTCATCTGCATGGAAGTGAGAACTCACATAGAAACATTCATCCCATATTTCGCCCCTTAGAGGTGGAATTTCGAAAAACCTTTAGTGCATAATATCTACTGCTATACATGTTCCTTTTCTATTTAAAAATAGCTGTGCCCTGCGGTTTCCCCTGCCTAATTTTATCGGTGGTTTTATTTCGCGGAATCCAATTCTTTTATATAAAAGTAGCGTAAACGCCAACAAGGATTTCCTTGCAGCATCAGCAATCTGCCAGTGAAAATCCGGATAAATCAGTCGAGCCATTTCAGAGATAACATTGAACAAACAGACAGATTATTATTATGATCCCGATGTGTCCCATTGCTGGGCAAAGGCCTACCTTCCATCTTTCAATCCCTTGAGAGCTTACTCAGGCCTTGTTTTTCAGTAAGACAGATAAACAATTATCAAATATTTTTTCAGTACCGTATGAATACTCTCATATAGGTCAATGAAAAACACTTTATCTGTATAGATAAATATAGCACAATACCTATATTTGTACCTACTTGAATACATTGGTATTTTTTTTTAATTCCAGCCAGAACAAATCCCAAAAGGCGAGAACGTAGTGGTAGCAAAGTACATAGACAAACCGCTGTTGATAGGCGGTCACAAGTGCGACCTGCGTCTGTATGTGTGCGTCACGTCCATAGACCCCCTCCTTATATATCTGTACGAGGAGGGACTCGTCCGCTTTGCCACGGTTAAGTACGACAAGACCAATAAGAATCTATGGAACCCTTGTATGCATCTCTGCAACTACAGCATTAATAAGTACCACACGGATTATATCAAGTAAGTCTGTCTTTCATTTTATTTAATACTAGCCGAAGTCACGCGGTTTCACCCGAGTAGTTCCCGTTCCCGTGGGAATACGGGGATAAAATATAGCTTATGTTACTCGCTGATGATGTAGCTAACCATTGCTGAAAGAATTTTCAAGATCGGTTAAGTAGTTTCGGAGCCTGTTCAATGCAAACAAACAAACAAACAATCAAATCTTTCCTCTTTATGACATTACTGTAGACAACCTGCTACCCAAGCGACGCAAGATCGAAACCCAGCGGTTCAAATACCAATGAGTTATTCAACCGTTACTTAGGTGCAATTCACGAATGATTACAATAATTGTAGATGTAAGTCCCTAACTAACTTTCTATGATGCTATTTGTCACAAAAGCAATTCATATTTTGTGGACCATTTTAGGAATCTTCATAGGTAATTGTCAAACAGGTGAATTGCAAAATATCAATCATTCGTGAATCATAATATGAATTGCACCTAAGTAACTATTTTGTCATTTCGTAATGAATCATATTCGGATCACATTATGATTCTCCCAAAGTAGCCTTTTTAGACCTGCTGATCAGTAATGGGGTATCCCTGGTTTAGATGCGACGACCCCACGGCGGGCAACATCGGGCACAAGTGGACGCTGAGCGCGCTGCTGCGGCACCTCCGCAAGCAGGGCCGCAACACGACGGCGCTTATGGCCGCCATCGAGGACCTGGTGGTGAAGTCCATCCTCTCCTCGGCGCAGACCATCACGGCCGCCGCCAGGGTGTTCGTGCCCAACTTCTTCAATTGCTTTGGTGAGACCATCCCTCGTCACCTCCGCCAGCAGGGCCGCAACACGACGGCGCTTATGGCCGCCATCGAGGACCTGGTGGTGAAGTCCATCCTCTCCTCGGCGCAGACCATCACGGCCGCCGCCAGGGTGTTCGTGCCCAACTTCTTCAATTGCTTTGGTGAGACCATCCCTCGTCACCTCCGCCAGCAGGGCCGCAACACGACGGCGCTTATGGCCGCCATCGAGGACCTGGTGGTGAAGTCCATCCTCTCCTCGGCGCAGACCATCACGGCCGCCGCCAGGGTGTTCGTGCCCAACTTCTTCAATTGCTTTGGTGAGACCATCCCTCGTCACCTCCGCCAGCAGGGCCGCAACACGACGGCGCTTATGGCCGCCATCGAGGACCTGGTGGTGAAGTCCATCCTCTCCTCGGCGCAGACCATCACGGCCGCCGCCAGGGTGTTCGTGCCCAACTTCTTCAATTGCTTTGGTGAGACCATCCCTCGTCACCTCCGCCAGCAGGGCCGCAACACGACGGCGCTTATGGCCGCCATCGAGGACCTGGTGGTGAAGTCCATCCTCTCCTCGGCGCAGACCATCACGGCCGCCGCCAGGGTGTTCGTGCCCAACTTCTTCAATTGCTTTGGTGAGACCATCCCTCGTCACCTCCGCCAGCAGGGCCGCAACACGACGGCGCTCATGGCCTACCTACAATACATTTAGTAACATGGTATATTTTTATTCCATAGAAAATGTAATTGAACAAAAATGTTTTATCTTTGTATCTATCAAATTTTGTAATAAATACTATTCTTATTATTTTACAGAATTAATGTTAAAGTAGCAGTGCTTTTCCCTTTAGCACTAACTATTTAGTGGAAAGTAGCAAACATTACAAAAAGAACTCGGGGAATTGTTTGTCTTCTAAAAAAACTAACCCATTTAAAAAATCTAATATTATAATTCTGTACATGGTAAGGAAAAATGTAACCAATGTCCGATAGGGTTGGTCCGTCTGTCTGTCTGTCAATAGCATGTTTCTCAACATACTTAACTCGGAGGTATTTTATTTGAATCTCGTTTGCAATTATTTAAAGCTGACAAATGTGTTTATGCCACATCTATATCTATACAGATAAATAAATTAAAGTGTGTTTGTAATTCCATAATAACAGTTTTTCAGTAAATGCATATGAAAGTATATACGGCACCCTTTCTTTTTATTTTTCTCTGTCTGTTTGTTTCGGGTAATCTCCGAAACGGCTGGACCGATTTTAACGGGACTTTTACTGGCAAATAGCTAATGATACAAGAAGTAACATAGGCTACTTTTATTTAAAAATTAACTCTACAGGGTGTAACCGCGGGGCACAGCTAGTATTTTTTATATATGTATATTTATTTGCAGAGCTCTTCGGCTACGACATCCTGGTTGATGACATGCTGAAGCCTTGGTTATTGGAGATCAACCTCTCACCCAGGTCAGTACCATTATTTATTAGTTCAAATGTTTAAAGTCAATACAAAACGATTAATATATAATTTAAGTATTATAAGTGTATTTAGTTGCTATATTTATCCTATCCTACTGTAGGGGTAACCTACACTATGAATGATAATGATATAATGATAACTTGATATAAAATGATATTGATACTGAGTGCCGAATGTGGGGGAAATAAAACCGCTCCGTCCGAATGATAATTGTGCACTGACTTTACTTGTTGTTTGCTTAACCTAAATATGCTATGGTGCTTCGGCGTCGGCCACTGACGCTGCACATTTCGCATACATGTACGGAAACCCGTACACCTACTAATATTATAAACGTGAAAGTTTGTAAGAATGTATGTCTGTTATTCTGTCACGTAATATAGCTTATACATCAGAATAACACATAGGCTATAATTTATAAAGTTGTGTTAAGTTTTGTCAAATTCTGCGCAGACGCAATCGTGGGTACCGCAATCATCAATATACAGGTTGTCGGGGAAACCGGGACAGCTCTTAAAATATGTGATAGGTTACAATTTTAGGAAGCAATTAAAATTATTATGACAAAAATATTTTCTTCCGTTTTCGAGTAATTGACGTTCTAAGTTGACCATATCAAGACATTATTTTCGCATAAAAATCTGCTGTAACGTAGAAGTTATTCATGTGAAATCTAACTACGTTTTTATTTTTTTTCTCCCACTAATAAATCCTGAAATAATCCCGTAAAACCATTTTTCGAAACCATTAACCTTCCCCTTAATTTAAAAAGTTTAATTACCGCGTACGTAATGTAGGTAAACGCGGCCGTGAGTTCATTCAATCACTTAAGGCCGCGAGCTCTTCGGCCCTTAGCAACCATAGCCTATAACTACGTTATCGTTGGAGCTAGATATTTTACGATTTCAATATAGTGATATATTCATAAAACCCGACAACTTCTAGAAGACAACTGTTCCCTTTTCTCCGACAGCCTGTATAAAATAGTTCGAATACTGCGTATATTTTTATTCGCCCCCATATAGACATACAGACAGAGACAGACTCTTAAATTTATTACTGCGCATTCAAGGTCAGCGCTCATAATTGGTGACGGGCCTTGTATCTATAATTTCAATCTACACCATTATTATAAAGAGGAAAAGATTTGATTGTTTTTTTGTTTGTTTGCATTGAATAGACTCTGAAACTACTTGACCAAACTTTAAAATTCTTTCAGCAATGGATAGCTACATCGTCAGCGAGTAACATAGACTATATTTTATCCCCGTACTCCCGCGGGAACGGGAACTACGCGGGTGAAACCGCGTCACGTCAGCTAGTGTCATTGTATTTATGTATGTGGTATAGTTTGGCGTGCGAGAGTCCACTGGACGCCCGCGTGAAGTCAGCGTTGTTGGCGGATACACTGACCCTGGTGGGTCTACCGGCTGTTCCTGCGGGGAAGGGAGACGGCAATGGACCTCACAGTTCCCTCAAGATGAGGATTGGAGCGGTGAGATATTCCCATTACCTAACACCTCCACAAAAAGGCCTGAAGACACTTTTCACGGAATGTCATTAAGTGCCAACGTGACAGATGGTGAGTCTAACACCGTCTCAGGCACTATACATACGTCTTTTAGTTTTGAATTACTTCTTGGACATATACATGCCTAGTGAAAATAATATTAATTTGTACTAGAGTAGAATCGATGGGCACTTATTAAGAATCACTTTTGGCTCTATCTCAAGGCTACAGGGTTGGAAAAAGTATATAATAGTCTTCGACGTTCATAAGTGCCTTACCAGGGCCTAAACTGAATAAATAATTATTCAAGTTTTAGATAAGGCTTACTAAGGCTTTCTTTAAAAGTGTATGTTAGTGTTTAATAATATCAAATGGATTCATTTTTCTTCTTCATTAGTGCCGTCGCGTCCATTCGGCTGAGAATGTGTGCGTGCGCGGGAAGAGCAATAACGTGTCTAATGGACAGCAACAACAGAACAATGGACAAGGTATGTCATATTTACACATGGCATGTCCATAATTTATTTCATTGTTTTTTGCACTTCATTTTTTCCGGGATAAAAGTATATTTTGTGATAGGAAATGCACCCTTATGGTATTGATTGAAGTCGCAATTACATACAAAATTATTTTACTTACTATTTTTTTGTAGATACGTGTCACGGTACCCAAGCCAGTAGTTGGATGGGTGACCGCCCCCACTTCGGGTCGGTCCCGATTGCCAATTTAACATCTTTGGCAATCGTTACAAGCCAGTCGGAGGCATAAAAAGTCTGACAACTGGCTTAAGCCAGACCAGCGATTGTCCTCGTAAAAGGATACGAAGGTCAGATGGCAGCGGCTTCGTATAAAAATCAGATGATCAGTCAGTCGTATCGGGTTGAATCAAGTGCCGACCCCAACAATGTATGGGATAAGGCCAGAGAGATGATGATATGGTACACGAAGTACCAGGCGCACATAACGGACAAGGAGTTAATAAGTTGATTGCGACTAACATGGAGCCACATCGGGTTGAATCAAGTGCCGACCCCAACAATGTATGGGATAAGGCCAGGGAGATGATGATATGGTACACGAAGTACCAGGCGCACATAACGGACAAGGAGTTAATAAGTTGATTGCGACTATCATGGAGCCACATCGGGTTGAATCAAGTGCCGACCCCAACAATGTATGGGATAAGGCCAGGGATGATGATTTAAGCAATATAGGAGTACTATAAGATATGTGTGTGTGTATACAGGTCCCCTGGGCGGTGTTTTGACTGGTGAAGAGTTGCGTCTAGTGCGCGCAGTGCGGGCTCAATATGCCCGTCGCGGGGGATTCGTGCGTATCTTCCCCAGTCAGAACTCTTGGCAGAAGTATTCACAGTACCTCGGTGAGTTAACATTATATTGCCAATATAACTTCATTAGCATAAGAGAAGAAATTCCAAATCAGAAGCATGAAATTATGTGAAATGAATTGGCTATTTACTTTTGAAGTTGGTGTTTGATGCTACTTTTGGCAAATACTCGAGTGGTAAATTCTCGACTTTCAAAAGTGCCTTACCAGGGCCTGAACTGAATAAATATTTTTCATTTTCATTTTCAATACCTTTTCTTTTTTAAGGCGGTTTTTTTGTCATATTATTATGCTTCGTATTAATAGGGTTTAAGATTGTTTCAATAACTGTTTTTTGTAAGTATTGTATGTAGTTCGTGTGTAATATCCAGATCCAGTGTCAGGCATCCCGGTGTGTTCGACGTCGCTGAACAACAACATCCCGTACCAGGTGGTGCAGCACAACTACAACCTATTGGTCCACTCGCACGTGCTGCCCCACTTCCAGCACGCCACCGTCGCCACTAGCCTCACCGACACACCGCAGAGGTACCACTACACCCACACTGGTGTCACTACACCCACTGGTCCACTCGCACGTGCTGCCCCACTTCCAGCACGCCACCGTCGCCACCAGCCTCACCGACACACCGCAGAGGTACCACTACACCCACGCTGGTGTCACTACACCCACTGGTCCACTCGCACGTGCTGCCCCACTTCCAGCACGCCACCGTCGCCACCAGCCTCACCGACACACCGCAGAGGTACCACTACACCCACGCTGGTGTCACTACACCCACTGGTCCACTCGCACGTGCTGCCCCACTTCCAGCACGCCACCGTCGCCACCAGCCTCACCGACACACCGCAGAGGTACCACTACACCCACGCTGGTGTCACTACACCCACTGGTCCACTCGCACGTGCTGCCCCACTTCCAGCACGCCACCGTCGCCACCAGCCTCACCGACACACCGCAGAGGTACCACTACACCCACACTGGTGTCACTATACCCACACAGGTGCCTGTACGAGTGTATTGTTGCAGGTTGAAGCGGTACGAAGCAGTGACGATAACGTCGACGGCGCCGGCGATATCCCTCGGAGAGACCAGCACCACTCCTCATCACGACACACGGCGCGCCAAGGATCTTGTCAAACGACAACTGCTCGACGGAATGAGACTTACGTGAGATATACAACCTTATTTCTGTCTGTCTGTTACCTTTTCACGACTAGAGACAGCTGTATATCTAACTAGCTGTGCCCTGCGGTTTCACCCGCGTATTTCATCCTTATTGTCGCGGATCCCTAATATTTTTAATAAATAAAGTAGCCTAAGTTACTCCTTGAAACATCAGCTACCTACCAGTGAAAGTCCCGTTAAAATCCGTCCGGCCGTTTCGGAGATTACCCGGAACAAACAGACAGATTAGATATGTACACCAAATCATGGAAGGATGCAACTCAGTATGTCATCCGAAAATTTAAATTGATATTAGCATAAAATATTTTAATTTTTTTGGTGATATGTACAAGACAACTGAATAAATTATTCATTAACAAAGTGACTGCTAATTCGCGGGTCTTACTTATTTCGCGATATTTACAACGGCTCTGTCTATACGTATTTGTATGAGAATATGTGCTGCGCCTCCTAACCGTGACGTTAATAACTAAAATATTTCATACTAGTGGACGTAACGTGGTTTCACCCGCGTAGTTCCCGTTCCCGTGGGTAAACGGGGATAAAATATAGCCTATGTTACTAGCTAATTATGTAGCTATCCATTGCTGTAAGAATTTTTTCAATATCGGTCTTTAATGCTATAAAAGGTTTTTTTCCAAACAGTACGGGTGAATCTCGTCGCGCGTTTGGTTTATTCCTGACGCACGTGTTGAAGCGCGTGTCGTGTCCCACCAACGAACTGGCCGTCCAGCACGCCGGCCTGGTCCTCAAGTTCCTGAAGAGAGCCGCCTCCACGCTCCGCATGCCTTATAATGTAAAGGTGACACACGCTCTTAGCATGCCGCTTACCATGACGTCACACACACAATATACACAATCACGTCACATACACAGCAAACGTTACAATACACAAGACCCCACGCTCCGCATGTCTAACAATGTAATGGTGACACACGCTCTTAGCATGCCGCTTACCATGACGTCACACACACAATATACACAATCATGTCACATACACAGCAAACGTTACAATACACAAGACCCCACGCTCCGCATGTCTAACAATGTAATGGTGACACACGCTCTTAGCATGCCGCTTACCATCATGTCACACATACAATATACACAATCACGTCACATACACAGCAAACGTTACAATACACAAGACCCCACGCTCCGCATGTCTAACAATGTAATGGTGACACACGTTCTTAACATGCCGCTTGCAATGACGTCACAAACACAACATACACAATCACGTCACATACACAGCAAACGTTACAATACACAGGACCCCACGCTCCGCATGCCTTACAATGTAAAGGTGACACACGCTCTTAGCATGCCGCTTACCATGACGTCACACACACAATATACACAATCACGTCACATACACAGCAAACGTTACAATACACAAGACTCTCCACGCTCCGCATGCCTAACAATGTAATGGTGACACACGCTCTTAGAATGCCGCTTACCATCACGTCACACACACAAAGTCCTGAAAATATCTTCCTCGTAGGTTTTTGATTTGAAAAATCATGCCTAATTTGCGTACTTCTAACAACTTATAAACTTATATAACATCAGGGCCTGTACCGATGAGTTTTTCAAAAACTTATGTGCTTCACGGTGAAGGAAAACATCGTGAGGAAACCTGCAAGGCATATGTATAGTGCCTGAGGCGGCGATAGATTCACCATCTGTCACGTTTGCCCTTAATCATTTTCGGTGAAAATTTGGTGTTGTTCTTACATCACATCTGCCTACCCCTTCGGGGAATACAGGCGTGAGCATATGTCATGTTAATATAACATGTGATTGTTATTTCTGTGCTATGAGAGGCTAATATCCCGTGGCTAACATCGCTTAGAGTTTTGTTATTTCTGCAAGCGAATATCGCCTTTAACGACTGCATAGTGAGAGGTTAATATTCCGTGGCCAAGATCGCTTAGAGTTTTGTTATTTACGCAAGCGAATACCGCCTTTAACACTATGTATGTATGTAATTAGTAGAAACAATTAAATCAGTTTTGCTTGAAAAAGAATATTATACTGTAAGTGATTATATTTGTGATAAGGGAGCCTGGGATGTACCTTTGTCTGATAATTTTTGTAAATAATCCCATTGGCACTGTACTTTTGCTACAATTAATTAATCTTAATTTTGATCTTTGCTTTGACTGGCTGGAATTTGCCATGCTCACATATATTTGTAATATTTTTATTTTTGACAATTGAGCATTGGAACTGTGTCCATGGGCTTATAGTTGCTTGAGTGATTTATTTTGTATTTTTAAAACTGTATAATATTCTTGAAAAGAGTAATTACTGAGTTTCTTGCCAGGTTCTTCTCAGTAAAAGCAACCTTCCGAACCTGGCAGTAGCATGTATAATCCATGTCGTTCTGACGATTTGAAAGTACTTTGTAAAAAGTCTAAACGAATAAAGATATTTTTGACTTTGACTTTGACTTTGACTTAAAGTCTAATCGAATTAAGATATTTTTGAGTTTGAGTTTGTGTTTGGTGAGAGTGTAATATCCCTTGGACAGTTGTAATGTGTAAGGTCGCCGTAGGGCCCGGCGGGCAAGATGTGCGACAAGGACCGCTGCGCCGTGATCGCGAAGCAACTGAACGACTTCCTGTACATGTACTACCGCGAGACCGACCTCTACACCGACAGCGAGGACAAGGACGGCTGCGTCTCCAATATACACTTCGCACAGTTTCTCTACTCGGCCAGGTGAGCTGCTACGTCTGGAAAAAACGAGATCTGAACACGTATTGCAGTGCCTAGTGCGAGTTTTTTACTGCCGCCGTCACAAGTCACCGTGTCAAAGTTAACGCAGATTTGTATGGGATGAAAACAGCGCCTCTGTCGGCCTAAAGATGACACTATTGTGAGCCCATACAAATCTGCGTTTACGTCGACGCAGTGACTTGTGACGGCGATTTTAAGAAAACTCGCACTAGGCCCTCTGCAATACGTGTTCAAGTCGCGTATCTTATATCTAGGGAATGCAAATCTCGCGAGATTGAGACTCAAGCGAGATCTCGCGAGTTTATGAATTACAATACTGAGATCCCGCCATTTTGAGATCTCGCAAGATTGGTAGTTTAGTGATTTTTTTTTTTTGCAACTAATAACACTTTTTGAATAAATTACGAAATATACAGTGTGTCAGGGAAAATAGAATATAAATAAAATATCTTTTTTTCGCATAAAAATCTGCTGTAACGTAGAGTTATTCACGTGAAATCTAACTAAGTTTTTATTTTTTTTCTACCACTAATAAATCCTGAAATAATCCCATAAAACCATTTTTCGAAACCATTAACCTTCCCCTTAATTTAAAAAGTTTAATTACCGCGTACGTAATGTAGGTAAACGCGGCCGCGCGTTCGTTCAATCGCTTAAGGCCGCGAGCTCTTCGGCCCTTAGCAACCATAGCCTATAACTACGTTATCGGTGGAGCTAGATATTTTACGATTTCAATATAGTGATATATTCATAAAACCCTACAACTTCATCTTCTTCATAAAACCATTTTTTAGAAACCAGTAACCTTCTTCTTAACTTAACAAGTTTCATTACGTAGCATTCAAATGGTGGAAGATTTTTTTAAATCGGTCCATGTTATTTTGAGCCAATTCGTTAACAAAGCTTTCCTCTCTATAATATTAGTATAGATAAATGATTTCGTTTTCACTTTCTTATATTCGTACCAGATAAATATAATCGTACAGTGATTTCACGCCACGTGCTTTACGGTGAAGGAAAACATCGTGAGGAAACCTGCATATGTCTGGAAAATAATTCAAAGAGGTATGTATAGTGCCTGAGACGGCGATGGACTCACCCTCTGTCATGTTGGCACTTAATCATATTCGGTGAAATGTGGGTGTTGAAAATTAAAACACCTCTGCCTACCCCTTCGGAGAATACAGGCGTGAGCATATGTATGTATAAATATAATCGTACGTGTCTTCCAGTGAGGCAGACCTGGAGGACGTGTTGCTGCTGGTGCTGAAGACGGAGAACTACACGACGACGTTCCTAGGGGACTCCAGGACGCCATTCTGCGTCGACCTCCCCGCCGCCCGCCTTCAGGCTGATGCAGCCGCGCGACACGCCTTGCTCAGACACCTGGCTGCACTCGCACCCATCACCACCCGCCGATACAGGTACTAATTATACAATGCCTAGTGTAAGTTTGCTTAAAGTCGCCGTCACAAGTCATCGCGTTGACGTTAACGCAGATGCACTATTTGATCCCAAAATGTCGCGGACATGTCGCTAGTAGGTTATTGTAAAACACGTTTTTTTTCCCATAATTTTATATAATAATTATCTTTGTTGTCATACCCACGAGCCGACGTCGAATGGAAGGGTGATAGCCCAATTTATTATAAGTATCAGATAAAAAATAGTTATTAATATCAAACAAGAGGTATTAAAAAAACTAAATTCTATTTCTACAAATCACTAGTTATTTAATTGTATTATAAACAAAATAAAGATTTATTAATATTTCTGTATCAATTAATACTAGCTGTGCCCCGCGGTTTCACCCGCGTAGATTTAGTTTCATCCTTATTGTCGCGGAACCCTAATATTTTTAATAAATAAAAGTAGCCTAACTTACTCCTTGAAACATCAGCTACCTACCAGTGAAAGTCCCGTTATAATTGGTCCAGCCATTTCAGAGATTACCTGGAACAAACAGACAGACAGACAGACAGAGAAAAATTTTAAAACTTGTTTTTTTAGTGTCAGTAGCTGTTATTTTGGAATTACAAACAGACACTTCAATTTTATTTATCTGTATAGATATAGATTTAAAATGCTATCATGGAGTGTAAAAGATAAAAAATAAATATATTTTTCTTTTTTTATATGCCTTGAGTTTGAAAAAATATTACTAACATTCTTTGACCATCTTATAACACTTAGCTTATCACCCAGTTCTACCGTCGGCTCGCGGCACATCTATACATTTAATCTCTAAATACACCACCCACAATAATACCTCCACTAATTTCTCCATCCCCAGACCATCGACAGACAGCCAAAGTCGTTCAGAGACAGAAGACAGCGCAGAATGTCACTCCCAATCAGTGGACCTCCCACCGTTCGCCAACTCGGACGTGGTCCTCAAAGACTCCCTGAAAGAGGAGAAGCCTCTCAACCAAGCTCTAAAGTACGCGCGCTCATAGCGACTCCACAAGGTCTTCACTCGTGCTAGGAGATCGTCCTCTGTGCGATAGATGGAGACCCTACGGCAAGTTCAATGTACGTACCTATCTATATCTATACAAGGTGTCGGAGAAAAAGGAACAGTTGTCTTCTAGAAGTTGTAGGGTTTTTTATGAATATATCACTATTGAAATCGTAAAATATCTAACTCCAACGATAACGTAGTTAAAGGCTATGGTTGCTAAGGGCCGAAGAGCTCGCGGCCTTAAGCTATGGATTGAACACGCGCCCGCGTTTACCTACATTACGTACGCGATAATTAAACTTTTTAAATTAAGGGGAAGTTTAATGGTTTCGAAAAATGGTTTTATGGAATTATTTCAGGATTTATTAATGGGAGAAAAAAAATAAAAACGTAGTTAGATTTCACGTGAATAACTCTACGTTACAGCTGATTTTTATGCGAAAATAAGGTCTTGATATGATCAACTTTGAACGTCAATTACTCGAAAACAGAAGAATATATTTTTGTCATAATAATTTTATTTGCTTCCTAAAAGTATACCCTCTCACATATTTTAACAGCTGTCCTATTTTCCCCGACATCCTGTATATGTAAAAAGGAATCACTATTTCCCTTGGCCACGCCATCACGCGTGAATGGCTTGACCGATTCCGCTAATTATTTTTTTGTCGTGTTTGTTATTATCAGGAGAAGTTGAAAAAATAAGACAATTGCGCGAAAAATTTGAATATTTAAGAATACTTAACCACCATATAAAATTATAGTAGGTCAGCTAGTTCACATATAAAATCTCGCCCTAGACCATGTGACATTCATAAGTACTGTGAGTTGATAAGTACTTGCTTGGTAAGTAGAATTTTGCGAAATAATTACTTAAATTTTAAGAAGATAAAATATTAATATTCTTCCCTTTATCAAAAATATTTTATATAATGTTCTTGTGTTACAGCTAGCTTCTACGACTTTATTCGTATAGGAATCTACCTGATAAAAGTTTAAGAATTATTGTATTTCAAAATCGATAATAATCTAATAGTGTTTTCTTGTAAATCGAGTAAATATATCTCGCGCTTGCGCTAATATACAGATACAAAATGACATCAGTCATGTCCATACATTTTGTATCGCTTCTATTAGCGTAAGCGAGAGAGAATGTTACTTTGTCTAATGCTACAGATATTTTAATGTAAGGTACTTTTGGAACAAAATCTATATTATTAATGTTTCAGTTAAATACCTAATTAGCGACCACTAGTTAAAAATACAATTTAAAAGTATTTGTAGCATTGCAGCAGCTTATATGTCATATACCAAATATGAAGACAAAAATAACTTGATATTTGTTAAAATATAGTGTGAGAATAATTTTAATTACATAATAAAATGTCTTTGTTAGTCAGTTAACTGTGGAATATGATAATTGTAGTCGGATATGAAAGTTTCAATAGACATTTCATGAGTTTGATCAAACGTAAAAAGGAAAATAAGTCAATAATAATAAAAATTGCCTCCATACTTAGTACAACGGAACTATGTGCATTATTTAGATATTATCTTAGCCTTCGAGCACTTAGCAATATTATATAGGAACATCGTATCGATCGTGAAATGTGGCTATTTGTATGAAATTATATATAACTTATTAAAATGCGGTATTATATAGCTCCCTTTATAACATACTAGCCGTGCCCCGCGGTTGTACCCGCGTTGAATTTATTTCATGGGTGACCTAGGGAACCCTAATGTGTGTTTTTAACATTAGCAATTTTCCAGTGACAGTCTTGCGAAAAAGTTTTTTATTATTCGGGTGTAAAATCAATTCAGTAAAATCAGATATTACCCTACAACCTCAGAATCTTTACGTCTTTATAATTAGTATTGGTATACAGGGTGTCGGAGAAAAAGGAACAGTTTTCTTCTAGAAGTTGTAGGGTTTTATGAATATATCACTATTTTGAAGTCGTAAAATATCTAGCTACAACGATAACGTAGTTATAGGCAATGGCCGAAGAGCTCGCGGCCTTAAGCGATTGAATGAACGCGCGGCCGCGTTTACCTACATTACGTACGAGGTAATTAAACTTTTTAAATTAAGGGCAGGTTAATGGTTTCGAAAAATGGTTTTATGGGATTATTTCAGGATTTATTAGTAGGGGAAAAATAAATAAAAACGTAGTTAGATTTCACGTGAATAACTCTACGTTACAACAGATTTTTATGCGAAAGTAAGGTCTTTATATGGTCAACTTTGAACGTCAATTACTCGAAAACGGTAGAAGATATTTTTGTCATTATAATTTTATTTGCTTCCTAAAATTATACCCTATCACATATTTTAACAGCTGTCCTATTTTCCCCGATACCCTGTATAGACAGACGAACTTACAAATATTTCCTCTATATAATACTAGTACTTATAAAAGGTATCTATTTCATACAAATGGTCATCAAAATCAAAGTGAAGGTGCTAAGTAACGAAATCACTTTTAAATGTAGTACTTAGAGATGTCTAGGTTTTAGACTGAGCTAGATTTACAATATTTACCTAACTTTAACAATCCAATATAGTTTTTATATAGCTTTGCATAGAGTTGAATTTCCTATAGTCATTAGTAGAAGAAAAAGCAGATAAGTTTAAAACCGATGATTTCCCAAAAGAGATTATTCTGGAATGAGGTTCTTCTAGAAGGGTGTGAAGAGTTTTATAAAGATATGTATAAGCTGCGGTCACCATTTAACTTAATAAAAGAATGCCTTTGCGCAATATCGTAACAATTTCGGTAATTACCGGTTCGGTAACTGAGTATCGGTATTGATCGGAAAACCGGTAGTGATGCCAGTGCGATTTTGAAACGCAACGTATTCGTTTTATCAATCATACTGATATAATTCTGTATGTAGGGGCATTAGTATCGGTTTTTTACCGGTGTTTCACTGGTTATGGTTCTGGTAATATTGTAACCTTACTAGCTGAAATACCGGTTCTTACTCAATATCGGTACTGAGTTCAGGCGAAAAGTACCGCTACCAAGAAAACCGGTATTCTGAGTCAGTTCTTGTAGCTTAATCTTCCCACATGTTATTATAAATTGTATGTACCTATATATAATATTGGCTAGAGTACTTATTTACTCATTTTGAGTGTAGCAATAATATAAGTCGTAAAATTTTTGCTTATGAGACGTTTGTTCGTGATAAAAATGTACCTGTATCAGTGGCTTTTCATGTAATTATTCATGATTATCTAAAGGTAGCTTCATAAACAACACATGAGTTAATATTCATGACCAAGCACATACAAGCTTACACCCACACATAGCGCGACGCGTACGTGACCTCTCACCGACGGGTTCACACACGCTTCGGCAGAGTACAAACTAGCTCAGGCTGAGTACAAGCAAGAGTGCTGTACTCTCGTGATTGGTAATATGACGGCAATCTGTTCCGGGGATGTAGGAAAGGTAATTTGCAACCAGACCCCTTATAACCCAAGCAAATGTCAACCATTTTCAAGTTTCAACATTATACAGGACTTAGAGTTTTAACATATTCGGTTGAGGGCATTTAGTAAGTTGGTGGTTTATATCTAATCTAAAGAAATACTTTAAAGATATTACCATTTTTTGTTTTTTTTTTCGTCATTGTACATATTTTTGAGTACATTACGTAGTTATTAGAATTTGATGAAAAATGTTAAGGATTTTATTTATATATTTTTAAGCAACCAACCGACGCTCTGCCATAAAAGTTCGCCTAAAAAGTCTAGCTAGACCCTCATATTTCAAATCCCTGTATCTCAAGATTATTATAACGATTTTAATGTAAAATGTTTGACATTCGCCTAAGGGTTATACTGGTCATTGTTGCAAATGACGTCCCCTAAATCCCCTTAACAGATTTCCGACACATTACTATTAACTCTGTATATTATTCTCATGTGATAAAAATTTCTGTTGACTGATAAAGGAATCTTAAATAACTAATGGAATTTCAATACGAACTGAAAAAAATAATGAAAGGTCTTAAAATATCAACTGAGAATTTTTAAGACAGTGTGCTATTGCCGCTGTTTACGCGAAATCTTATGAACTAATAGATATTTTATTTACTACATATAATTAGCAAAATAGTTTCAATATCAAAGAGGATTTTACGATCAGTAGTTAAGGGTGAAAGTAGAATTGCAGGTTTATTATTACTTCAGACTATAATTTTGTGACAGACAAACAAACTACCAAATATCCAATGAAATGTTATGGCACTTCAAACAGCAGCCTATATAGAAAGAAAATATAAATTGATGTTGCAACTGCTTATTTAATATTTTTTCTATCTGGCAATATTGTAACAATACATTTTGAAAGCTGAATTTGACGTTTTCCCGGGGGATGCCATAAATATAAATAAAAAAAATGTTTTATATTTTGACCGCAAAGCTCTTTCTAGACAGGTTACCATTTTACCAGTATCATAAGTATATTGTCTGGCTGTGGCTTTGCTTGCACATCCCCGGGCAGACGGACTGGTGGTATTTTAATTATAGTAGTATAATTAATTTGAATTAGTGATGCGAATCGATGCTAGTCGTTTTTAGTTCGCTATTCGCCGCCAAAGTTTAAAATACTGACGTTATGGAAACAGGGGGTCTACTCTCTTTCTGCGAAAACGAAACTTCGTGAACGAACGAAAATTAAGCGTAGTTTCATTATCGCTTTGTTTTTATCATACTCAAATTTTTCTTCGTCAAATAATTTCATTAAAGTTGGTTTAGAAAATATAAACATCAAATAATTTTCTAGCGGACCACGTTCGGACGTAATTTTAGAACGAATAATAACCGTGGTAGGAACTTTGCGAACTTTCGGCCGAAGCTTCGTTTTTCGGAGAAAGCGAGTAGGCCCCCTGCTCTGACAGCTCGCAATTAAAACCATAGATATAAAAGTTTATAATATATACGACATAAATGAAACATTATTTACTCAGTTTAGGCCCTGGTAAGGCATTTATGAATGTCGAAGAATTTACCACCGGTTCGGAAACTGAAGAACCGGCAAGAAACTCGGCTGGCATCATGTACATTTCATTACATACTAAACAATGATAATTACAAAAAATATCATATAAAATTATTCACAATATTGAAAACACATCACACCGGTAGCCTAGTCGTAAATATGACCTGACTGCTATGACACTTACATGTCGCGGGTTATATTCCCGTATAAGGTTGAATATTTTATGTAATAAAAATTTGTGTTTGCCTTAAGTCTGGGTCTGGTACATATTATAATTATATCCTACTGTTGTGAATAAAATTGTATCGATTTCATTTGTATATAGGTATTAAAACTGCGAGCTGTCAGGGGCCTTACCATGAGCTCTTATTGCCATGATAGTTTCACTCGTTTATGAGACAGATGTATATGACGTGCATACATCTGTCACTGTCGCACAACTGAATTATCATTGCAATAAGAGCTCATGGTTTGGGCCCAGGGGCCTTACCATAAGCTCTTGTTGCCACCATAGTTCCACTGTGTGACAGTGACAGACTTATACACGTCATATACATCTGTCTCATAATAAGAGTTAAACTATCTTGGCAATAAGAGGTCAGGGTAGGGCCCCAGAGCACTTGTTGTGTAACCAAAGTACAATTTAAATAGGTTTCAAACCTGCAGATTATTATTATATTTTGTTGTGCAATAGTAATTGTTTAATTGTCATGTATATTTCATATTAATGTCAAATGTAAGTTTATTTATTGATTGAATGCATTTTTAGAGTTAGAACATTAATGATGCCTGTATTAGAATTTGCCGCCACTTTTGTGATTTTACACATTTTAGTTCTTTACGCGACCGCTAGGATGCGCTGTGCAATATCTCATACAAATATTGTGCCATCTAGCGAGTAAACCCGAGATACGGGCATAAGTATATAATTTAAATGTGTGAAATCTTTCTTATCTATACAGATAAATAAAATTGAAGTGTCTGTTTGTAATTCCAAAATAACAGCTTTCCTCTAAATGCATATGAAAGTATACACGATACTGACACTAAAAAACCAAGTTTAAAAATTTTTCTCTGTCTGTCTGTTTATTCCGGGTAATCTCTGGAACGGCTGGGCCGATTTTAACTGGACTTGCACTGGCAGGTAGCTGGTGTTTCAAGGAGTAACTTAGGCTACTTTTATTTATTAAAAATATTAGGGTTCCGCGACAATATGGATGAAACTAAATCTACGCGGGTGATACCGCGGGGCACAGCTATTTGGTAAATATAAATGACATAACCATTATTGTCTATGTATTAAAGTTCAGACGTGACGAAATATGTATTATTTTATTAATTAAATATTTTTAATTTATTAAAGATTTTTAATTTATCAAAGATTTTTTGTATTGAGGCTTGATTAAGATATATTGGCAGCAAATTGTTTTATAATTATAATTCTTGTATATTCTAATATATTTTCAGATTTTTATGATGTACCGGTGCGAACCGGATAATACAGGTTTAGTCCCTGATTTTGTAATAAGTTTGTTTGTTTTCTTAATTTTATATTTACCTACAATTTGTTAAATTGATTTTTGTGTCCATTTCAGAAGATCTGCTAATGCATTTTAATTCTTAATACAAATAAATAATGTATTATATTTGTACGTACTATAGCTTATAAAATAGGGTCGAATTTTGCACTACCTCTCAAAATACTGATGCTCTCTTTCAGCCCTATATAGAAGGACAAGGAGAGAAAGTATTTTCGAGAATAAGTGCATATTATGCCTTATAAAAGTTACCACGCATGTAATAGGTATATCTTTTCATGATGCAGATAGTGCTTTGGCTTGAGATCATGTGATAGTTAGTGAATCTCAAATCAGCTAAGTTTTAATGTCAATCCGTGAAAATATATTTTGAATAATACGCTAAATAAAATTGAATCAATAAAATACTGAATTTGGTCTCATTTATATCATTCACCTACCTATCCTTCCGGGAATATATGTTTGGGAATAACCAATTGAACGGGGGTTGTGTGTCGTTTAAAATTATGACGCTAAGTTTAGTTTTTAAATACTGAGGGCAAGAAAGTAATTAAAAATAAACTAATAAAGAGGGGTAGTTTCTTAAATTTTGTAATCGGAAATTGCTGATTGGTCGAACATAGCAATATGGCGGCGACTGTTAACCAACCAAAGACACTTAAAACTCAGTTTACCAACATTATAAAACCGACTGACAGCTGTCTGGACCAATCAGAGATGATTATGCTAAGCCTACAAGAAGAATGTTAAACTACCGTCATTATTAATAATTCAAACGAGTGGAACGAGCTCTAGCGAAAACTGTGATTGGTTTATTTTTGCAATATGGCGGGGACGCGACCAATCACAAACGCCTAAAATTCAGTCTATCAACCTTAAAAAACGAACGACAGTTCATTGAACAACCTCCTACGCAGATCTGCGACCCTGGTACTTTTGTCCACAGATATAGGTGACGAAAAGCGATTCGGTGCAGTAATTTCGCTTACAGTGAATAATCAATCTCTTCTAGTGTTATGCTCCCCTGGTACTTTTCAAGAAGTTAGTAGGCTTGGCTAAATGCAACAAAAACAATGAATGGCGCTTTCTTTCAGCACCCTTCCGGGTTATTCTAGCCTGTTACTGTTTGCTATAATACATTTTGTCTGAAATTATTACATGTAATAATCTGGAATTCATGAAATTCCAGCCATACAATTCCTTTTTCATTCATCTGCGCTACCGATGTAATGAAATCAAAGTCAAGTTTTGGGGAAAGGTCTGTTTTAACCCTCCACCTTTTTATGAAGTCGGTTAGCAATAAATAAAGTCATCATAACTATTTTAGAAACACCGGAACTAGCTGTTGTTGGTTTACTATTCAGCTAACTACCACCTTCTAGCATTGTGTAATTTTTAATTGTTTCACCCTCTCATTACCATATAAAGCTAGGATCATAACATTATACTGCCTCCTTCACTGATGTGAACAGCATATCTAATGTAGGATAACACCTCCGTATTAATATTCTTACAAGTGGCAGTATTAATGACCCTTGAGTTCCTTCAGTAAGAAAACAGAACTACATAGAGCAAGAGCCCACGACTGCCAGACCTTGGTTATTTTATAAAAGCTGAAAGTTTATCTATGATGTGTCAAGATGTAAAAACCATTGAAACTGTCTGGCTATTGAGGTAACATATTCTTATCGGTCCCTAAGTAATATATATAAAATTCAGCTTTTATACTATAACGAAAGTATAATTACTTAAAATGTATTACAGTTTAAGGGTGTCTGGCAAGGGGTTGAT
The DNA here is from genome assembly GCA_964035505.1 of Watsonalla cultraria. NCBI lineage: Eukaryota > Metazoa > Arthropoda > Insecta > Lepidoptera > Drepanidae > Watsonalla > Watsonalla cultraria. Next base: position 1,543,106 of record OZ037729.1, read on the forward strand.
TTGTAAAGATATTGTACTTAAATATATAAAAAAAAATACTTTATACTATAAGGGAAGTAAGGTTCTATTTTATACACCTTTACTAGCTGATATCTGCCCAAGTAACCACAACCCAAACTCTATAGTCGAGGGTCGTTCTTAGCTGTGTTGGACACATACACAAACTTTCAGACTTTATAAAATAACGAAGGTCTGGCCATCGTGGGCTCTTAGGCTATAAGTGGTTGAACCTAATTAAGTGATATTGTGAAAAGCTGCAACTTTATATATAGCCTGTCACGATCGGCGAGTTTTGACGTCACCTGTAAATTTTCAAATTAAACTTTTTTTTTTACATATATCTAGTACTTTTTAAAACTGAAGTTGGATGAAACAATCCAACCTAAGAATAATAATTAAATGAGTGAATTACAGAGCCCAAATTATATTGGTCAAAAAATATGTGCTAGGGGTAATAAAATGAAACAATAAAAATCAGTGTATTTGTATAATAATTTATTCCTCAAACACCTTGAATACCCTGCGGACGTGTTTCTGCGAACACCGTAAAAAAACAAAAGCTTGATCAAGTTTTATTCCTCCCGGTCACGAGGTCTTCATCCCGGTAGCCATTCCCTGTCGAACACACAACAACATTAGAACATAACCAACATACAACCACGTGGATGAAGTTAACGATATCGAGCTGATGGCCCGGCGCCCGCCTTCTTTGACATCAACTAACGCATCTGGCAAATACACCTTCACAATACGTTACTTTACGTGATACAAAAACCATGTCTCAGACACGTGACGTGAATATGAATCGAGCGTTCAACTGGCAGCCTTACGGCGCAGGCTGCAACGATTGCGTCTAAACAGCCGTACTTACGATTGTACATTTTCGCATCCCTGCGTCTTCGGTCGTTGTCGCCTAACGTACGTAGCGTAACGGCTGGTAACATCGAGTACGCATCGCCGCAGGGAGCCCGTCACGTGACGCCGCTACTAACTACCTGAAAGGACTCGCACGCATTCTCGTGTCATATGACATCGCCGCTCGACGGCGGGGTATTGTACAGTATACAGTCGACGCCTACGACGAGCGGGCCGACCCGCGGCTGGCGGTCACTCCACACATCTCAAATCGCTCACAACCGCAGTGTGTACCGTGTGTCGCGCCACTGGTGGTGCGGAGCCGGCAGTGTCGACACCGGAAGCAGCAGGCATGCATCGGGAGTTTAGTGACGGGGAGTGATTAAATTAAAAGTACCTCTACTGATTAAAAGTTTAATCTAAAATAAAAATATACAACTTAAACAATATGTTCCTTACAAAATACATTATTTTATCACTTATCAATTATCGAAATGAATTAATATTAATTACATGAATCTACCCGGCCGAGTCTCGTGGGTTGTCGAGTGCAGACGGATATGCGATCGTTCCGTGGTGAGCCCGGGTGCGAGACGGACACGAGTGCAGTTTGTTCGCGGTCACGTGGGCCTAGGGCCAGTCGAGGGGAGGCCGGCGTTATCTAGGGAGGCCTAGGGGGCCGAGGGGGCCGTCGGAGGCCGAGGGAAGCTTGGCGGCGCTAGTAGCGTCGCGGGCCCATGGCGCCGCCCAAGTCACGGCCGCGCGCCGCGCCGCCCCCGCTACGTACAAACAACACGTCAGCCGGGCTGCCAGCCACTCATACCGCCCCCTACTAACATCTTATTGGCATCTATTAGCTTGGGAACTACGTCAACTATACTTTACGATGCAATTTGTACTTTGGACTATGTTTATTCGCAATATTTGGACGCATTCACGTGAAGAATCTCAACGAAAGATAATGTGTACGATTGAACAACACATCTACTGGCAGCCCCGCACGCTTTGCATAGCTAACCGATGTAGACACCTGCTTAACTCATAGTGAACTCTATCCGCAAGACGCAAGACCGCATTTGTAATGTTCGCAAGCCGTGTGGAGGACGACAAAGTAAAACGGTGGCTGTCCTTTAGTACTCGTTACAGATCGCTATATTTATTTATTTTATTTACGTTACATCCGATCGTCACTATAACCTAAGAGGAGTCCCACAGTTAACTATTTGAAAGCGATACACATCGAAAAACAATTTAAAATAGCGTTTAGTTAATCGCAATTATTGTTAGTATTTATTGAATTAATATTTATACGAGAGATACCGGTGATATGCAGATTATATTTGTATTTGAATAGGGCAATGTTCAATGGGCAACCAGGAACATTCGTAGAAACGTCGACTTTAAGACATTACAGCTTCATAAACTCATAATCTTATAACAAAAGTGTCATGGCAGATAACCAAGTCGATAAATAATGATTTTTTTGGAAAATGTATTCCAGAATGCTTTTGCTCTACAAACAAATAAACAACATATTTGTTGTATTAAATCAGTATGTTAAGTTATTAATTGATACTTTGATTGTACTTGTGAGATTTGACCACAGAACAGGCGAAGTAGCATATCCCTTGTCCAACACATAAGAAACCCTGAGATATGACAAACAGCATAAACTTTTGCTGTAAAAAATCGGTTATTCAGTAAGTATAGAATCAATACAAATTGATATTCAATTTCGATTCTTTTTGATGTCTTTTAGCTGCTTGACTTGTGTTTAACACATTTACATATACGGGCATATCACGCTTGTATCCCCAAAGGGGTAGGCATAGGTGTATTTTTAGAACACCTAGTTTTCGCCACTTCTGTCTAATTCCCATGTAAGTGATCCAGATTCCGGGCTGCTACTGGGATTGTACAGATATATGAATTCAATAACACATTGCCTGTATTTCTAAACCGGCCACTATGGGAGAATCTTAATGTGATCCGAATATGATTCAGGAATGATTCATATTTCGTAATTCACCTGTTTGACACTTTCCTATGAAGATTGCTAAAATGGTCCACAAAAAATGATTTGCTTTTGTGACAAATAGCAGAACCATAAAAAGTTACATAGGGACTAACATCTACAATTATTGTAATCATTCGTGAATCATAAATATAAATTGCACCTAAGTGACCATTTTGTCATTTCGGTGATGAATCATATTCGGATCACATTATGACTGTCTCAAAGTGGCCTTTTTAGACGTGACCCGGGGAATGAAGCAAGGATCTTTGAATGCAGTAGTGTATGTGTTTGTCACTACCAACCGCAGGGCCACTTATTATTTGGACAAGGTTAAAGGTAATATCAAGCAGGAATATGCTTCAGCTGCATATTTTACAAACTAATTTGTCCCAAGTGGTCTGTCAAAGTGATTAGCATTGACAGACAAAAAGGCGATGACGAGTCAATATATACAACTGGATTATGCATTTATTTATGTCAACTGCATTTAAAATTACTTTTATATGTGTATCTTAGGAAAAATCCGTATTTTATATAGCAAAAATAGAAATATAAATTAATTTTTTTTGATAAATGTAAGTAGCTGTTCTTGACTAAGAATCGTTTTTTGTTGATTTTATCACTGTATGATGAATTACAAAGTTATTTAATATGTAATTACACAAGATAAACTATTCAGTCAATAGAATAGTTAATTTTGGTAAAAAAAAAAATTCTTTATATCTTTATTTGATAAGCTTTCTTACAAAGTACTTTCAAATCGTCAGAAGGACACAAAAATACATTATACAGGATTATAAATGTTACCACCGGGTTTGGAAGGTTGCTTTTAAGGCTGAGAAGAGCCTGGCAAGAAACTCAACAAATATCAAAAAATATTTTGGTATTGACTACCATGTTTGGTTACATAACATAATATAGAAAGATACAACACAAGTATGTCTGTCTATATGTAATATGTATGTCAATAACATATCAATCAATTACCGACCATGATCTCATTCTATAGATAACTGATACTAATTCACCTCAAAAGGCAATAGGTAAGAGGAAAATGTAATAAATTCTGTTGTATATAATTGACTCGCCAGTTGCTTAAATTAAACATGTTACATGGAAAAAATAGCTTACCGTCCCATAGGGGGGTACTGCTGTGCATAGGGATCTCTTTCGTAGCCTCCTGCTACCGGGGCACCTCCACGCCTGAAAAAATACATTGTATTTTAACATATTTATTTGTGATTCAAGCAATGCACATTCGAATCCCAGCGGGGCCTGTACCAAAATGTATGTGCTGTGATTACATACCACATGCTTTATGGGGAAGGAAAACATAACCTGCACATGTCTGAGAAGTAATTCAAATAAAGTATGTAGTGCCCGAGACGGCAATAGACTCACCATCATGTAGGCCCTTAATAATCTGCGGTTAAAAGTGGGTGTTGTTATTACAACACCTCTGCCTACCCCTTCGGGGAATACAGGCACATCGGGGAGTACATAAGCATATGTGTGTGAAAGGGAGACTCCTCTACTACCATCAGTTGACAGATTCACTTAATCATAATGTCATAGATGTCGTAGCAACTTATCATTGAATTTAAGATATAACGGAATAGTCTTCATCACAAAAATTTCCTATTGAACTATGGATTACATGAATACTACATTGGAGAGGATTTGATCAAATGACTTATATCAGTTATCATTTGATTGTTTGTTTTACATGATTCCGGACATTGATTATAAAAAACAGCCTTATTTTGTCTTTTCTGAGCCTAATACACTTTTCTGTAAGCCATCAAGAGCTATGAAAATGAAAACTATTTATTCAGTTTAGGCCCTGGTAAGGCACTTATGAAAGTCGAGAATTTACCACCGGTTCGGAAACTAGCCTTCTGAGAACAACCGGCAAGAAACTCAGCCAGGCATGAGCAGTCAGCTCCATTGTGAGGGGATAACTATGTATATTATTTGCGACATGCCATACAGACACTCATAAAATTACTATTGCACATGCAAGCCCTTATAACTTTAAATTTAAGTTAAATGCTGTTATGAAAGATTAGTTTTTACTTCAAACAAGTTGATAATTATGGTTTTACAGATAAGCTCATACTAGACAATATAAACAAAGTGTCTAAATTATCAGTATCAATGACTAATAGGCCAAGGTGATTTAATAACAATGTTTCTATTCTTAGCAAGGTAGGATAAACAGATTGTGAAGGGGACTGATCAGTCATCAATGTTTTTCGAGTGTGTCATGTCCCTGTTAAGTGGTATAACAAATTTAAAGATGATGCACCATGATTATGCATTTTAGTAACATACCTCATTCACTTTACACAAAATAGAATTTAAATATAGAAGTAAGATGATGGAACGCTTACATGGGCGAGCGTCTGCTGAACATGTCGCCGTTGCCCATGGGCGGCGGGCGCTGGGCGGGCGCGCGGTCGTAGGGCGGCGCGGGGGGGCGGCGGCGCTCCATGAGGTCGCGCTCGTCGGGGTAGAGGCGGCGCTCGGAGTACAGCGGCATGTCGTCGGGCGCGCCGTAGCGCCGCTCCTCGTACATCGGCGCGTACTCGCGCGCGCGGTCCATCAGCGCGAACCCGCGGCGGTCCTCGCCGTAGCCGCCGTAGCGCTCGTCGTAGCCGCCCATGGCGCGGTCCATGCCGCGGTCGTAGCCGCCGCCCATGCCGCCGTTGCGCAGGCCCATGGGCTGCGCGGGCGCCGGGCGCGCCAGGTGCGGCGCCGGCCGCGCCTCGCGCATGTAGGGCGCGTCGCGCCGCATGGGGCCGCCGGGCGCGCGCCGCTCCACCCCGCCGCCGCCGCCGCGCATGCCGCCGCGCCCCCCGCGCCCGCCGCGCCCGGCGCCGCGCTCCTTGATGCGGCCGCGCTCCACCGAGATGACGCCGCCGTTGAACGTCGAGTTGTTGAGGCCGCGGATGGCGGCGCCCGCCTGCTCCTCGGTCTGCATGTGCACGAACCCGCAGCGGTTCATGATGTCGCACTCGGTCACGACGCCGAACCGCTCGAACAGCTTGCGGAGGTCCTCCGGCTTGGAGCCCTGGGGCAGGCTGCCGACGAACACTTTTGTTTGCTGAAAAATACGGCGATAATTAACACGCTTTCGAGGACACTTCGATTTCGAACACCAGAAATGTTAATACGCTCACCGGCACCATGCTTTCCTAATTATTACAAATATTCCTATATAATTAATACTATCTACGCCCAGCACGCCGCGACAATTTTACGAGCGTAAAATGGCGACCGGAAATTCACTGAATGAAGCGACGCAACCAACGCCGCCGCTCACTTCGAGAACTTTGAAGCCTGATTGGTCGAATTGAGTCGCTTGCTATTCTGTAGTTTGTTGACCCTGGCGTCATTGAAGGCGATTGGTAAATACTTTTGCGTGCTAATTTTAAAGCCAATCGCATAGGACTAGTCTATATTACAGTTGTCTATTTTCATTTATTTCGTTCAAAAACGCATATTTTACTGCATAGTTAAAAAAAAACATATAAATTATTTTACTAAAGTACGCATCGCGTTATTGTCTATTAGTAAATCAAATCCTGAGATCTTCTTGTAAATGTTTAAATATTGAATATATAAATAGTAAGTACTATGTACGTACAACGTTATACGCAGTACTTCCTATTTCTATGATATATTGAATTTATATTGATATTGTATTGTATGATTGATATTGAATCCTGAGCAGCGCGGTTAAAAACTAAAAGACCATTAGCACGTATTATAAAAAAAGTTTGTATTTCAAGTAATATTACAATTCCGCCCAGTTTCTAAACTGCTGCTCAATCAATAGGTACCATAAAGTTGGACCACAGATAAGGTTCATAGAAATAAACTAATGTTGCAAATATTGTCTATGGTTTTAAGCCTACGCATAGAAATCATCGAAATAACTTTTACTGGGGTCTCCTTTAGATGATTATTTTTCTTTAAAGAAAAATAATTTATATATTCTAGTAAGTAATATATGGTTAAAATGTAACTGCAGTAGCTAAGTAGATAACTAAGTTAATATTTACATGCCCTAAAATTGGGTGAAATATGTGATTTTTGTGACCTTTATAACACCTATATTGTACCATATTTCATGTGAATAAATATTATTTCTATTTCTATTTCACGACAGGGCGAAACGAGTATGAAGCCACAGAAAACTATTATAATTTCTGCGATATTTTTAATCACAAGACGCTGATTACCAATAATGCTGATTATGATTTCCGTTTCCTGTATCCATTTGGAAATATCGATGTTTTTTGAAAATATCAATATCGATATTGATATTTTTATTAAAAAATATCGATATATCGATATATCGGTATGATTTGACAGAGAATATTCGTGCTCTAAAAATTAATTTATTTGGTCAAATCTAATTCAATCATGTTGATATTCAGTGTTGCGTCAAAACAGCAAATCAAGTCGACCAAAAATAAAAAATACATAAAATATAATCTGTTAAAAGATGTTAGTATAAAAAAAGTATTTTCTTTTTGGGATTTTTTAAATCTTAAAACTTATAAATGTTTATTGGTCTGAAAAAAATTTCGATTTTTATACCTTTTCGATACTTAGAATTTTATATCGATGCATCGATATATCGAACTATTAAATATCGCTCAAAAATGTCGATATATTGAAAAAATAATATCGATATATCGATGTATCGATATTTTTTCAACAAGCCTATTTGGAAACACAAATTAAATTCATAGCGGCAAATGCAAGCAAGTTATATTTATTAACAGCCGTTTTCAATATTCTATCCATCTATCTATCATTTGGGTTACTATTTGTTCTTACTTTCATTGCAATAACTAGTAAACTTATGATAATTTTTGAAATGCTTAATAATATTATTACATTTTTGTGTTCGAATAATACCTAAGTATAGATTTAAAAAAAGACGTCGAGGCAGTAAATGCCTAAGTAAAGTATCTGTAGAATGTTAAATATCACCTTCTTTTATTTAATTTTCAACAAAGCCACAGTGTTTACTTATTAATATAACAAACAACTTTCTATGCAGTCTAATAACATAATTACACTTAATAAAATAGTCCCACGCGTGATTTATAATACAAACTAGCTGTAATCCACGATTTCACCAGCATAGACTTCGCCCATTTTTTTTTATTTAAAGCCTATGTTTCTATGGCAATGTCAACTATCTGCCAGTGACAGTCCTTTTAAAGTAGGTCCAGCCGTTTCAGATATTAATTAAAACAGACAGATAGACAAAAATATATGTTTTTGCCGTTGTAAGTACCGTATATATGTATACTTTCACATGCGCTTAGTGAAAAGCTGTAAATTCGGAATTTACAAACAGACACTTAAGTTGTATTTATCTGTATAGATATGGGACAAAATTTAATGTCACGTTAACGTTTCTAAATAATGGGACGCGTTATAAATAGTTCTTAATAGTTTAGTCACTTTGAAGTTGATGGAATTCTTTATAAAATCGGCTAGGTTATATTTATTGATAGTGCCACATGCACTTTCTGTGCAATTGAATATTTCTACTAAAACTGATTGTATTTTCTCCGAGTCGTTGTTATGGATCACTTTGGGCAGTATCTTTTTCGCCTTGCTATACAAATTGTCGACAGCTATCGTGAGATTGTGGGTTAGCAAGCCACTGGAACGTTTGACGTCACTGCGCGCCATCCGACCCAACATGTAGCCTGAAAAGTAACGAGCATAATCATTATGGAATCAGTGAGGCAACTTTTATTGTGATGATACTATGTTATGGTATCAGTTTTACACGCAAGAAATTAGAAATAGTACAGCGCCTCCTAGCGGTGACGTAAAGAACTAAAATGCTAGAGATTACGAAAACGGTCCAAAACTCTTAATAAGGATTCAGATATACTTTTTTCGTTAAGTATTTCAAATGATAGCGAGATTATCCTGACTGTGTAATTTGATAGATAATGTATATCTACCTCACATTTACCTATATTCTAGCAAATTAATTAATTTCTCTTTTCTACTACTTAGTTATCTTATTCTATGTTATTAATTATATTTACGGTTACAACGTATAATATACAAAGGGCCAATAATATAGGACGTAATTTATGTGCTATTTTACTATTTCAGGCTGTCTAGAGGACGAAATCACACTAGTTATAGCATCTGCATTGCGCCGGTAACCTTGAAATTGGGTTTTATCACTTTGGTCTTCTGTATTTATCCAGCATTTGAAATGGGCCACGCACACATCTACTATGATATAACATTTTGTATGTAAAAAAAATTAAAAAGTTGCCAAAAAAGTTCAACAGTTTTCTTTTTCAAAATAAAAAAAGTTTTTGCCACCCTAAACTGAATATCAATAGGCCTTTATTTATGATGTGGAATTAAAAAACTCACAGACGACCCAAAAAATAATTTTTGATAATCAACCGGCAAAAGGTAGGTACCGGTATCACTTGCTAGTTATTTTCCCATTTCAACATTGTTAGTAAATAGATAAAACCCGCGGAAACTCACCTCCGAATATACAAATCAATCCGATAAGCAACGCCATTACTGTGAACAGTCTTTTAGTGACGTGCGGTGCTGTATTAGTGCACGATCTTCGTTCTATACTCATTCTTATAGAAAAGGGGAATATTTCTTCCCAATGTTATGTGCGTTTAAACGCTATGTCACTCGGACGAATGCAATAGCAATAATTTCCATTCGGATTGCCGTCCCGCGGGATGGCCGTGAATTCTATTTTATTTTTAGAAGTATCGTCTTGTCTGCGCCGGTGAATGACTGTTCGTCACTAACAAAATTTTAGTTTTCCTTTAATGTTGAATGAAATAGGGAGAAGCAGATTATAATTATATCCCTCAGATTGTCCATTCATGCCTAAAAGTAAATGTTCGAATTTTTTATTCTCAAACTAGCTGTGCCCCGCGGTTTACCCCGCGTAGATTTAAATTCATCCTTATTGTCGCGGAACCCTAATATTTTAAATAAATAAAAGTAGCCTAAGTTACTCCTTGAAACATCAGCTACCTGCCAGTGAAAGTCCCATTAAAATCGGTTCAGCCGTTTCAGACATTACCAAAAAAAATATTTGAAACTTGGTTTTTCAGTGTCAATAGCGTGTTTACTATCATATGCATTTAGTGAAAAGCTGTTATTTTGGAATTACAAACAGACACTTCAATTTTATTTATCTGTATAGATAAATCAACCACACGTTTAGTGTGTGAAACGATTTATTCCTTTCGAAACAACATAATACGATGTGTATTTCTTTCACTAATGCCTACGTCATTACTTAGACATAGTAATTTGATTCATCGGTGTTGTGCGTCAACAGAAATGACTATTACTCTCCACTTTTTTTTTAAATATCGTAATGATCAATCGATCGCTATGGTAATTTTTTAATACATTTATGCACATTCATAAAAAAAGAAATATAAAAACCTAAACACGATTTAAAAAAAAATCACGGTTACAAAAGTATGAAAAAAGTAAAAATAGTTTTGGATTTCTGAGATGAACATACATACATAATCATAACCCTAACTTTTGCTTCGCCGTAGTCGGGTAGAAAGTACTATAGTTAATTTCATTCGTCATGACAAAAATAAAGGGATGATTAAAAACTGTATCAACATTTATTATACAACTTAAATCATTAATAATAGTATTATAATATAAATCATTAAAATCTTCCATAAATCTAAATCATTCTAAAACATTTTTTTCGGGATCTATCACAAAAGTAGAATAGCTTTGCAGCATACCATTTCAGGTAGGCCATAGGGCCTTATTAACGCACAAATAATATAAATGTCAAATGTATGTTTGTAACTCAATCAGGGAAAACTAAAAAATATATAAATTAAATTTGGCACTCCTTTATTACCCGGATGAACACAGGACTTTTTCTAAGGTAATGCGGAAAAGATCTCAGTGTAAAAAAAATATAGGAATGTATATTTTTTTAGAACTTTGAGTTTTATTAAAATCAAATACTTTTTCTATCGAATCGTGCACAAGAATTAAAATAAAAATAATTAACTTCACCCACACTCTTACAATTCAATGCCTAGGGTGCTATATACTCTCAAACCACCATAATATGCACATTTCTTTTGGGAATCGAACCAATAATCACACTCTAACCACCAAACCACCAGGGTCTTATAAACATTTATATTAAAACATCCAACATTACAGACATCTTACAAGACATAACATAATTTTATATTAAATCGAGTATTCAAAGAAGTTTGGATTCAAAATCAAAGCTGAAATGCAGTCATTGAATCTATTCTCGTAATAAGATCACTATGAGTTCGGATTAAAATGAATATAAACAGCTTGTCATGTAGCATCACTGTGGAATTTCCTATTAACTATGAGAAAAATTATCTAAGTGTATTTTATAACATTACATTTTAAAAAGGTATTTTTATAATTTTGGTCACATAATTAAAACTTTCCTGTATTTTAAAACCTAAATTTTTCATCCTAAGCTCGGTCGGTAAGTCGGTCAAGACAGACTAACAAAAATTTTTTGGTCCTTCGAGCCATTTATTAACAAGCAACTTCTACTATGAGTGAATATCTTTGAGTACTTTTATAAATCCTTACCACTTATTCAAACTTGCTTTAAAAATTGCAATTTCTTAATATTTCTCTGTAATGTCAATTTAAAAAAAACGTAGTGAACCCTGCTTAAACCATCTGCATTATTGTGAAGAACTGTTCTCTTTTAACCGCCTTCAGAAGAGGAGGTGCTCAATTTGACATTTTTAATATCAGATAAATTTGTAAAGCCTTAACCCTGTCCCATATTGAAAAGCATCTTAAGGTCTTCAATGGAGAGTTTGGACGCGGTGTTCTTAGCGCCGGTGAGCACGTTCTCCGCCAGCTCCAACTTGGCTTGCTGCAGCTTCCTGATGGACTGCTCCACTGTGTCCACGCACATAAATCTGTGAAGAAGGGAAGATATAAAAAAAATATAGCTATTAATTTATCTCTACATATATATAATATGGAAGTGTTTCTTTGAAAAAAATATCCCGCTACTACCAGTGAAAGTCCCGATAAAAATCAGTCCAGCCGTTTCAGAGATTACCCGGAACAAACAGACAGACAGACAGAGAAAAAATTTTAAAACTTGGTTTTTCAGTGTTAGTAGCGTGTATACTTTCTTATGCATTTAGTGAAAAGCTGTTATTTTGGAATTACAAACAGACACTTCAATTTTATTTATCTGTAGTATATGTATAGATGTATAGACTAGCTGTGCCCCGCAAGTGTATATGACGTGTACAAGTCTGTTACTGTCACACAGGGGAACTATGATGGCAATAAGGTTATGGTAAGGCCCCTATATAGATGTGAGAAGCATTCTGCCAGTTAGAAGAATCCCATCTTCATACAAACCTAATAACCTTAGTATGGACTAAGTATAAAAAATGCTTCCAATTATAGAACCAAACGTCAAAGCGAGCTTTGTAGTTATAACGTTTTGGCGGTGAGTGACAGATTAGTATTTCACTTTTAATAGATATTGCTATTGGCGAGACTTCACAGTAAATCCATCGTCAGATGTACACTTTCAAATCCATATCTATACCGATAAATAAAGTTGACGTGTCTGTTTGTAATTCCCAATTAACAGCTCCTCACTAAAGGCATATGAAAGTAGAAAAATTAAAAAACTAATTTAAAAAAAATAATCTCTGTCAGTCCCGTCTGTCTGTCTGTTTTCTCTAATGATATTCTCATATTTAATCATAGACGGCTGGACGAATTCTAAAGGAATAAACTCTTCCACTGGCATAACAAACGCTACTATTATTAATAAAAATAATTGGGTACTTTTTATAAATAGGGAAATTAAGTCTATGGGGGCGAAACCGCGGGGCAGTGTTAAACAAAACCCAAATAGTTATTATTGGAACACCTGGGCCAATATATTCTGTTTTTTATGAGTTTGTTACGAGTACGCTTAAATACGTAAAAATTATAGAAAACGCTAAGTTAGAAATTAGCCTTCATTATTAAGATAAATCAATACTAATATTATAAAGCTCCAGAGTTAGTTTTTTTTTTTTTTGTTTGTTTTTTTGTTTGAACGCTCTAAACTCAGGAACAACTGGTCCGATTTCAAAAATTCTTTCAGTGTTGGATAGTCCATTTATCGAGGAAGGCTATATATTTTATTATCATAGGTGCAAAATCGAAAACCTATTTATGCATGCGCTGGAAAAACTATTGACAATAGAACAAAAATGATGTACAACGGGTTTGTAGATCTTTTTAAGATCTACAAAAAAAGTCCGCGAGAGCATATATCTAACTCTCATAGTTTAGTCACAATAACCGCTTTAATGTTCATAAAAAAAAAATTATTCGCCTGAATAAAGAAACTACGTTAAATGTGTATCATAATAAAACGTGTAAGTAGGTACACTACTTACACGTTTTATGATCTAAACATACGCTCACGTCTGTATTGTATTTCCCGAAGGGGTAGGCAGATGTGCCCTTTTAAAACCTCAACCTCAACAAAAATTTAAGTCTCATATAGTGGGGGCGAGCTTACTGAGAAATAACAGATATAATAATAATATTATAAAGACAATATATTTGATTGCTTTTTTTGTTTGTTTGTTTGCATTGAATAGGCTCCGAAACTACTTGACCGATCTTGAAAATTCTTTCAGCAATGGATAGCTACATCATCAGCGAGTAATATAGGCTATATTTTATCTTCGTACTCCCACGGGAACGGGAACTACGCGGGGGAAACCGCGTGACGCCCGGTTGTATGTAATAAAGATTACTACACATATTTAAAATCTTACTGTGTTTTGGAATCTCAATAATCGTGTCATAATAATAATAATGATCTCCTACCGAATTATGGTTACGGTGGCTAATCTCGACGAGGATCAGTCATGTGCGCAGGAGATATTATAGTGCACGAGTGTGTGCGCAAACACAGGTGCACCCTTTATTGCCTCACTCTCATAGTCCGATGGGACGGCAATCCGACACGACCGGAGAGAGATCAGGCGTAGGACCAACGACTTAACGTGCTTTCCGAGGCCCGGGGGTGTAAACACCGCCAACTTCCAAGCTCCGGGCATTTTATTGTGAATTTCTTGACTGAAAAACCCAACATCTGTTTTTGATCGGCAGGTGAACCTACTAACCACTAGACCAACGAGGCTGTATATGGTATCATACAGAGAGAATGAATGATGAATGTATGCAGTGTTTCGTGAATATTATGTGTACTGTCACGTACGTGGCGGAGGGAGCTGTTGGCACGCTCATTTGTTTCACAATAGCTTCCAAAATACCCCGAGTAATGGAAATGAAATGAAATGAAAATGATGAAATGAAATGAAAATGATTTATTCAGTTTAGGCCCTGGTAAGGCACTTATGAATGTCGAGGAATTTACCACCGGTTCGGAAACTAGCCTTCTGAGAAGAACCGGCAAGAAACTCATGGGTCAATGGGTTCATGTGACACCACATTGTTTTGTTAATAATTACCACTGCATTATTCGGAAAACATACATACATATACTCTGTATTCCCCGAAGGGGTAGGCACAGGTGATGTAATAACAACACTTAATTTTTACCGAGGAGGATTAAGTGCCAACGTGATACATGGTGACAAAATGCGAGTCTATCACCGTCTCAGGCATTGAACATACGGCTTTTGAATTACTTTTCAGACATATGCAGGTTTCCTCACGATGTTTTCCTTCACCGTAAAAGCACGTGGTGTGAAATCACTGTTCGTAAGTTTTTTTAAAAACTGATTGGTAGAGGCTCTACTGGATTGAACTTGCGTCGCTTGGGTAGCAGGCGGCTGCTCAAGCTCTACAGTCACCACGGCTCCTATTTTAAAATAACCACTCAATTTTGATAGATAAGTAGTGGAGAAATTGCAAATGGACACTTTATTTATCTAAATATATATAACTCAAAGGTGACTGACTGACATAGTGATCTATCAACGCACAGCCCAAACCACTGGACGGATCGGACTGAAATTTGGCATGCAGGTAGATGTTATGATGTAGGTATCCGCTAAGAAAGGATTTTGATTGATTCTACCCCCAAGGGGATGAAAGTTTGTATGAAACTAAATTTACGCGGGTGAAACCGCGGGGCACAGCTAGTATATATATAGATTGAAATGTCCTTTTACTTAAACAATGCTACCCATTTGTAAGAGATGGCATAACGTCATCTTTTGGTGTGGATTTGAACCGAAATATCGCGGTCACACTCTAGCTATGTCTTGGCGTGAGTGGTGTTTGGTAAATTGGCCTTTTGCACGAAATAAGTGGCTGGTGACGCACTGGGGAATTTCCTGAAGCGACGCCAACAATTGCAGATGAGAGAACATGCATTGTACGTAGGTGTTGGCGTGAGACTATTGTTGAGAATGTCAATTATGCTAAATGGATATATTGTGAGCAATTGTTTGACATATTTATGTCCCAGTTATATGTATACAGGCCTATCTATACAGACAAATAAAATTGAAGTGTCTATTTTTTATTTCAAACTAGCTGACCCGCCAGACGTTGCCCTGTCTTAATTATGAGAATGCAGCACGTATTCTGTCAATTTTATGTCAAACGTCATAAGTTTCCATCAAAAAGTTTATATTGTCCAAAGCGCTAAGGTTAGTTTTAAGAAGAAAGAAATAATTTTATATTGTGGTTAAGTATTCTTAAATTTTCAAATTTTCCACTCAATTTTCTTAGTTTTTTCTTTCATAACCTACCATCTCCTGACAATAACAGTTCACCCGTGATGTCGTGACCAAGGGAAATGGGGATTAATTTTTATATATATAGATTAACAGATTTTCAGTAAATGTAAATGCCAACCAATTTTTTTTCTACGCCTGTCTGTCTGTTTGTTCCAGGTAATCTCTGGAATGGCTGATCCATTTTAAAGGAACTTTTACGTTACAAAGAGTAACGGAACTTAAATTATATTTAAAAGAGTCTAGCCGGTCTACACACATAAAAATCTTGTGTCGCGGTGTTTGTAACCAAACTCCTCCGAAACTGCTGGACCGATTTGTATTGTAAAGAGGAAAGCTTTGTATGTAAGTAGGTTTGTAACGAATCAGCTCAAAAAATATTGGACCGATTTTGAAAATTCTTTCATCATTTGACATGATCATTGATTAATATAGGCTATATTTTATCCCAGTACTCCCACGGGAACTACGCAGGTGAACCGCGTGACGTCCGGTAGCATAATTATATAGTATGGGATAGCTATGTATACAGATAGATATATAATGATATTAATATGACCTGTATATATGCACGTGTTTGGTCTGGCCGACGCGGTAGATCCTGTCCTGGGCCTGCTCCTCCAGCTGCGGGTTCCAGTGAGGGTCCAGCAGGAGGAGGTGGTTCGCGCCGCACAGGTTCAAACCCACGCCCCCGGCGCATAGTGATAGCAACATTACCTAAAGTGACATAAATTACATCTAATTACAATAAGGATACATTTCTTTTGTACTTTCACAGATGATGACGAACAAATTATTGCTATAAAAACGTTGTATTTAAAACTAGTGTGCCCCGCGGATTCACCCGCGTAGTCTCAATTTAATGGGTGGCCCGAGGAACACTAAGGTTTTTCTTAAATAACGTACGTAAGTTACTCCTTGTATTTATTTGTATTAGCTTTCTGCCGGTGAAAGTCCCGTTAAAATCGGTCCAGTCGTTTCGGAGATTAGAAACAAGCAGACAAACCGACAGACACAGAGAAAACAAAATTTTCATGTCTGTATCGTATAATATACTTTTATATGCATTTTGTGAAAATCTGATATTATGGCATTACAAACCGAACACTTCACTTTGATTTATCTGTATAGATAGGATAGACTCGTTATTTTATTGTGAAATATTTTTTTATAATAGTTTTTGAGTTGAATCGTTCGCAAATAGACAAACAAATCTTTCTTCATTAGGATATTGGTTTAGGTGTCGATAAGTGACCTTAACATCGCTTCTGGGGTCGTTGAGAGCGTTGATGAGCGGTGGCCTGTTCGGGACGGGCACGGCGCCGCTTAACGTCACGGAGCGCACCTTCCTCCGCTGCAGCTGCTCCTCCACCAGCCGCAACACTGACGTCCATTGGGACACCACCACTGCCTTCTCACCTACACACATTTACAAATCAAAGTCAAAGTCAAAAGTCAAAAGTCAAAAATATCTTTATTCGATCAGACTTCTTACAAAGCACTTTCAAATCGTCAGAATGACACAATTTACAGGATTATACATGCTACCGCCAGGTTCGGAAGGTTGCTTTTACTGAGAAGAACCTGGCAAGATACTTAGGCCTCCGACTGGCCTGTAACGATTGCCAAAGATGTTAAATTGGTAACTGGGACCGACGGTTTAACTCTGAGGCAAGGAGGGTATCGGGCGGTCACCCATCCAACTACCGGCTTGAACTTGCGTCGCTTGCTCAAACCCCCAGGGCACCACAGCGCTAAAACTAGAATATTAAAATTGTGGGCATGGCACACGTCTGTCTACCCTTTCGGAGAATACGTGAGCAAAATAGTTATAAATACCTTTGTTGTCGATCACGTTTTTTTGCAAACAGTCCATGGCAGCTTGTATCTTGGAGGACATGTTCTGAAGGCTGAACACGGGGTTGTTGGGCGACAACACGGAGCGGATGGCCTCCGCAGCCGTCGTGCCCTCCTCCGGCACCTCCTGTTCCTCTTCCTCTTGATCCCTCCTGCTGGTGCTCTGGGGAACATACATTGAACTAAGGGCCACTGTCAACCTAAGGGGTGGACCAATCTACAATGGAGTGGGCCAGGGAAAAAAGTGCAGGCAAACCAGTCAGATGATGGGCTGATGATATCAATTTCGGTTGATTCTAGGTAAAGATATGGAGGCCTTCACCCAAGGCGTCCATACCATACCATACCATATACCTAAGATATGTAGAATATACCACAACATACTAACAATTAGATTTAAGTTAATCATTTGATTTGTAACCATCAAGGAAGGAGATACAAAAATGGCTTTATTATACTACTAGCGGTGCCCCGCGGTTTCACCCGCGTAGATTTAGTTTCATCCTTATTGTCGCGGGACCCTAATATTTTTCATAAATAAAAGTAGCCTAAGTTACTCCTTGAAACATCAGCTACCCTCCAGAGAAAGTCCCGTTAAAATCGGTCCAGCCTTTTAAGAGATTACCCGTAACAAACAGACAGACAGACAGACAAAGAGACAGAGGTTTTTCAGTGTCAGTAGCGTGTATATTTTCATATGCATTTAGTGAAAAGCTGTTATTTTGGAATTACAAACAGACACTTCAATTTTATTTATCTGTATAGATTAGACTGTCAAAACCGCAGAAATAAGGAAAGGAAAAATCGACGTTGTTGTTGCACGGTTTACAGAGGTCGTGGGTTCGAGTCCCTCGCGTTCGTATTTTACTTTACGATTTTTAAGAATTTAGAATGTAAACATGTATGAATAAAAATCTAATAGTGAGTTAGAGCATACCTTCCTCCCGTTGGAGTCCTGTAGGGATAGTTTGTTGAGTTCAGCGAGCAGGTCGCTATCAGCAGGATCCTCGCCTTCACCAGCCTCGTCCAGCATGCTGGCGATCAGACCGCAGTGGCAGCACACTTGCCTCAACCGGAGTAACAGCACTAAGATCTCATGGGACTTCACTGGTTTTGCTCCTGACAATAAACATATTGGAAATACAACCTATACTTATATCATAAAGAGGAAAGGCTTGAATGTTTGTAACGAATTAGCTCAAAAAGTACTAGAGCGATTTAAAAAATTCTTTCACCGTTTGATTGCTATTATCACTGATTAATCTATAAAGATAAATAAAATTGAAGTGTCTGTTTGTAACTGCAAAACAGTTTTTGACTCAATTCATATGAAAGTATACACGGTATTGACACAGAAAAACCAATTTTAAAATTTTTCTCTGTCTGTCTGTCTGTTTGTTTGTTCCGGGGAATCTCCGAAACAGCTGGACCGATTTCATCGGAACTTTGTCTAAGCTAAGACCCACCTTGAAGCGCGATCATTTTCTTATGCATCTTATCGTATTCGCTATTCTTCCCCGGCGCGGTGAAGCCCATCGCGTCAGAGTTCTTCTCCGCGCGCTGGTGGAGAAACTGAGCGAACAGCGTCTTGGAGAATACTAGCACCTGGGGAACCACAAATTATTTATTAATGTAACCATTGCTGTAAAATATATAGGAATAGTTTTATAAAACACTTGCAGCAGCATTTCTCCACTTAAAAGTTAACAGCTTACGGTAGGTAAAGGTTTTATTTTTTTTCTGATTGAACGGCTAGATCGATATAAACGCGATTTTCACTGGCTGATAACTGATGTTACAAGGAGTAAGTCTGGCTTATTCTATTAAGTAAAGATAAGGAGCCGTGGTGGCCTCGGGGTATGAGCAGTCACCTGCTATGCATGCGACGCAAGTTCGAATCCCAGCGGAGCCTGGACAAATGTGTTTTTCTAAAAACTTATATGCAGTGATTTCACACCACGTGCTTTACGGTGAAGGAAAACATCGTGAGGAAACCTGCATATGTCTGAGAAGTAATTCAAAGACGTATGTATAGTGCCTGAGACGGCGATAGACTCACTATCTGTCACGTTGGCACTTAATCATATTCGGTTTAATGTGGGTGATGTTGTTACACCTCGGCTTACCCCTTCGGGGACCCTTCTGGGATGGCTTGAGCATATTTTTATTTTTATAAGCTATCGCGAGGCACAGAAAGTATTCAATAAATCAGCTTACCTTCTGATAAACGTTCATCTCAGGCTTGGTGAGCGTGACTTGTACTTGGTGCGTGTCTCTCTTCGGCAGACAAGCTAGCTGTCCCTTTTCCTGCAACTGCACTTTAGTGCGTCGGAGCAGGATGCAACGCATTACCGTACTCAATCGCTCCTGACCGCCCAAACTCTTGTTGTCAATCCATTTCTTCCACATCTAATAACAATTTGTCGATACAAGTTAAACAGAAGTACAAATGAGTTTCTGTACAGCGGATTCACCCGTGTAGTTCCCGTTCCTATGGGAGTACGGGAATAAAATATAGCCTATGTTAATCAGTGATAATGTAGCATTGAAATGGTGAAAGAATTTTTACAATCGGTCCAGTACTTTTGAGCCAAATCGTTACAAACATACAAACATACTAACAAATCTTTCCTCTTTATAATATCAGTATAGATTACAAATGTTAGCACCGAGTTGTTACCGGAAGGCTGCTGTTACCAACATGTACCCGGTAACTTTAGCAAATACTCTTTCGGAAAAACGTACCTAAACCGCCTTAAAACGATTTACAGCAAGTACTAGCTACTTGGTACTTGTTTGGGCCACATTAACTCGTATTTATGATAACCCAAACACCTGGTATATGCTTTAAATTGTTGAGAAGTTCTATCGACTGTCTTTCGGCTCCATCATCAGATTGATTGAAGATCGATTATAAAACCAGTATAGTCATCGACATATCAATAACATATTAAGGTGATAATGTAGCATTCAAGTGGTGATAGAATTTTTAAAATCTGTCCAGTACTTTTTGTGCCAATTCGTTACAAACATACGCATAAATCTTTCCTCTTTATCTAGATTAATTTGATATCATTGTCTAAACACATTACGTTACTATCTATAAGAAATATCGACATTTCTGAAATTTATTCCAGCAGTAACTCCGTTTGTGGAAACAACCCAAATATGTTAATAATCGTTACAATCATCATTATCTCCCTGACCTCATCCCATACATTGTTCACTTGATTCAACCCGATGTGGCTCCATGTTAGTCGCAATCAACTTATTAACTCCTTGTCCGTTATGTGCGCCTGGTACTTCGTGTACGATATCATCATCTCCCTGGCCTTATCCCGTACATTGTTGGGGTCGGCACTTGATTCAACCCGATGTGGCTCCATGTTAGTCGCAATCAACATAAACTCCTTGTCCGTTATGTGCGCCTGGTACTTCGTGTACCATATCATCATCTCCCTGGCCTTATCCTTACATTGTTGGGGTCGGCACTTGATTCAACCCGATGTGGCTCCATGTTAGTCGCAATCAACATAAACTCCTTGTCCGTTATGTGCGCCTGGTACTTCGTGTACCATATCATCATCTCCCTGGCCTTATCCTTACATTGTTGGGGTCGGCACTTGATTCAACCCGATGTGGCTCCATGTTAGTCGCAATCAACATAAACTCCTTGTCCGTTATGTGCGCCTGGTACTTCGTGTACCATATCATCATCTCCCTGGCCTTATCCTTACATTGTTGGGGTCGGCACTTGATTCAACCCGATGATCACCTGATTTTTATACGAAGCGACTGCCATCTGACCTTCGTAACCCGTTTAACGAGGAATCTTTAAAATATGAAACGAAATGGGTCACACTGAAAATCAGCTCCGCTAGATTGAACTGGACCCCAGTTTGGTCTGCGGGTATAGTTGAGTTGTGGCCCTTTGATGACAATGTGCGGCAAAACCCGATGTACTGGTGCGAACCACTTTGCACCACAAAAACACTACTTACTTCTTTTGTGTATTCTTTTTTGTATATTTTTTTTAGTTTTGTTTTGTTGCTGCTTATTGGAATCAATAAACGTTTATTATTATTAAATGAAACACTCACAGTAAGATCATCAAAAGGCGTACACTTGAGGAACTTGAGGAGTGCGTAGAGGTCGATATCTTTATTCTGCACTGGTGTCCCCGTGAGGCACCAGCGTCGCCGTGCTCGGAGGGTGGCCACTCCCAGGGAGGTCGCCGACTTGTGGTTGCGGACGATGTGCGCCTCGTCTAATATCACTCGACGCCACGACACTCGCATTAAGACGCCGTTCTGTACATACCAAATAAGATAATCTTATAAAAACATACGTATTCCCCGAAGGGGTAGGCAGAAGTGTTGTAATAACAAATCCCACTTTTCACACAAGATTATTAAGTTCCAGCGTGACAAAGGGGAAGTCTATCGCCGTCTTAGGCACTATACAATGTACAGTATATATATATAAAATAACTAGTGGACGTCACGCGGTTTCACCCGCGTAGTTCCCGTCCCCGTGGGCCTACGGGGATAAAATATAGCCTATGTTACCCGATGTAGCTATCCATTGCTGATAGAATTTTCAAGATCGGTAGTAGTAGTTTCGGAGCCTAATCAATGCAAACAAACAAAAAAACAATCAAATCTTTCCTCTTTGTTATATTAGTGTAGACTAGCTGTGCCCCGTGGTTTCACCCGCGAAGATTTAGTTTCATCCTTATTGTCGCAGAACACTAATATTTTTAATAAATAAAAGTAGTCTATGTTACTCCTTGAAACATCAGCTACCAATAAAGTCCCGTTAAAATCCGTCTAGCCGTTTCAGAGATACCCGGAACAAACAGACAGAGAAATTTTAAAAAAATTTTGCTTTTTTTGTTTTAGTAGCGTGTATACATTTAGTGAAAAGCTGTAATATTGGAACTACAAACAGACATTTAAATTTTATTTATCTGTATAGACGTATAGATATAGATGAGGGTACCTTCTCATTATCCCTCTGCAGTATATTATAAGTGGTGAGCACGAGGTCGTGGTGAGCCAGTCGCGGAGGGGCGGAGGCTCGCGACGGTCCGTGGTGGAGACACACGGACAGCGCGTGTGGGGAGCAATGCTTCACCACTTCGTTGGCCCATTGCTGCATCAACGACGCCGGACACACCACCAGCGTGCCACCCCGGGACACTTAACATATATAATAACATTCCTATAGGCTTAAAAAGTTACACTCTCTCGCGCTTGCGCTAATAGAAACGATACAAAATGACATGGAATTACATTAATCTGTCATTCCCATACATTTTGTATCAAATCAAAAAAAAAAATTCAACACTAGCGGACGTTATGCGGTTTCTCCCGCGTAGTTCCCGTTCCCGTGGAAGTACGGGGATAAAATATAGCCTATGTTACTCGCTGACGATGTAGCTATCCATTGCTGAACGAATTTTCAAGATCGGTCAAGTAGTTTCAGAGCCTATTCAATACAAACAAAGAAACAATCAAATCATTCCTCTTTATAATATTACTATGGCCTAGACAAAGTAACATTCTCTCGCGCTTACGCTAGCAGAAAAGATACAAAATGACATAAATCAGTCACGTGACATGTCATTCCCATACATTTTGTATCGTTTCTACTATCGAAGCGTGTGGATAATGTTACTTTGTCTAATATTTTTATTTAGCAGTGTTTCTCCGCTGGCTACAAAGATGGCGCTACTCGCTAACAAATGCGAAGTATCAGTACAAATACACGAGAACCTAAATCACGCAATAAGAGTTTTCAAGCGCATTGCAGTATACCATAATACTGTAGAAGTATTCAAAATCGGTCCAAACGTTTCGTAAATTAGCCGGAACAAACAGACAGACAGACAGAGAATAAAAATTTATTGTTTTTTTTATATAACAGCCTTATAAAATTACAAACAGACACTTCAATTTTATTTATATCTTTATAGATATAGGTGTGAAGTAAGTAAATACATATACTTACACTTGGCGCCGCCCTTTCCTGTGTACTCTTCATCATCAGCATCGTCGTTGTCTATTCTCTTGTCCTTGTCGCTCGCGATCAGCGCTATCATCGTTATAGTCTTGCCCAAACCCATGTCGTCGGCTGAGGACAAAATTAAAAATATCTTCATTTGATTAGACTACTTATAAAGCACTTTCAAATCGTCAGAAGTAGAAAAAAATACACTGTAATCAATCGAAAAACAATTTAACAATTAATAATCAGTACAAAAATATTATTTACTAGCTGCCCCTAGCGGTTTTATCCGCGTAAGACATAAATATGCCAACGTGTCTATCGCTGTCTCAGGCACTATACACACGTCTCTGAATTACTTCTCAGACAAATGCAGGTTTCCTCACGATGTCTTCCTTCACCGTAAAGCACGTGGTGTGAAATCACTATACATAAGTTTTTTATAAAACTTGGTATAGGCCCCGTTGGGATTCGAACTTGCGTCGCTTGCGTAGCAGGCAACTGCTCAAGGCCACCACAGCTTTTCTTTTATGTATAGATATTTAATTACCAAGTATCCCAGCAGCAGGTCTTTGCGTCTCCCTCCACCGCAGCCAGGCCAAGGCGTGCAGCTGGTGGGGCATGAGCTCAGTGGTGACGAGGGGGGGTTGGGTCGCGTGTTCGGTCTCAGAAGGACGGGAGTCCAGCGACTGGTGGAGGTCCCGAAGACGGTCCAAGATCAGACTACGCTCAGCCATGTGGGTTGCCATTGCTGAAATACATTGTTACATAATCATAATTTAAATAAAAACTAGCTGTGCCCCGCGGTTTCACCCGCGTAGATTTAGTTTCACCCTTATTGTCGCGGAACCCTAATATTTTTGATAAATAAAAGTAGCCTAAGTTACTCCTTGAACATCAGCTACCTACCAGTGAAAGTCCCGTTAAAATCCGTCCAGCCGTTTCAGAGATTACCCGGAACAAACAGACAGACAGACAGAGATTTTTTTATAACTTGGTTTTTTTGTGTCAGTATCGTGTATACTTTCAGATGCATTTAGTGAAAAACTGTTATTTTGGATTTACAAACAGACACTTCAATTTTATTTATCTTTATAGATTAAATAACAAGTATTGTTTTTGGTTACTTTAATTTATTTAAATTTATTTTGTCACTAGCTGTGCCCCGCGGTTTTAACCGTGTAGATCTAGCTTCATGCTTTATTTCGTATTTCCCGGAGACCTATATTTTTTTTCTAAATAAGTTGCATTACTCCTTGAAACATCAGCTATCTGCCAGTGTATTGAAGAATTTGGAATTACAAACGGTCACTTGAATTTAATTTGTGCGTATAGAAGCCTAGTGGACGTCACGCGGTTTCACCCGCGTAGTTCCCGTTCCCGTGGGAGTACGGGGATAAAAAATAGCCTTGTTACTCGCTGATGACGTAGCTATCCATTGCTGAAAGAATTTTTATGATCGGTCACGTAGTTTCGGAGCCTATTCAATGCAAACAGACGAAAAAAAAACAATCAAATCTGTCCTCCTTATAATATAAGTGTAGCTATGTCTTATACCTTGTTTGCCGAACATCCTCGGCTGGACCGCATTGCTGGCCTTCTGTATCTCCTCCCAAGAGAGACCCTTCTCGAACCCATCCTTGGCTATGTCCTCCGCCGTCGGGTGTTCTGGATGCAACACAAATAATGTCTTGGGACTAATAATAACTATGTTACATATCGTCATTGCGCGTGCAAAAGTCGCTATGTGTATTTCGTGAACTCTGTGTCAAAATTTCCAGTAATGTTTAATTTTGTCATTATTAATAATAATACCTATCCAACATTAATCTAAAAAAACTATGTAATTTGTTATATGTATCAATAGTAAGAATATATTTTTTGAATACTCGGGCCATATTTCGAGAAAATCATTTTCTGCGTCTCCTAAAGTGTGTAAAAACACATAGCGACTTTTGAACGACGATATTAAGTTTCATCCTGATTTAAAAAAAACATCCGTTTTCGTGTTATTGACTTTCAAATTATCCCAAATTAGACTTAATTTTTGTAACACAACATTCTGGGAATGGCTTTGGTTTTTCCTAATTTGGACTTTATTTTTGTAGCAATTAACAAATAAATGTCTTGGGAATAATAATAAAAACGAAGTTACTTATAACATCTTTTTTTCTAAAATTTAAGTAACCTAATTAACTTTCTTATACGGTCAGCTATCTGCCAGTGAATGTCCCGTAAAAAGCCTATTCAGAGATAAATCCGACTGCAAAAAAACATATGATAAAACTAATATCATTAATTTTTTTGTTACCTGGTTCGACAACCATGTTGGCAACCTTGTCCCCTTGGCGTCGAACTTGCGCCTCGAGCCCGGTGAGTCGCTCCACCAGCTTTACCCCGCCGTCGGGGAGAGAGTTCACATCCATGTTGTCAAGGAGATTCTGTATAAAAAAAATATATTTTTATATAACATACACATGGTAAGCAGAGGTGTTGTAATAACAACACCCACTTTTCACCGAAGATGATAAGTGCCAACGTGACTGATGGTGAGTCTATCGCCGCCTTAGACACTATACATGTATAAAATAATATTTTAATAATAAGAGCCGTGGTGCATTTTCGAATCACAGCGGCACAGTAAATCTCAGAGTTTTTCACTGTGCTTGCCTCTACTAATAAAAAAAAAAAAAACAAGAAAATTTACAATCTCACGCCATCCCAGGTGAAGTGAATATATAAAAATATTATAATAATAATTTTATATTTTTAATGTAATTAATTTCGTGTGAACCACCCCAGAGTTGGGCGTCGTTTTCCAAAACTACACCATGTATATCTCACCCGAATATTATTCAAGTCTTCCTTCAGCCCGTTGAGTTTGGCGAGCTCATTCTCCCTCACGTGCCTCTTCACGTACACCACCTGGTTGGGGTAGCTGGGAGGCACCAGGTACTGCTGGATCGTGTTATCCCTACTCCGGTTCGAGGTCACCTCATCCACCTTTAATTTGGGAGACTTTACCGGCTTTGGCGACTTCATTTTTGGGGATTTCTCCGGTTTTGCCTGAAAATGAATAATGATAATGATTTATTCAGTTTAAGGCACCTGTGAATGTCGAATAATTGACCGGATTGAATTGGATTGAAGAGTGGTGGTGTGAATTACTTCACAGGTACCGTCATGAGTTCTGAGCGCTCAGAGAAAATTTTATTTGTTCGAGTTCGAGAACAAGACACATCCGAGCCCCACTACGACAGACAGATGTATAGACAGACACACATTGAAAAAAAATTAAATTGGTTTTTTAGTGTCAGTAACGTGTATACTTTCATATGCATTTAGTGAAAAGCTGGCAATTTGGAATTACAAACAGACACTTCAATCTTATCTGTAGATATAGACTAGCTTCCGTCTGCGACTATTCCCGCGTGTTATTACGGTTCCCTTATCTAAATATATATATTATATAACTCAAAGGTGACTGACTGACATAGTGATCTATCAACGCACAGCCCAAACCACTGGACGGATCGGGCTGAAATTTGGCATGCAGGTAAATATTATGACGTAGGCATCCGCTAAGAAAGGATTTTGATTAATTCTACCCCCAAGGGGATAAAATAGGGGATGAAAGTTTTGTTATAGCCTGTATTACTCAGCGGTAATGTAGCATTCTTTACTGAAATATTTTTTATAATCGGCCACTGGACCGATTAGTTCCGGAGCGTATTTGTTACAAACAAAGAAAAGAACTTTTCCTCTTTATATTAGTACCATGTAACATTGCCATACAGTCCCAAACTAAACGAAACTTAATGTACTTACAGGCTTTGGACTTTTATCTTTTGGCATTGTTGTACCTTTTAGACAACCACAAAATATCTAATCCTATCACTTCATTACAAACTCAAGCATGAAATTTTTAAAACAATTAACACCAAAAACACCATTTGAAAAACTTTTATCACTTTATTCAACTTGGCACCTCGTTATTGCAACCGCCGAGAATTTTGTGATAATTTTTTAAAACTACCCTCAATTTATTGGATATTTTTAATGATTTATATTCTACCCTCTTTTTGTGTTGTAATTTTATGTCGTATTTGCCGTGTCAACTATAAGGGCTTGTAAAAACGGTTGATAACTAATTAACTAATCACCATAGTATAAAGTCGAGTTATTCTAAGCGAAAAGAGAGCTTACTTCACACACACTACTCTGCTTTCAAATAATTTCAATAAAAATATATTAATAACCTTGTAACATTAGCCGTTTCGCAGATTAGCCGAAACAAACGGACGGATAGATTTTTTTTAAATTGTTTTTTAGGACAGTACCGTATATGCTTTCATGTGCATTTCGTGAAAAGCTGTTATTTTGTTAGTACAAACAGACACTTCAGTTTTATTTATCTCTATATACTAGCTGTGCCCTGCGGTTTCACCCGCGTAGATTTTGTTTCATACTTATTGTCGCGGAACCTTAATATTTTTAAGTAATAAAAGTAGCCTAAGTTACTCCTTGAAACGTCACCTACCTGCCAGTGAAAGTCCCGTTAAAATCGGTCCAGCCGTTTCGGAGATTACCCGGAACAAACAGACAGATAGACAGACAGACAGACAGACAAACAGACACACCGACAGACAGACAGACAAAGAAAAATTTTATAACTCGGTTTTTTAGTGTCAGTAGCGTGTATACTTTCAGATGCCTTTAGTAAAAAACTGTTATTTTGGATTTACAAACAGACACTTCAATTTTATTTATCTGTATAGATTATACATATATGTATTCCCATTCAGTTCGGGCCTCATAAGACAGTTATGAACGCCGAAAAACAGATCACTATGTATGGAAACTAGCATCATAAACCAGCAAGAAACTCAATTAACATCCTGAACTGCTACTACTGCTACTGCTACTGGGAAATTACAATTATAAAAATGCAATAACACTTTGCCCAGCCCGGGGATTGAACCCAAGAGCTCGTGTTCTGAAGTAGTTTTTGCAACCACTAGACATTTAAGGAATAGTCATCCTTTCTTTTGATATGTCCAAAGAATTTCAATCTCTAAAAATAAAATTTTACGAATTTCAAAATCTTACCTCGTCCTCATCATCGCTGCTCAGAGCAATAATTTCCGGCTTCGTATCAATTATCGTGACGTCATCGTCGTAATGAATCAAGTTCTCTTTATTCCCTTTGCTATGCAATTTAGTCCTCTCTGTGTTTGGGGTTTCACTTATAAATGTTACCGCTGGACTTTCAGCTCTGTCGTTGAGCACTTTAGGTGAACTTTTGGTTGACTCGTTCAAGTTTTGTGTTACGTCTTGTAAGGGGCTGCCAAATGGTGAGCAGGTTAGTCTAGAAGAGTTCTGGTTTTCTGGGGATTCTGGCCTCATGTTGGGTATTTCTGGGAGACTGCTTACAGACTCTATACTTCGCGTTTTTCTACTACTCTGAAAACAAAAATATATAACATTTCATACATTGCACAGTTCACAGTTGCTATTGCGAATATCATTCGATCTGCGAAGATGCGCGTTCACTGCTAACGAGGCTCTGCGCGTCCAACTGTAAGAGAATTTACGAAGAAGATGCGATGCTAGCAGTGAATGTGTTAACCCACTCAAGTCAGTAGTTGGATGGGTGATCGTCCGAGTTCCCTCCGTGCCTTGGAGAGCCGTCGGTTCTGGTCGCTAATTTAACATCGTTGGCAATCGTTACAAGTCAGTCAGAGGCCTAAGAGAGCCTGACAACTGGTTTAGCTCAGATTACCGATTTCCCTCGTAAAAGGGGTTACGAAAGTCAGATGGCAGTCGCTTCTTTTAAAAATCAGGTGATCAGCCGTACCGGGATAAATCAAGTCAACGCCCCAGCTTCGCATGTGCAACGCTGTAACCCGATTGACGTAATTATAACGATAACGGTAACGTTGCCGTAACGACTTAATTGTTGAAAGTATTATCTCATATTCATTGTCAAAAATGAAACCGATAAAGTTAACATCTTATCGAACTACGATTTCAGAGCTCGTGAAGATTGGGAGAGGATTTATATGTAATGGATTGAATAGCAACGACAGATAAGGTAAATAATAATTAAAAAATTAAACTTACATCATCAGATTGTATGAAATCTGATTCATCACTATCATTGTCCTTTGGTATCACTCCCATGATACTCATGCGCGTCGCCCGAGACATCACCATCTGATCCTCATCGGGCCCGTCATCATCTTCTGTTTTATCATCATCATCTGATTCATCATCGTTTCTATCACTATCATCTTCATCACCGTCATCAATATGCTTACTATTATTTCTACTGTCACCACCTTCAGAATCCTCTTCAGATCCATCATCAGAATCTCTATCAGTCTCATCATCCTCCATACTGTTATCTAACACACGATTTTCAACCTTACCATCTATTTTAATAGGTGTGTCTTTCAAACACTTCTGTTTTCTTTGCTTATCATGTTCAATAATGATTGAATTGTCAGTGTCCGACTCCAGTATCAAGAAGCGTTTCTTAACCTTTCGTAAGATCATCGAGTCATTTGAATTAATTGAATTCGGTCTGATAGGAGGCTTGCGTCTTGGAACTAATTCTGGTGAATATTCTTCTGTGAACAAAGTTAAGACATTATGAAGAGGTAAAGTGTGTATTATACAGGATGTCGGAGAAAAAGGAACAGTTGTCTTCTAGAAGTTGTAGGGTTTTATGAATATATCACTATATTGAAATCGTGAAATATCTAGCTCCAACGATAACGTAGTTATAAGCTATGGCCGAAGAGCTCGCGGCCTTAAGCGACTGAATGAACGCGCGCCCGCGTTTACCTACATTACGTACGCGGTAATTAAACTTTTTAAATAAAGGGGAAGGTTAATGGTTTCGAAAAATGGTTTTATGGGATTAGTTCAGGATTTATTAGTGGGAGAAAAAAAGTAAAAACGTAGTTACATTTCACGTGAATAACTCTCCGTTACAGCTGATTTTTATGCGAAAATAAGGTATTGATATGGTCAACTTTGAACATCAATTACTCGAAAAAGGATGAAAATATTTTTGTCATAATAATTTTAATTGCTTCCTAAAATTATACCCTATCACATATTTTAAGAGCTGTTTTTTTTTTTTTTTCCAATTTCCCTGACATCCTGTATATATTTATATTTATATTAAAGGTGATAAAAAGTTTATTTATAACCTGTATACATATAGACTATTTAGGTGGTTGGTAAAATATTTTTAAAATAGTTTTTTGGAGACATTTTAGATTAAAAAATTTCTTTAGAAAAAAATCACCAATACATAAAAAAATAACATCTACTCTTTACCACAATAATAAATAGGTATAATGACGACATTTTTTTTTTTTAATTATTTTTGTGTATCATCAGCCAATGCTCAAAAATGTGTGCTGAAAAGTTTATACTCTGTATAAGCTGTTGATGAAGCTGTGAATGGACGCTAATTATTAGAATAAAATAATACCTTCATCAGAAGAACTTTCAACAATTTTTTTTGAAGATGTTTCTGACTGTCTTCGAGTACTGATCCTTTTGCAGGCATCTGGCAACAAAGGATATATTCACTGCAAAGTTATTGTTAAGCTTATCATCTTTAGCTTAACACTAGGCGAAATGTGCTTGTTTTTTACTTCAATATCAATATCTTTATATATAAAAACTAGCTGTACCCCACGGTTTCACCCGCACAGTTTTAGTTTCATCCTTATTGTCCGTCTGTCTGTCTATTTGTTCCAGGTAATCTCAGAAACGGCTGGACCAATTTTAACGGGACTTTCACTGGCAGGTAGCTGATGTTTCAAGGAGTAACTTAGGCTACTTTTATTTATAAAAATATTAGGGTTCCGCGACATGAAGCATGAAACTAAATCTATGCGGGTGAAACCGCGGGGCACAGCTAGTATTAGTATAAAAATGATAAATATTGAAAATTGTCTTATGGTTGAATATTTTTTATCAAGTATGTAATCTAATTCTATACTATTATACTTGCCATTGTCACTGCTTGAAACAACATCTGAGTCGGCTGCACCGCTTCTTCTGCTAGCTGATTTTGATATATTCTGCTGAAGCTTCTCATCTTCAGTTTCTGAAAGGCATTAATATTTTTAGGTGGACCAACGACATTGTGAGAGTTGCGGGCAACCGATGGATGCAAATAGCGCATTGTCGTTTGGCGTGGCGGTCCAAGGGGGAGGCCTATGTTCAGCAGTGGACGTCTTCCGGCTGATGATGATTAATATTTTTTAGTTATAATTAACAGTGGCCAACTATGGGTTGAAAATGAAGAAGGCACCTTCATTTTTGTAAAGCTAATAGAAAAAAAAAAATTATGTTGCATGGATGAGCTTTTTTGTTGGATCCATCCAATTGGATGAGCTGTAGGCGAAAATCATTGTACTATGAAATGTACCCCACATAAATGGCAGGAAAAGAAAATGTGGCAGATCTCAGAGGTGATGATGGGCTTTCATGAGTGATGGAAGCACACTGAAGACAGCAGCAGTTCGAGATGTGGAAGGGCAAGCCTTTGCCCAGCAGTGGGACACAATAGGCTGATGATGATAAAAATAATTGAAGTGTTTGAGTGTCCTGGTCTCCACTCATCGGACAGTAGATGGCGAGATGACCTCAATGCCTTCAGCAACAATTACCCAGCCATAAGACAGGGCAGGCTTTATTAGACTACACTAGTTTCTGCCCTCCACTTCGCCAGTGTAGAATAGTTACTTTGGGCTAATGCTAACATTAACTCTCGATTGGTCTTGGCGTGATGATATATTGCCTATAGCCTTCCTTAATAAATAGGCTATCTAAGACTGAAAGATTTTCTTCAAATCAGTGTTCCTGAAATTTGCTCGTTCAAGCAAACAAACAAACTCTTCGACTTTATATATTAGTATAGATTAGATGTATCTACTTGAAATGGCCATGAAAAGCCCTACGAGTAAGTTTATGGAATGGGAATTACTTTTTCTTAATTTAAGGACTTTTTTTTGTTATTTCATCTCCTGTGCCCCAATAAAGTCTTGATGAAAATACGAAGGGAAGAAATTATTTACCGTCTGTAGATTCCTCAGATTCAGCTACGAATACTGTGCGATTCTTCTTTTTAACAGAGAGAAGTGGATCACTCTCTAAGCTGTCGTCAATAATTTCTGTGTCAGAATCATTATTTGACTCCACTCCAGTCTTATCACGATATTCGAAAAAAGAACTCTCCATTATTAAAATACGTACACTTTCTTTACTTTAGAACTTGTAAAAAGAGAGCGTGAATTAAAATACAAATATTTTCATAACTTTTGTTTAAAATCAAACCAAAACACTTTTGAAATTGAATTGTCGTTTCACGTTTTGTTTTTACAAATAGATATAAATAAAGGCACGAAATAGTTTGTATTGTTTATTTAAAATACTATTATTAATTTTACATTCAAATTTAAGGCTGCGTCCTGAAGATTTATTTATCAGTTCTAGCAGTAAATAATTAAATGAAATGTTCTAATGAATTGTATTATACCAAATTAAAAATTCTTCTTTCAATAACAAAACGTATGCGTAATGATCTATTTATTTAATCTGTATGGACGTTGTAACCAATGAGAAAGTTCTTCTTTAGTCATTGGTAAATGATTGTCACTGCCACGGATGACGGCTGTCACCCGTGTTGTCATGTTGAAGTCTTGTTCCATATTACGGCTTAATTTTTGGCATGAATATTACGACAATGTACGAGTAGTGACTCCTGTTAATGCTAATAATAATTAAGGACTGTTGTTGTGGAAAGGGAACACGCTTACAATTTTGTTTGAAATTATATAGATTGTAGCAGATTTTCGCTTCAACTCAAAGCTTGTTTTCTTTTGGTTCATTAATTTCTTAACCATATGCTTAAGACTTTAAGCCAGCCTATAATAATTGTAATTAGCTAAGCCATATAATTTAATATTACAATGACTGAAGTGCAATTACAAGAATTCAAACTAGATCCCGACTCCGAACTGCGTTTCGAAGTGGAATCGAAGAATGAAAAAGTTGTCTTGGAGGCAAGAAATATCATCAAGAATTGCTAACGTGGTCATTTAATGAGTTTTAAGATTTTCGTGCGCATATGACATGATATATTATTGTATTTTTATAGGTTAAGAGTGGTTATGCGGAGTTGTTCGGGACTGAGCTAGTGAAAGGGAAGCCTTATGAATTCCATACGGGAGCGAAGGTGGCCGTGTTCACCTGGCACGGGTGCACCGTTGAGCTGCGGGGTCGTACGGAAGTCAGTTATATTGCTAAAGAAACTCCTATGGTATGTTATTCTATTCTAGTGTCATTTTGCTTGTTATGAAACAGCTTGACCTCCTTTGGGGAAAGATAAGATTTGTGCCCCAAAAAAATGTAATAAAAGAAGCCTAAGTTAGCCTCGTAACATCATCAGTACTCAGACAAATCAGACAGATGGTGGTTTTTTTTACCATTCTATATGTACAATTTTATATGCATTTAGTGAAAAATTGGTAATTTAGAATTACTAACAGACATTTCAAATTTATTCATGAGTATAGAGTCAGCGTCATGTCTTACAAGGAAGTCAAAGTGTTGGCGGACAATAGAGAGGGTTGGCGATTGCTTCACCAAGAAGAGCCTAGCTCTTAAATAAATGATGATTATAGATATAGATAAATGTTACTATCGGGTCTGGAAGGCTGCTTTACTGGGGACAACATGGCATGACAGATTTTATAAATTTTCCAGGTTATCTACCTCAATGTCCATGCAGCATTGGAACAGCAACGAGTGGCTGCTGAGCAGGAGAACACTCGGGGCCCAGTCACTATGATAGTAGGCCCGGGGGACGTTGGCAAATCTACCCTGACAAAGATACTTCTCAATTACGCTGTCAGGATGGGACGGAGGCCTATCTATGTGGACTTGGATGTCGGCCAGGGACAAATAAGTGTGCCCGGCACTGTTGGTTAGTTTTATGACTTTATTCATTGATAGAGTAAGTTATTTTCGTGTGGCTAAGAATGGAATTAATAATTCGCAAAATTACTGCCTTTTAATATTTGTAGTAGACAGTTGCTATTTCGCATATCATTCGATCAGCGAAGTTAAGCAACCATACGCCTAGCCAGTAGTTGGATGGGTGACCGCCCGAGTTGCCTCTGTGCCTCGGAGAGCATGTTAAGCCGTCGGTCCCGGTTGCCAATTTAACATCTTTGGCAATCGTTACAGGTCAGTCAGAGGCCTAAGAGAGTCTGACAACTTGTTTAACCCAGATTGCCGATTTTCCTCGAAAAAGGGGTTGCGAAGGTCAGATGGCATTCGCTTCGTATAAAAATCAGGTGATCAGCCACATCGGGTTGAACCAAGTGCCGACCCCAAATACATGGGATTAAGGCCAGGGAGATGATGAGTAGACATTGTTTTAGATAAAATTGTGGTACAATTGCATACTTTTCTATACCAATATTTAAAGAGGAAAGATTTGTAAGTGTGTTTGTAACAAATTGGCTCAAAAAGTTGACTTGACTGATTTGAAAAATTCTTTCACCATTTGAATGCTACATTATCACTGAATAATATAGGCTATATTTTATCCCTGTACTGCTATGGGAACGGGAACTATGCGGGTGAAACCACGTGACGTCCGCTAGTTCACAATAAATGGACAAACCTGAAAAAAAAACAGAAAATAAAGTATCAAGTTCTCTGTTGTTTTCTTTTTACTTATTTTCATAGTTTTAGAGCTTTTGTCTGACAATCTGACATAGGCAATGTCGCCTCCATTGTTCCATTACTTATTACATTTATTCAAAAATGTATGTAAATGATTTATTCAGTTTAAAGCCCTGGTAAGGCACTTCTGAATGTCGAAGAATTTACCCATTTTTTTTAAATTACTAACTGTTTCAATGTCCGTCATGAGTTTTGAGCGCTCATCGGAAATAGTGAGGATAACTTCATATGTACTAGTTCAAGCTCGCGCCAGACAAGACCTACCATTCAAGGCGAGCACTCAAAACTCGTGGTGGCACCACTTCATGATTTTCCAAACCCTGTACCATCTGTTCTCATGAAACTGTGTATGATCTATGATTTTCAGGAGCCCTCCTAGTGGAACGGCCGGCATCGATAGAGGAGGGGTTCAGCCAACAAGCGCCCCTGGTGTACCACTTCGGCCACAAGTCTCCCGGAGAGAACTTGGAGCTGTATAACACCATAGTGTCCAGGCTAGCCGAGGTAATAGCTGAGAGGTGCGACAATAATAAAAAAGGTATCGTTTTTATTTGTTTATTATTTAATGTTTACTGTGTCCATGGACTTATATATTTTTTTTAAGATGTAATTTGTACTAGCTGTGTACTGCGGTTTCACCCACATAGATTTAAATTCATGCTTTAACTCGCGGAACCCTAATTCGTGTTTTAAATGAAAGTAGCCTGAGTTACTCCTTGTAAAATTTGCTATGTTTTAGTGAAATTACGTTGAAATTGGTACAACCGTTTCGGAGATTATCCAGATAGATAGACAGAATTTTTTAATATTGCTTTTGCATGTTAGTACCGTATATACTTTCATATGCATTGAGTTAAAAGATTTTGGAATAACAAACAGACGCTTAAATTTGATTTATCTGTATAGATATAGATGTATGTATGCACTATGCAGTAATGATATTCGTCTATTTTTCTGAGTTCAAAAGTATAAAGTGACAGAAAAGCTCTATAAAGCCGAAATTAGCCTTCTTGAAGTCAGAGATAGAAAATGTTTTGTTTCAATTTTATTATTCTGCATAAGATGTTCCACAAATTATTGAGTGATCAATACCTTCTGCAGCATCATCATCAGGGGTGATAATCAACACGTGCGGTTGGATCAAGAATGCAGGTTACAAAGTACTGACGCACGCCGCACAGGCTTTCGAGGTAATTCTTCCCGGAAACACTAACTCGTAGCTCAGCAGCCACTCGTTGCTGTTCTAATGCTAATGAATAATAAAATCTCTCCTGCTGTTCCCAGTAAATGAACATTCGGAACCCTGTTCCGTTCTATTCGGTACCTTTTATCTATATCTAACCAGAGCCATGGTGGCCACGGGGCCAAGTTTGAATCCCAGCGGGGCCTGTACCTATGAGTTTTTCTAAAAACTTATGTACAGTGGTTCACATCACGTCCTTTATGGTGAAGGAAAACATCGTGAGGAACCTGCATATGTCTGAGAAGTAATTCAAGGACGTATGTATACTGCCTGAGACGGCGATAGACTCATCATCTGTCACGTAGGCACTTAATCATCTTCGGTGAAATGTGGGTGTTGTTATTACAACACCTCTGCCTACCCCTTCGGGGAATACAGGCGTGAGCATATGTATATCTTCTGGGAAATTAAAATCCATTCGTGTTGAATGTTCCATTGTCAAATGACCCCGTGTGTATGCACCACTCCTTGCAATCAAGCTTAGAGTTCTGTTGCTAAGCCATCGTTTTTCTGTGTGACGATTTGAAAGTAATTTGTTAAAAGTCTAATCAAATAAAGATGTTTTGATTTTTTTATACTTATTGTACCAAACTTAAAAAGATTACAACTGTCATTTGACGATTAACATCTCGTCTGCTTTGTCAAGGAGTCAATCTTACGTCAATACTACTAGTTTTTTTATTAGCTCAAAATGAAAAGATTGAATTTTGTTGAAAAATAAATCTAATGACTACTCAATTAGGTTTCTATTTATTATAAACGTAAGCAGACAGACCAGAAGTTGTATATGCTATTAAATTAATTTCCGTTAAGTGTCAACTTCCGTACAAATGACACGAATTCAAAACCCCAAGTAAACAATGTGTTTTAACGTTGACTGACTATCAATCGCGTATTTTCATCATTTTGTACGGGAATGTTTAAAAGCGCCCCTAGCGGCGAGTGTAGGAAGCTTTATGTTGCCATACAAAATAAAAAAACCATGTAATATATTATTTTCAGGTAGATGTAATACTAGTGTTAGACAACGAGAGACTGTACAATGAACTGAAAAGGGACATGCCTAAGTTTGTCAAAGTCGTCTACTTGCCGAAGAGTGGAGGGGTGAGCGCTTTGAATTACCTTTATATCTAGTTTCATCCGCGTAGTTCCCGTGGGAGTACGGGGATAAAATATAACCTATGTTACTTGCTGATGATGTAGCTAGCCATTGCTGAAAGAATTTTCAAGATCGGTCAAGTAGTTTCAGAGCCTACTCAATGCAAACAAACAAAAAATAAGATTTAGGACCTCCCCTGTCTATAGTCTCCGGTGACCACTTACAATAGTTATTTGTTTAATATACCATTTGTTATTTTAGGTAGTAGAGCGGTCTTCCACTCAGCGCGCTGAAGTAAGAGACTCTAGGATGAGGGAGTATTTCTACGGCAAGAGAACTCCATATTATCCGCATTCGTTTGATGTCAAGTTCTCAGATTTGAAGATTTATAAGGTACCAGCCAAGAACCATGATATTTCTAAGTCTAGTTGTTTATCATCTCCCTGACCTTATCCCATGTATTTGGGGTCGGCATTTGATTCAACCCGATGTGGCTGATCACCTGATTTTTATACGAGGCCTCTGACTGACCTGTAACGATTGCCAAAGATGTTAAATTGTAAACCGGGACCGACGGGTTAACGTGCTCTCCGAGGCACGGAGGGAACTCGGGCGGTCACCCATCCAACTACTGGCAAGGCTTAACTTCGCTGATCGAATCATATGCGCAATAGCAACTGTGCCACGAGCTCCTCTATAGCTGTTCACAATAGCCACCTGAAATGGTATATTTTTGCGTGCAACGCGATTATTGTTATACTAATTGTGCCCCTAGGTGTCACTTGCGTAGACTTAATGTTATGGGTGGGCCGCGGAACCCTAAAGTTTTTTTTTAAGAAAATTACCAAGGCCTTAGTTAATCCTTGTAATATTAGCCATCTGCCAGTGAAATTCCGTTTAAAGCCGTTTCGACGATTAGCCGGAACAGGCAGACAGGCAGAGAAAAATAATTGTATACCTGTTGCACGAGCATCGTATTTACTTTCATATGCATTTAGTGAAAAGCTGTTAATTTGGAATTACAAACAGACACTTCAATTTTATTTATCTCTGTATGTATGGATAAAAACAACTTTTACTTTGCATTGAAACCGATATTTGTTGAAAATTGTAAAATTACTTTTTGAAATGATTAATTACTGAGTTTCTTGCCATGTTCTCAGTAAAAGCAACCATCGGTACCATCAACCAACCATCTGTGTAAATAAATAAATAAATTTTTGAATTTTGTATGGTATAGGTGGGAGCCCCGTCTCTGCCCGACTCGTGCATGCCGCTGGGTATGAGAGCAGAGGACGCTCTCACCAAGCTGGTGGCAGTCTGGCCATCGCCCGCACTACACCACCGGCTGCTAGCAGTCTCATTCGCTGCTTCACCTGAAGACGATGTGCTACATTCAAACCTCGCTGGGTTTGTCTGTGTGTAAGTAGACTAATTACTGAGTTTCTTGCCAGGTTGTTCTCAGTAAAAGCAGCCTTCCGAACCTGGCGGTAGCATGTATAATCCTGTGTAATTGTGTTGTTCTGACGATTTGAAAGTACTTTGTGAAAAGTCTCATCAAATAAAGACATTTTTAGTGTAAAAATTTCAATCAGCTTATTATCCAAAGAGTATAGTTATTTTTTAATTGTTTTCATTAACAATTTCATGAATTTGTCCGCGTATGTCTGTAACGTCATGTTATGCGGATGAGGACAATATCTTAAGTCATGTTTATGAATAATAGGAAGAGCTAAGAAACGATGGATGGATTGTGTGAAAAATGATTTGGCTAGAATGGGAGTGAATACAGATATGACGGCTAATAGAGAGAAATCTGTCCGTCTGTCTGTTTGTTCCGGGTAATCTCTGAAACGGCTGGACGGATTTTAACGGGACTTTCACTGGTAGCTGATGTTTCAAGAAGTAACATAGGATACTTTTATTTATTAAAAATATTAGGGTTCCGCGACAATAAGGATGAAACTAAATCTACGCGGGTGAAACCGCAGGGCACAGCTAGTAACTAAATAAAATATGATAATTTTATTAGACTTTCAAATCGCCAGAATGACATGATTATAAATCTTTAATGATATGAAATAAAGCTGAAGAGTTTGTTGTTTGGTTGAACGCCCTAATCTCAAGAAATGGGTTGGATTGACAAATAGTTTAGTGTTTGCGTTCATGAACGAAGGCAAAGTATCAATACACGTTACAATAATATAACCAAGCTACAGTTTTTATTGTTAATCCTAAACCTTTGAAATACAGCTGGTGTAGCTGGTATAGTATATAGTATAAACTAGTGATGGAACGAATGTCATTTTTTAAACTGTCTGCTACTGACATTCGTGAATGCGAATGCGAATGTATAAATAAAAAGTAAAATAATGAATAAACAATACCAAAATGATAAAGTGAAGACTGTTAATGTGTTTATGAGGATTGAATGGATTTTGATTTTATTGACCTACCATTATCTTCAAATTGTTTTTTTTCTGATATTCATATTCGCAAAACATTCGCAGAAATTTTGCGAATGCGAATACGAATATCCAAAAATATGCGAATATCCGCGAATGCGAATGCGAATATTCATTACATCACTAGTATAAACTGACAATATTAATCATCAATTTCCAGCACAGCGGTGGACATGGAGCGGCAGATGTTGACAATTCTATCACCCCAACCCCGACCCCTTCCCAACACAGTGCTGTTGCTATCAGAACTACAGTATATGGACAACCATTAACCTACCTAGGATAGACTGGAGCGCATGCTATATTTACATTGGGACATTATCTGGGATAAGTACGACATACGACGTTAGAAA
Source organism: Watsonalla cultraria (assembly GCA_964035505.1). Lineage (NCBI taxonomy): Eukaryota > Metazoa > Arthropoda > Insecta > Lepidoptera > Drepanidae > Watsonalla > Watsonalla cultraria. Next base: position 1,583,609 of record OZ037729.1, read on the forward strand.
TGTATCATTAATTAATGACTATAAAGGGTGGGTCAACTGACTAAAATAAAATGTTAAAGTACTGGTTGAGCGAAAATTCGTACAATTATTTTAAAATTGTCAGATGATGTCTTGACTTTAACTATTAGTTGAACCGCCCTTGCTATTGCGCATATCATTCGATCAGCGAAGTTAAGCAACCATACGCCTAGCCAGTAGTTGGATGGGTGACCGCCCGAGTTCCCTCCGTGCCTCGGAGAGCACGTTAAGCCGTCGGTCCCGGTTGACAATTTAACATCTTTGGCAATCGTTACAGGTCAGTCAGAGGCCTAAGAGTCTGACAACTGGTTTAACCCAGATTGCCGGTTTTCCTCGAAAAAGTGGTTGCGAAGGTCAGATGGCAGTCGCTTCGTAAAAAGCATTGGATTTTCAGAGGGGTAGGCATATAATCAGTAAGTAGGTAGGCAGGTTAAGTACATATGAGGCGTACCTATGTGTCGCAGCTTAGGTATATATGTTTCGGTATAGACACACAAACGAAAGTGTATACAGTCATCACAAATTGTAAGCACTGCTTATCTGCTTATATGCAATGCACTCCGCTGGTCATCTGACAATTTTGTAATGGTGCAACAATTTGTTGCCAAACCTACATCAGATGCAACCCATACTTTTATAGACATTGAATAGCTGAAATATTTAGTCCTTTTTCAAGAGTGATATTCTCTGTAAGTGAAAATGAGACAAACATATTTAACTACTGTCAATTTAAGATGTAAGGAGTTCGTATGAAAATATGCTTGACAAATATCTCAACATTTTAGTACAAGGTGTAAATAACTATTAAATGTAAAGTTATCATGCGACCAAAACAATAACATACTCATGTTGTGTATGATACTGACTTGAAGACTGTAAATAATTAAGTTAAATATAATATTTGTCTATAAATAAAGTTTCGTTTCAATTTCAATATGAACTAATCACAATTTTTATTCGAAAATCGTTATTAAAGGTGTCCCATACATATGCTCACGCCTGTATTACCCGAAGGGGTAGGCAGAGGCGAAATTCACTTTTCTGAACGCACTTTTCACTTGATTAAGTGCCAACATTGCAGATGGTGAGTTTATCGCCGTCTCAGGCACTATACATACGTCTTTGAATTACTTCTCAGACATATGTAGGTTTCCTGGAAGTTTTCCTTCACCGTACAGCTTGTGGTGTGTAAAGATGTCGCAGTATCAATATTGCGAATGTACAATATATATTTACAATAATAGGCGGATTGTTGAGTTTCTCGCCGGGTTCTTGTCAACAAAAGCAACCTTCCGAACCCGGTGGTACCATTTATAATCCTGTATAATGTATTTTTTGTGTCCTTCTGACGATTTGAAAGTATTTTGTAAGTAGTCTAATCAAATAAAGATGTTTTGGATATTTGAATTTTATATGAGACAGTGTTTGTGTACACCGCCTAGAAGTCACGTAAAGAACTAAAATGTGTCCATACAGTAATTGTTTGGTGACGCTTCGAATGAATTCATACACTGTATACCTTGAGTAATGAACTTCTTCATTTCATAGTGTGGATATGGCGCATGTTTTTATTCAGCTCGCGCCATACATATAGACAGAGACAGACTTATAAAATAACTACTGCGCCGAGGTACACGCTTATTACTACGTGACGGGACCTATATAAAATAAAAAACTTTTATATAAATTTGAGCATTTATTTACAAAAATAAAGAGAAGTTTATAATTTAAAATATCATTAATATCAACTGTTTAACAGCACCGACAATCGTTTCATATTAAAATTAAGTAACCACGTTAATATGCTGCCATCAAAATGTAAGGAACCCATCTATAGGTCTTTATCGTAATTGTAAAGAAAAATTCGGCTTCAGGACGCACATTTGCGTTGTCGGCATTTTAGTAAACTTCTATCTAAATGAGAACAATCCTCTTAACCTCAAGAAAAATAACAATTCAGTAAAAGAACGCGAATACGCGTCCGTGGCACTGAATGAGAAAATCGGCAAACTTGATCATGATGTCATTATGCAGTGTTTTCGTAGTGAAACTATATATTACTCTTTAGCACCATATAAAAGTTCGAACGCGAATGTGGGTCCGTGAAACTGAATCAAAAAAACCTCTAAATTTACTCGTAATGTCAATATACCGCTTATCCATTGACAAACCCTATGTTAATCTCTTTCGCACCATATAACAGTGCGAGCGCAAATGTGCGTCTGTGACACTGAACCAAAACATCCACTGGCTTCACTCGCGTTGGTTATACAGCGTTTTCATAGTGAAACCATAATTAAGTTAATCTCATTCGCACCATATAAAAATTCGAACGCAAATGTGCGTCCGTGGCACTGAACCAAAAAATCCTTGTGGTGTCATTATACCCCATTTCCATTGTGAAATTATAAGTTTATCTTTTTCACACTTAAATTACGAACGCGAATGCGCGTCCGTGGCACTGATATTAAATCTCTTTGGCATCTTGTTGATAATTTCAGTTATGTCTAGAAGTTCTTTCACCGTCACCGCCTTGTTCCCTGTCCCTGATATGAGCCTGGCCGAACTTAATAGCCACTCGCATCGCATCTTGGACCAACTGCTCGCAGTTTATTAGACTTACCTGGGGAGAGGATAATGATGTTACAGGTGCCGTCAGGATTTGTGAGCGCTCAGCGAAAATATAGACAGACTCATAAAAACTACTGCGTATTTATGGTTAGTACTCATAGCTCGTGGAATCTGTACATTATTGCTTTATGGTATAGTTTGAATAACTTTATAGATATACTGTGCCCCGCGGTTTCACCCGCGTAGATTTAGTTTCATGCTTAAATTATGCATGCAAAGTCTCAGTCCGATCGGTTTAAAATTGACAAAGTTTCATACACACTTTCATCCCTTATTTTATCCACTTAGGGGTAGAATCAATCAAAATCCTTTCTTAGCGGATGCCTACGTCATAACATCTACCTGCATGCCAAATTTCAGCTCGATATGTCCAGTGGTTTGGGCTGTGCGATGATAAATCACTATGTCAGTCAGTCAGTCACCTTTGAGTTATATATATTTAGATTGTTACCTTAGTGGCAGTCATCTCGGCATATGTCAGTGGTGACTTCCCAGGAGCTGGAGGCAGTACGTCAGCGTGGAATATTGGCAGGATACACGCGAGCCAACGCTGCGCTGTGAACTCTGACGTCACTATATCCTATAACATAATCAGAAGGCTAGTTTACGAACCGGTGGTCAGTTATCCGACGTAACTGAGTACCTAGTGCGAGTTATCTTAAAATCGCCGTCACAAGTCATTGCGTCGACGAAAACACAGATTTGTATAGGATCGGAACAGCGCCTCTGTCGGCTTAAAGATGAAAAAGGCAGTGAAAAACTCGCACTAGACCCTCTGGGCCTAAACTAAATGATATATACAATTCTACTGTACATGTGTGTCACTGAACTCCTCTTAAACGGCTGGACCGGTTTGAATGAATGTTTTTGTATGCGTGTGTGTGTCGCCCTGGATGGTTTAGATTCACAAATCAGCCCGCCAGGTGGCGCTGCAGTCGGTATGCACGACAACGTCTGTCGGGTCCGTTAGTTATATTTACAATCGAGCGATTCTTGTATGGGAGCCCTCTTCAATATTAATTATATTCCTTTTTTTTGTTATAGTGGCAATAGAAATACGGTTGCCAATTTAACATCTTTGGCAATCGTTACAGGTCAGTCGGAGGCCTAAAAATAATCTGACTACTGGCTTAACCCAGATCACGGATTTTCCTCCTAAATGTGGTTGCGAAGGTCAGATGGCAGTCGCTTCGTATAAAAATCAGGCGATCAGCCACATCGGGTTGAATCAAGTGCCGACCCAATCAATGTATGGGATAAGGCCAGAGAGATGATGATGGCAATAGAAATACGTCATCTGTAATAATTTTAACTGTCTAACTATGACGGTTCATGAGATATGGTGACAGACAGACGAACAGCGAAGCCTTTAATCGTGTTTTACCCTAAAAAAGAGTGAACTTACTTACACATTAGCGAACGTAACGCTGTATCACCCGCGTAGTTCCCGATCCCTTAGGATAAATAGTCAATGTTACTCGCTGATAATGTAGCTATCCAATGCTGACAAAATTTCCAAGATCGGTGATGTAGTTTCGGAGCCTATTCAATGCAAACGAACAAACAAAAAACAATCAAATTTGTCCTCTTTATTATAATGATGTATGTACCTGTGGCACGGAGCATGCGGCGACAATGACTCCACCAGCGCAGCCGACGAGCATGAGGGGCACGGTACAGTCGCTGGTCCTCATCGCGCGCGCTACTCCCGTGTACTGCATGAGGTACGAGCACCGCAGGAAGTGGACCACGAACCTACGACCCTCCGACTTTGCTTGCTGAACCGTCTCGCTCACTTCTGTTTCTGCTATTGCACTGTAGATAGATTTTCGATTTAATAGTCGCCATAAACGATACAAAAGAACTTAAAGGTCACCAGAGATCGGAAAATACTTAACTGACCTCTCCAATTAGACTTAAACTGGCAATTTAGTACGAATCGCTGATAATGTAGCTATCCGTTGCCGAAATAATTATTCTAATCGGTCCAGTAGTCATGAAGCAGTTCCCGTGAGTGTACGAGGATAAAATATAGATATATGTTACTCGCTGATAATGTAACTATCCATTGCTGAAATAAATTTTAAGATCGGGTTCAGTAGTTTCGGACCCTATTTAATACAAACAAACAAACAAATCTTTCCTCTATATAATATTAGTATACATAGCGTGCGAGCGTGTAAATAGGAAAATTGGTCTTCAGTTTTTTTGTATCTGTTGTCATAGCGGCAACAGATATACATAATCTGTGAAAATGTCAACTGTCAAACCACGGATCATGAAATACAGCCTGTTGACAGACGGACAGCGAAGTTTAGTAACGGACTCCCGTTTCACCCATTAGGTACCCAACTCTAAAAATAAGCATATAAAAACTCACTGCAAAGCCATATCATTTCTATCGACGGGTCGTTTCACCAGTCCGTCGAGCAGTTGTAAACATTGTCCATATTCCCCGTGAGGTGCGCCCGCGCTTCCACAGAGCTGAGCGAGCGCGTTCTTAATGTCACTACACTCTTCCTTACGACGCTCGGGGTCTACTAACTCTATTATTTGCTCTAGTTTTTGTGCACGAGAGTATAGTTCACGGACCTGTAAATATCGAACCATCCAAATTTATCGAAAAAATACCGAGCATCGATAAAAAATATCGGATACCAAAATCGATAGAAAATTTTCGATATTGATATTGAAATGAAAAAATTTTTTGATATTGATAAAAATATCGGACTTCAATATCGATAGAATTTTTTCAATATCGATATTGAAATTGAAGCGTTGATATTGATTAAAAAATATCGAGTATACTTATCGACGATTTTAATCATTTTGGACCCTTTTAGATCCTAAAAGCGTGAGGCAGGTGGATCAAGTAGGATCCATTTTCCAAAAAATATAATTAAGTGCCAACATGACAGATAGTGAGTCGATCAGCGTCTCAGGCACTATACAGAAGTCTTAGTATTTATTTTCAGAGGTAAAGTTTCCTCAAATGTTTTCCTTCACTAGTTTGATACAGACCAACAACAATAAAATAACCATATGGCAAAGCAAAACATCGTGAGGAAACCTGCATATGAACCTGCAATGAAGTAATTCAAAGATAAAAAGTGTGTGTTATTACAACACCTCTTCGGAGAATACAGGGGTGAGCATAATGTATGCATGGTTAAGCGTATAGATGTGTCATTATTTTATTAACCGCCTTCAAAAAAAGGAGGAGGTTATCAATTCGACTGTATGTTTTGTTTTTTGGCTGCAACTTCAACAGTAAGTAATTTATTTCAGATAATTTTCTTTTTGAAGGCGGTTTTACGTTTTTGTAAAAAAAAATCGTTTATTATGATGTAAAACAAAACTCACTTGTCCAGCGTCGTCCCCGGTAAGCGCGTATATAGTGGGTGAGTGTCCCCCCGCCCCCCGCACAGTGGTCACACACAAATGCTCCAATAACCCAGTCGATGGTAAGTGGGTACCGCAGCATAGCTCCCTAAACATTATGTAATTAGCGATACAAAATGTATGGGAATGACATAAATCAATCACAAGATATGGATCTTCGCTTAATTCTAACACCGTGGAAATCAAAATGCGCAACTTTTCAGTAGAGCAAAAAACCGTTTAATTTTTCATCAAGCCACTATGTAAAGTTATGTTCATTATGATGTAGCTATCCTAATAAATATAAGATAAATTGTATATATTATCATATATATAAAAATCCATCCCCTTTTCCCTTGGTCACGGCATCACGTGTAAAGGGCTGAATGGACTTTAACGGGACTTTAACTGGCAGATAGCTGATGTTTCAAGGAGTGTTTTAGGCTAATTTTATAAAAAAAAAAACAGCATGAAACTAAATCTACGAGAGCGAAACCGCGGCGCACAGCTAGTAACTAAATAAATTTAAACTAAGTAGTGCCTCTCAATTAGCTGTGCCCTAACAGGGTTGTTAGTTATAAGTTACCACGTAAGTAACTATTTTAATATTGTGTGAATATGAATATCCATTGCTGAAAGAATTTTCAAGATCCGTCAAGTAGTTGTCCGGAGTAGTAGTAGTAGTAGGAGTCCGGAGTAGTAGTCCGGAGCCTATTTAATGCAAACAAACAATGAAATTCCTCTTTATAGTATCAGTGTAGATATAGATTGACTTACTTGGAGACCAAAGGCTCCCCCGCAGAGACCAGCCTCAACCCCACCTCGGGGTAAGTCTCCCCCGGGATGGTGACCACTGACGATTCCCGGGACAACTCCGCACTGTCCACTTGTCTCGTGACTACTGGCATGTTTGACTTTATTGATTGCCTGTGATATGGAAAGTAATACCTATTTAAAACATACGCGTAGTTTCATAGAACCAGATATGAAAATAAAAAATATTTATTTAGTTTAGGCCCTGGTAAGGCACACGAATTTACCACCGGTTTGGAAACTAGCCTTCTGAGAAGAAATGGCAAGAATCTCTGATTAAATTAGCATTTCTTTTTTGTAATCTATATACAGATAAATAAAATTGAAGTGTCTGTTTGTAATTTCAAAATAGCAGCTTTTCACTAAATGCATAAAGTCAAAGTCAAAAATACCTTTATTCGATTAGACTTTTTACAAAGTACTTTCAAATCGTCAGAACGACATGGATTATACATGCTACTGCCAGGTTCGGAAGGTTGCTTTTACTGAGAAGAACCTGGCAAGAAACTCGGTAATTACTCCTTTAAAAATATTATACAATTTTTAAAAACAAAGTAAATCACTTGAGAAATGTAAGCCCATGCACACAGTTCCAATGCACAAATGTCAATAAAAATTAACATAAAGAAAAGTCTAGTAGTTGTACTTATATCTAAATGCGTAGCTTGAGATGACCAGCCCCCACAAGCAGCACCTGTTCACAAGTATGACGAGAATGCCAGCCATATGAAAGTGTACACGCTACTGACACCGAAAAACCAAGTTTTACATTTTTTCTCTGTCTGTCTGTTTGTTCCGGGTGATCTCTGAAACGGCTGGACGGATTTTAACGGGACTCTCACTGGTAGGTAGCTGATGTTTCAAGGAGTAACATAGGCTACTTTTATTTATTAAAAATATTAGGGTTCCGCGACAATAAGGATGAAACTAAATCTACACGGGTGAAACCGCTGGGCACAGCTAGTCGTATATATCTACACATATAAAATTACTGCTTTACAAATCAATACTATACCAACTGAACACTGTACTGAGACGTTAGCGAGTGTAGATTAGGAAAACTCGTGAGGGGTACTGTAGTTATTCCCGTGCGTACTTCAACTACAAGCGACGGAAAAGTGTTTGAATTTTTCGGGTTAATATATAGCCTCATAAATAACTTGGCTTTGTATGGGAAAAATTACTATCAAAATCAGTTCAGTAGATACATTGATTAGTCCTACGATTACTCACATCACCTCTTCACAACATATGTATAGATCAACACAAAAGCGCTGGTCCTAGAGACGTGTAATTTGGAGGGTGTGTTCTTTGTGAGATGTAGGTATACTAAGAAAGGGTTTTACGAAATTCTACCCTTAAGGAGGTTATGGGGGATGAAAGTTTGTATGTTAAATCTTACAGCAACAAGGAGTAAACTTCAAAAACAAAATCATAACTCACCTAATTAGCTCTTGAGCATCCAACACGACTTTCGACGTCAACTTCTGTCCATAAACCGTCAGATTTAAATACAACCCTTTATCAGTCACTTTCGACCCGACTGGGCAAACAACACTATTAGGCAGCACTTTCCTTATCGCTGCATTTAGTAAATGCACGCCTGTATGATTCCTCATTACTTTAACCCGTTTTTCACTATCTATTTCTAAATTAACTTCACTATTTACTTTTACATAGTTATTATCACAATTCCCGTCAAATTTAAAGTAACCTTTATGAAACACAAAGTCACGAATTTTGAATACACTGTCCACTTTGAAAGTCACTTTGTTATTTAGTCGTATTACTCCGCTATCAGCTATCTGCCCTCCTTCTTCGCAGTAGAAGTTTGTATCTTGCACCACGAGGTAATAAGGTCTATTTTCGCACGGATCTAATACGTCTATCCATTCTGCGTCTTTGTTTAAAATTGCTATGAGTTTAGATTTTAGTGGTTTGAAGGTAATTTTTTTGTTTTCTGATACATAATCGTATTTATATTTATCATTAGTAGATTTGTATCCAGATTTTAATAGATTTTCTATGCATTTGTTGAATAAATGTCCAGATTTGGAATTCTGTTCTTTCAAAACAGTTTTATGCCTTGCTTTGTGCTGTGTGAGGAGTGAATCAAAACCTTCCTTGTCTATTGCTAGGTTGTTTATGGTCGCTATTCTTTGTATAACGTCTTGTTGAAAGCCGTATGTGTCATACAATTTGAATACTAATTCTCCTGGTATTAAGTTTGAATTCTGTTTGGCCATCATCTGAAAGGAAAACATTGAAGCTAATTCAAATTCAATATATCTCAATTTGATTAGGCTTCTTACAAAGTACTTTCAAATCGTCAGAAGGGCACAAAAACTACATTATAATGGATTATAAATGTTACCACCGGGTTCGGAAAGTTGCTTTAGGAACCCAGAAAGACACTCAACATATCATCTCCCTGACATTAATCCCATGTATTTGGGGTCGGCACTTGATTCAACCCGATGTGACTGATCACCTGATTTTTATACGAAGCGACTGCCATCTGACCTCCGTAACCCCTTTTTCGAGGCAAATCGGCAATCTGGGTTAAACCAGTTGTCAAACTTTCTTAGACCTCTGACTGACCTGTAACGATTGCCAAAGATGTTAAATTGGCAACCGGGACCGACGGCTTAACGTGCTCGGCTAGGCGTATGGTTGCTTAACTTCGCTGATGGAATGATATGCTTAATAGCAACTGTGCCACGAGCTCCTTAAGAAACTCAACATGTCATCTTTGAAAAAAAAATTAATAATAGAATTGTAATTTCGACTTTAAAATAATCAGCATAAGGTTTGATATAATGTACCTGTTTGATCTCCTTATAGCCAGCGGTGAAGCCAGCCATCTCCACATCCTCCAAAGATTCTATCTCCGGGTACTCCGAGGCCAAGGACTTCCATTTCTTCATAAGATCAGCTTTCATCTTAGCATATGACTGTTCTTCGTGTTCTGAAACAAATATAATCCAAAATCTAATCTAATCCAATATATATAAGCAGATAAAATTGTAGTGTCTGTTTGTAATTCCAAAATAACAGCTTTTCACTAAATGCATATATATGGAACTGACAGAGAAAAACCAATTTTTGAAATTTTTCTCTGTCCTGGGTATGTTTGTCTGTTTGTTCCGGCTAATCTCCAAAACGCCTAGACCGATTTGAACGGGACTTTCACTGGCAGATAGCTGATATGTCAAGGAGGAACAAAGGCTAATTTTATTTAGAAAAAATATTAGGGTTCCGCAAAATAAAGCATGAAACTAAATCTACGCGAGTGAAACCGCGGGGCACAGCTTGTAACAAATAAATATATTCCCGCCATCTCATCGCTGATGATGTAGCTATCCATTGCTAAAAGAATTTTCAAGATCGGTCCATTAGTTTTGGAGCCTATTCAATGCAAACAAAGAAACAAAAAACAATCAAATCTTTCCTCTTTCACAAACAGACACTTCAATTTTATTTATATGTATAGATATAGATACCAATGATAAGCCTAGCGTCTGCCATCTTATCACCAAGCTCAGGATAAGTGATGGCAAGCGAGTCCATCACCACCGGGTACAGTCGGTGCAGTAGTCCAGGAGAGCCGAACACGTCTGTTGATAGCTTGAACGACTTGCGCATTATCTGTTTCAGGTTCAAACTGGGAAATAATAAAAATAAAATAATAGTAATGTTAAAATTAATTTAAGATCTCTCTTTAAAGGCATCTGTTCTAATAAAAGATAGTGTAATGTTAGCTTCTACAGGACTATTTTGTAATCGACAATTAGAAAATTATGTATAAACTAGCTGTGTAGTTTATTCTTTATTTTTTTATTTCTTTAGTATTCGACCCTAATTATTTTTTTTAATTAAAAGTAACAAGTTACTCCTTGCAACATTAGCTGCCTGCCAGTGAAAGTCCCGTTAAAATCGGTGCAGCCGTTTCGGAGATTACCCGGAACAAACAGACAGACAGACAGAGAAAGAAATTAAAACTTGTTTTTTTACGTCAGTATCGTTTATACTTTCATATGCATTTAATAAAAAGCTGTTATTTTGAAATTACAAACAGACACTTAAATTTTATTTATCTGTATAGATGTATAGATAAAGTTAATCTCAGGAACTACAGACCTGATGTGAAAAAGTATATATATGTACCTTGTAGCAGGGAAAACTCCGTCGGCTAAGCAAATACTGATCATCCTCGCGTGGTCCGCTAAACGCCTATACGCGGCGTCTAATTTAGCGTCCGCGGTGTATCTGCCGCCGTACGGTGTAACGCTTTTACTATACTTCAGATATAAATAAAAAAAATATAAAGCAATTGTCTGTATTCCCCGAAAGGGTAGGCAGAAGAGTACTTATGGTACAACCACATTTCGGCAATTATATTTGGCTGCTACTGGGATATTCCCCGAAGGGGTAGTCAGAGGTGTTGCGATAACAACACCCACTTTTCACACAAGATGATTAAGTGCCAACGTGACAGATGGTGAGTCCATCACCGTCTCAGGCACTATACATACGTCTTTGAATTATTTCTCAGACATATGCAGGTTTCCTCACGATGTTTTCCTTCACCGTAAAGCACGTGGTGTGAAATCTCATAGGTACAAGCCCCGCTGGGATTCGAACTTGCGTCGCTTGCGTAACAGGCGACTGCTCTAACCCCGAGGCCACCACGGCTCACACACACAGTTCTAATGCAAAAATGTCTAATAGTTCTACAACTATATAAATGTGTAATTTGAGATGACAAACGCCTACAGTACTTATATTACACCAAAATTTTTTTGAAAAGCCAATGTCACTTTGCCCAGTCGAGGTAGTATATCCTCGAGTTCCGCAGTCAGATAAATAGAACTATCCCAGGGGGTCTACTCTCTTTCTCCGAAAACAAAACTTCGTGAACGAACGAAAATTAAGCGTAGTTTCATTATCGCTTTGTTTTTATCATACTCAAATTTTTCTTCGTCTAATAATTTAATTAAAGTTGGTTTAGAAAATATAAGCATCAAATAATTTTCTAGCGGACCACGTTCGGACGTAATTTTAGAACGAATAATAACCGTGGTAGGAACTTTGCGAACTTTCGGCCGAAGCTTCGTTTTTCGGAGAAAGCGAGTAGGCCCCCTGTTACCTTTTGTATAGCGTGTATGATCGGTTGAAATAGATCAGTGTCGTAGTTAGAAGGCACTCCTTGCAGTAAAGCAGCCATTCGCTCTAGACCCATGCCAGTGTCGACGTGTTGGCGAGGCAATGACGTCACGGTTCCATCAGATTGTCTGTAAAAAAAATATACACACGAAAATATAGAGTTGTGGGGAGAGCGAGTGATCATGCTCATCCCCAGCAAAGGGAAGATCTTCCAGCCAGGCGGGTGTCATGTCTGGGGAACCGCGACTCCAATTGTTCTAGTTGGAAACTTGTATATATACTGCAATGCGCTTGAAAACTCTTATGGCGCGATTTAGGTTCTTGTACTCAAACTACGCATTTGTTAGCGAGTAGCGCCATCTATGAGCGAGTGGAGAAACGCTGCTACAGAGTTAGAAATATAGTCTTGCTGGCTATTCTCAGAAGGCTAGTTTCCGAACCGGTGGTAAATTCTTGGACATTCATAAGTGCCTTACCAGGGCCTAAACTGAATAAATCATTTTCATTTTCATAGAAAGAGCCGTGATGGCTGTGGGGTTCGAATCTTGCCTGCACCAATAAAGTTTTCTAAAACTTATGTGCAGTGATTTCACACCACGTGCTTTACGGTGAAGGAAATCATCGTGAGGACACCTGTATATGTCTGAGAAGTAATCTCTTACAAATATTGTCGGCGACGCTATCGAGAATCGATTACTAAAACAATGCAAAACTCGTGATAAACTGGGTGCAAAATCTCTTCACGAGTTTAGAACGAGTACCTTTGAATGCAGTAGACATTTTATGAGTCTGTCTCTGTCTATGTGTAAGCTGCGAGGCGAATAAAATATTTCATAGGAAATGCCACCTTAATGTATACAAATTTTCTGTCTCATTTACCTATCACACTGTATGAACACAATGTTCCATATTTCAGTGAGGCTGCCGTCCGGGTTGAGGTGGTGTATTTCAGTGCACGGACCGCAGGGGCCGGTGGCTCCCATCTCCCAGAAGTTGTCTGACGCTCCCAGCGGCCTGATCCTATCTGGTGCTACTCTGGAACATTAACCCCCTTATTATAGCAAGGTGGCTTCTAAGCCGCAATAAATTATTATTATTTATTTAATTATGTGTCTGAATTGTCCCACTGCTGGGCAAAGGCCTCCCTTCCCTTTTTCCTTCCGATCCAGAGCTTTCTCAGGCTAGTTTTTCAGGAAGGCGTTGAGTTCGACCTGCCACGTCTGCGCGTCGCATTCGGAGGGATCCATAGTGTGGTTTCTCTAGCCCACTGTTCGTCTGACTGTCTGACGTCGCAATAAATTAGGGAAAGAAAAAATTTTATCTAAATCAGCTTTCTGCCAGTGAATGTCCTGTTAAAATTGGTCCAGTCGTTTTAGAGATTAGCCCGAACAAAAAGATAGTTTTGTTAAATTATTATAACTCTAATACGCATTATTTGACAAGATTTTACTATCTATCAATTTTATTTATATTTTCTTACCCAATTCCTTTCCATATATCCCGGCACTCCCTGTCTTCATTCAGGCCAATAATGACATCTCCAGAGAAATAAGTCACCACTAGATTTTCAGGTTTCAGTCGATACGGACCTAGCAGCAGGTCCCACGCCATCTGACATGCTTCTTTCTGAAATATAACACTCATTTGATATTCATATAACATTATAAATTTAATAATTATAATATATGATGATATAATATGAGACGGCGACATGCTCAGTGAAAAGTGGGTTTTATTATTATAACACCTCTGCCTATCCCTTCGGAGAAGACAGGTGAGACCATATGTATCTATGTATGTACTTATTATGCAGGTTCCCCACAATGTTTTTTCTTTCACCCTTACACATGTTGTGTAAAAACTGAACATACCTTATAATAATCACCAAAAGACCAATTGCCAAGCATTTCAAAGAAGGTGTGGTGGTGTCCATCCGTCCCTACTATATCCAAGTCATTGTGCTTCCCGCCCACTCGCACACACTTCTGGGAGTTCACTGCTCGGGGACACGGGGGGTCCACTTTACCCAGGAACACACCTTTGAACTGGAAACCAATTATGAGGTTTTTCTTACTTTCATAAATTTAAACATTCATACCTTTTTCACCCCATTATGGTGATTTTAAAAAACCTATATGTATGTGTATACCAACAACACACCCCTTTATTTCATTTCTCAATAGCTTATAGTTTAGTATAGGCTAAGCAAAGGTTAAAATAATCTTTGATGTGACTATTTGTATGGGTACTGGACGAATAAATTATATTTATTCGTACATTTATTCAAAGGTGTCAGTGCTGACAGACCAGTGTCATCAATGTCCGTCTGTCAAGACTCAAGTTGCAATTACGTCAAATCCATAATAATAAATACTTCCTAGGTGTATATTGGTTGGTTGTAGGTTCCTCTTCTTAGGTGTATATTGGTTGGTTGTAGGTTCCTCTTCTTAGGTGTATATTGGTTGGTTGCGTTTGTTTGTTTATATTGATTAACATTAATCAATTAGTGTAATTTAATATGTGAAATAAAAATATGTAAAGGAGTAACCATATTAATAATTATAAATTGTTCGTACAGTACCCATATGAAAAGACTCAGCCAAAAATCTTTATTTGATTGCATTCAAAGTACTTCCAAATCATTAGAAGGACACAAATAATACATTATACATGATTATAAATGTTACCAGCGGTTTCAGAAGGTTACTTTTACTGAGAAGTGGGCAAGAAACTCAGCAATTACTCTTCTCAATAAAATGTTAAAAAATTTGAAGAAAGTCAGTCAATCAGTCAGGATAGTTGACAAATAGTTCTTCTTTGTTGCTTAAATAATAGTTGTATTTATTTACAACTATTATTTAAATCCAATTAGGTTTTAAATTAAGTTCAAATAAACAACTACCACCATTTGCAGATAATACAGCGCAAAAACACCTAATATTTGAGTAGATCTTATGATTTGCTGTGCCCTAACAGGGCTTATGTTAGATTGCTAAGGATATCACTATAATTACGATTATTTTGTATATATATGCAACTAACATAAAAGCAATAATAAATAAATAAAAAAATAATAAATAAATAAAATAAAATAAAAAATAGATATCACGAAGAAAGTTTACTTTCTACTCAACATACCTGATTCATCCCAGCATTCACGAACGGCACTGTGTTATCGTACAAAGGCACGACAGAGCTCGATTTAACATTCTTATGCCCGTTCTCAACGAAATACTCAATAAACGTATTCCTAATAAAGCTAGAAGATTTATACCGCACTCCTGGGTTTCTGCTCCGAACCGGTAAACGGTACATGGTTAAGTGATTATTGTATAAATATTACAATTAAAAACGGCAATTGCTGAATCATGTAACTTTATTTTCAGGTCACTTTCGCTCTTACGCTTTGAGAAAAAGTTTGTTATTACCAACGATAACAATTTTTTTGCGGAAAATTGCTTCGCGTAACGAAATTAAATTCTATCTCATCTGACGTTTGATCTACCTACTCTTTTCAATCTGAGTGACGTGGTTCTGACACTGACATTTCTTGACTGGCAGGCAGATGAGCTAGGACATAGTATATTTCGGTGGCAATAATGCAGTAGCATTTTTCCTTTCTCATATGATGTACATGGTTACAGGAAATATGTGTCGTTGAAAGAATGCTTTTCTGCTTTGTAATAGTATTTTTTTTTCCCATTGGTTTTGTCATTTTGATAAAACCAACCACAAAAATAACTGAGAAACGTAAAACTCGTACAACAATTCACACTCTGTTTTGCTTGCGAGGCTGACATTGAGTTAGTCAGTATACCGTTTGACATTGACATTACTTAGTTCATTCATTATTTCATTTTCAATTTCGATAAAAACTCGATAGGTTCGTGTATTTTCGAGAAATTTATTTAACCAAAATTAATTTCGACTGGTTAATTTAATTTAACTATCGCACCTGTTGACGTGTACTCTCTTTAGTGGTGATTGAGCTATTAACGAAAGCGAGACAGTTACACTTACACCGGTCGACTGTTGTTTAGGACACGTAAGTGCTCTGTTTTGAGCGTTTTGAGGTGATGTTCCTATAATAACATCAACGATGAGTCGTTTAGAGCTTTATATATTGTGTTTGTGTGCTGTGCTGGCCTCGACTGAGTTGTTAGGGCCTGACGCTCGTAAAGAGAGCGAGAAAAATGATGAACAGGAGGAAGAGGAAGACTTGGAAGCGAAGGCTCAGGGAGCAGATTACTTCAAGGATCTCACTGATGCCATGAACAAGGAGGTCATATCCTTCCAGGAGTACGCTGAGACCATCAGAAACAATAAGGATATGGCTAAAGATGACAATGTTAAAGGTATATTTTTATGACTATTTAATGTTTTTTTTATGTTTTATGTGTGACCTATGATTTTAGTGGACTATAAATATGGTATTTTGTTGTATTTTTAAAATTATATATATATTATATATTACACAAGTAATTCACTACTATTTATTATTCAATATCATTGTCCAAACATGCTCCTTTCAATAATCATAATCTTCTTCACATCTTTGTAAATTCGCTCACTGCACGCGCAGATGCGTCGTTAGCAGTGAATGCATTAAATGGTGAAAACATAAATAAAAAGTAATGGAAATGTGAAGTTCACTGGCTCACTAAGATGTTTCTGTTTCAGAAAGTCATTTGGAACAAATGGAATATACACTGAAACTGCTGAAGAAGAGCCTCCTGGGTCACACGGAGCGCGGGTGGATGGGGGACCCTAAGATCATGGAGCCTGATGGTGATTTACAGGTACTTTGCAAAGAAGTTATAACTAACTGAAGGAAGTGTATGAAGAGATGCATGAAATACAGACATATTATGCCCAGGCCTGAGTTCCTGAATGGTGTGGTTATAATAACACCCACATGTCACCGAAGATAATTAAGTGCCAATGCGAAAAGGCGAATGGGTAAATCTATTGCCGTCTTAGACACTCACACCATCATCACCGAGTAACCTAGGCTATCTTTTATCCCTGTACTCCTACGGGAACAGGAACTACGCGGGTGAGACCGTGTCACGTCTGCTAGTGTCATATATTTTATCTGCTTGATAATTTTTTCCTATATTTAGCTTGAGGAGAACCCCCAAGAACTGCTGGACACCCTGCCACCATTACCTGCTGAGGATGAACCTGAATTGTCTGCAGAACTCTTGGAGGGTAGGTTTAACTCACTCTCTCACTTATATTTCTCTCCTTCACTACACCTGCCATGTCTCTTTCTGCATCACCCAAAGATTGATAGATAGAAAATGGCATTTAGTCCAATGAAAATATCTATTGCATGAAGTTTAAATAATTTATATGTAAAAAAATGAATCCCGATTTCCCTTGGTCACGCCATCACGCGTAAATGGCTGGACCGATTTTAACGGGCCTTTTCTTGCACTTAGCTGATATTCAAGAAGTGACTTTGGAAAAATTTATTAAGAAATAATATTACGGTTTCGAGAAATAAAGCATGAAACTAAATCTACGCGGGTGAAAAAAAAAATACTTATACTTTGGTATGGAATTTAGATATCCCAAAATATGTATTCCATGTCCACAGCAAAAGAAATGTACGACGTAGCAATGGCTAAGCTGCATCGCCGATCACCCGACCTGCGCGGTGCGATACTGCAGATCAAGCAAGCAGCTACTATTGGATACATCCCCGCTAAGATCAAATTAGCCTGGTCCTACCTGTTTGGTGAGGGAGTGGAACTGGACTTTGATAAGGCTAAGATGATATTTGAAGAGTTAGCCGAACAGGGGAATGCTGATGCTCATGCTGTAAGTCAATCTATACATCTATACAGATAAATAAAATTGAAGTGTCTGTTTGTAATTCCAAAATACCAGCTTTTTACTAAATGGATATGAAAGTAAACACACTACTGACACTAAAAAACCAAGTATTAAAAATTTTCTCTGTCTGTCTGTTTGTTCCGGGTAATCTCTGAAACGGCTGGACCGATTTTAACGGGACTTTCACTGGCAGGTGGCCAATATTACAAGGAATAACTTAGGCTACTTTTATTTCGGGTTCCGCGGCCAATGCAATTAACTCTTCGCGGGTAAAACCGCAGGGCACAGCTAGTAGTCTAATAAAACTCATAACTAGAAGTGAAGCGATGGCTGGCCGATCATACTTTATACATTTACTTACGAACTTTTTAGCAATTTTTACCGTTTTGCCATTTTTCCAGGGTATGGGCTTTCTCTACGCCACAGGCACAGCAGTGCCGGTGTCTCAGGCCAAAGCACTAGTGCACTATACTATAGGAGCCCTGGGCGACAGCGACTACGCGCAAATGGCACTGGCCTACCGCTACTGGGCCGGAGTGACCGTCCCCAGCTCCTGTCCTAAGGCCATGGATTTATACATGAAGGTGGCTTCTAAAGGTACTTTTTATAGCAAGAATATATTATAAGAAATAAATTAATAATGCTTTAAAATCGTGATGCCCGTTTTGTTTGAGTGATTGTGTTGCAAGTAACAATGAGAGTTCGAATCTCATCTTACTATGTGAATAAGCCTTTTTCTTCTTTTTCTTAAATTTGTAAGGGCGAGGCCGTAGGGCACAGCTAGTAGTTAAATCTAGTTGTATGTAGTGTCAGTGGCTGCTGGACGAGGCCGCGGGGCACAGCTAGTATAGTTGTATGTCGTGTCAGTGGCGAGCCAGGTGACGGTGAGCGGCGGTCCGGCCATCCAGCGCACGCGGCTGCTGGACGAGGCCGCGGGGCACAGCTAGTATAGTTGTATGTCGTGTCAGTGGCGAGCCAGGTGACGGTGAGCGGCGGTCCGGCCATCCAGCGCACGCGGCTGCTGGACGAGGCCGCGGGGCACAGCTAGTATAGTTGTATGTCGTGTCAGTGGCGAGCCAGGTGACGGTGAGCGGCGGTCCGGCCATCCAGCGCACGCGGCTGCTGGACGAGGCCGCGGGGCACAGCTAGTATAGTTGTATGTCGTGTCAGTGGCGAGCCAGGTGACGGTGAGCGGCGGTCCGGCCATCCAGCGCACGCGGCTGCTGGACGAGGCCGCGGGGCACAGCTAGTATAGTTGTATGTCGTGTCAGTGGCGAGCCAGGTGACGGTGAGCGGCGGTCCGGCCATCCAGCGCACGCGGCTGCTGGACGAGGCCGCGGGGCACAGCTAGTATAGTTGTATGTCGTGTCAGTGGCGAGCCAGGTGACGGTGAGCGGCGGTCCGGCCATCCAGCGCACGCGGCTGCTGGACGAGGCCGCGGGGCACAGCTAGTATAGTTGTATGTCGTGTCAGTGGCGAGCCAGGTGACGGTGAGCGGCGGTCCGGCCATCCAGCGCACGCGGCTGCTGGACGAGGCCGCGGGGCACAGCTAGTATAGTTGTATGTCGTGTCAGTGGCGAGCCAGGTGACGGTGAGCGGCGGTCCGGCCATCCAGCGCACGCGGCTGCTGGACGAGGCCGCGGGGCACAGCTAGTATAGTTGTATGTCGTGTCAGTGGCGAGCCAGGTGACGGTGAGCGGCGGTCCGGCCATCCAGCGCACGCGGCTGCTGGACGAGGCCGCGGGGCACAGCTAGTATAGTTGTATGTCGTGTCAGTGGCGAGCCAGGTGACGGTGAGCGGCGGTCCGGCCATCCAGCGCACGCGGCTGCTGGACGAGGCCGCGGGGCACAGCTAGTATAGTTGTATGTCGTGTCAGTGGCGAGCCAGGTGACGGTGAGCGGCGGTCCGGCCATCCAGCGCACGCGGCTGCTGGACGAGGCCGCGGGGCACAGCTAGTATAGTTGTATGTCGTGTCAGTGGCGAGCCAGGTGACGGTGAGCGGCGGTCCGGCCATCCAGCGCACGCGGCTGCTGGACGAGGCCGCGGGGCACAGCTAGTATAGTTGTATGTCGTGTCAGTGGCGAGCCAGGTGACGGTGAGCGGCGGTCCGGCCATCCAGCGCACGCGGCTGCTGGACGAGGCCGCGGGGCACAGCTAGTATAGTTGTATGTCGTGTCAGTGGCGAGCCAGGTGACGGTGAGCGGCGGTCCGGCCATCCAGCGCACGCGGCTGCTGGACGAGGCCGCGGGGCACAGCTAGTATAGTTGTATGTCGTGTCAGTGGCGAGCCAGGTGACGGTGAGCGGCGGTCCGGCCATCCAGCGCACGCGGCTGCTGGACGAGGCCGCGGGGCACAGCTAGTATAGTTGTATGTCGTGTCAGTGGCGAGCCAGGTGACGGTGAGCGGCGGTCCGGCCATCCAGCGCACGCGGCTGCTGGACGAGGCCGCGGGGCACAGCTAGTATAGTTGTATGTCGTGTCAGTGGCGAGCCAGGTGACGGTGAGCGGCGGTCCGGCCATCCAGCGCACGCGGCTGCTGGACGAGGCCGCGGGGCACAGCTAGTATAGTTGTATGTCGTGTCAGTGGCGAGCCAGGTGACGGTGAGCGGCGGTCCGGCCATCCAGCGCACGCGGCTGCTGGACGAGGCGGAGGCTGGGGCGGCGGCGGCGGCGCTGGACTCCGACCTCATCGAGTACTACCAGCTGCTGGCCGAGAAAGGGGACGTGCAGGCACAGGTACATCACTACTCTTTAAAATTTAAAATTATAAAAAAAATCAGATTGCCAAAATACTCGACTAAGTTTTTTTTTCATTACCAGCTGCGCACCAGCTATTCCGTCTGCTCAGGATTCGACTTATCTGAATATCTTTATAAATTATACCCTATGTGTTGTTTTGATGTGTAAGCTATATTATAGTATAGGCACAAACATACATTCTTACAAACTTTCGCGTTTATTATATTAGTAGGATAGCAGGACTAGATAGTTTAGGAAAAAACAATACGGACAACAATCGAACATCGAAGGGGAAAGACGATTAGCCACCTTGTGCGACATGACAGCTTCATTATAACTTTAATAGATGGAAGGAAGACCAAGGTTAACATACATTAGCGATGCGCGGTGGCGAGAGGTTAATCACGTTTGTTCAATTGTTAACATCTCGATGCATTGCGATTGTTTTCAATGGCAGTCGATGGTAGCGAGTTCGACTCGCGTATAGTTGCCATTCATCGAAAACGGAGCGATGCATCGTGTCTGCTAATGTTTTCATTCGACTAGATTCGTCGCGACTCGGACCAATCGCTTGCATAAATGAAAAACTTCTCGATTGGTTTATCGCCAGAGCTCGATGGTTAACTTGACCGGCTGCGGTTGTTTCGACTGTTGGAATATCTCGGCTCCTAATCTACATGAGCCAAGTTAAAGAAAAGGCGTTTGTCATGACGTATAAGGAGGTCAAAGAGCTGACACTGGACAAAGACTAATGGAAACAGTAGCATCGGTTACACCGACAAGAGTCTCATTACTCTTAAATTTACGATGATTAGCAACCAGACTTCGGTTACGAATTTTTTAAACTAAAGAAGCACAAAACGTTTGGATGAATAAAATTTATGTCGCCATTTCCATTTAAATTCATTTGTCGGTTTGAACGCACCATTATTACAAACCACGCTAAGGATCTCGATACGGTTTTTAGTAACATTTAGTAACATTTTGTTGGTTTTTAGTAACAAGTTGAACACCGATGGGGCTATAGCTTGATAGCTATAATCAACGTTTACTCATCTATACTATACTAATATTATATAGAGAAAAGATTTTTATGTACTTATGTTAGTAATTAATTTGCACAAAAAGTACTGGACCGATCTTGAAAATTCTTTCAGCAATGGATATTAAAGTTGCACAACGGGCAATGGAGAGAGCCATGTTGGGCATATCACTGGTAGACCGTGTAACAAATGTCGAAATTCGACGCCGGACCAAGATCGACGACGTGGGTACACGGATAACCAAGCTAAAGTGGAGATGGGCAGGACACTTAATGAGACGGGAAGACGGAAGGTGGACCAAAGTGGTAACTGAATGGTGGCCGAGAAAAGGGCGAAGACTAACGGGCAGAGCACCCGCCCGGTGGGCCGACGATATCGCGCGGACGGCTGGGGAACTGTGGTGGAGACTAACTCGGGACCGAGAGCAGTGGCGTGTCACAGGGGAGGCCTATACCCAGCAGTGGGTGCATGTGGGCTGAATATGATGATGATGATGAATGGATATCTACATCATCAGCGATTAACATAGGCTATATTTATCCCCGTACTACAGAAAGGGAACTACGCTGGTGAAACGGCGTGACGTCCACTTGTAGTCCTATAAAATCGGAGTACGAAGAAAAACTTAAAAAAAAATCTCTTCTAATATTTTGTCTTTTATTTACTTTATGCCGAGTTTATCCTGTTATTTCCCCAGGTGGGTCTAGGACAGCTGCACTTCCAAGGAGGTCGTGGAGTCACCCTGGACATCAACAAAGCTCTGCATTACTTCAACCAAGCCGCTAAGACAGGCAATGCCGGCGCCAATGCTTACCTTGGCAAGGTTAGTTCGATTTATACCCAAAAAGATCAAAGATGATCAACTATGATTCGATTATTGATTTATATCCTATTCAACTAGCTGTGCCCTACGGTTCTACCCGCATGGACATTATTTTATTTCTTAGACAGCATTAACCCTCCTTGTAACATCAGCCACCTGCCAGTGAAAGTCCCGAGAAAATCGGTCCATCCGTTTCTGAGATTATTCGGGACTAACAGACAGGCAGACTTGTTATTTTTAAGTTGGAAAAGATGTTAATTTGCTATTACAAACAGACATTTTCATTTTATTGATATGTATAGATATACCTGGAGGGTGGAGACGGCATCAAGCCAGACAATGAGACAGCGCTGAAGTACTTCAAGAAGGCAGCCGAGCTCAATAACCCAGTGGGACAGACTGGTCTCGGCATTATGTATCTACAGGTATTTAATTACCCGATATTTTTAATCACTTTCTTTAACTCTTACTGTTCAAATGTAACACAAATTAGTTTTTTACATACATACGTATGCTCACGCCCTTATTCCCCGAAGGGGTAGGCAGAGGTGTTGTAATAAGAACAGCCACTTTTCACGGAAGATAATAAGTGCCAATGCAGAGTGCCTAGTGCGAGTTTTTCACTGCCGCCGTCACAAGTCACCGTGTCAGTTGACGCAGATTTGTATAGGATCGGAGCAGCACCTCTGTCGGCCTAAAGATGACACTATTGTGAGCCCATACAAATCTGCATTTACGTCGACGCGATGACTTGTGACGGCAATTTTAAGAAAACTCGCACTAGACCCACAGATGATGAGTCTATCGCTGTCACAGGCACTATACATACGTCTTTGAATTACTTCTCAGACATATGCAGGTTGCCTCAAGATATAAATATAAATGAAATAAAAATGACTACACTTAAGGTTTTAGAAATGATCATTGGAACACTAAATTTTTTTAATCGGTTTAGTGCTTTTTGAGCCAATTCGTTACAAACATATATACAAACCTTCCCTTTTTATAATATTAAGTAGGTATAAATGTATTAGATTTTTATGCATGACACATTGACACACATGATAAACATTCTAAAATCCTAAAAATAGGAAAAATATGTGGTATGATCACGAGTAGCTCAGTTGGCAGAGCAACGGTTTTCAGAGGTCGTGGGTTCGAGTGTATATAATTTCCTAACAATTTTTAAGAATATAATGTATGTATAGGGCCGTGGAGTGCCGAAGGATACGAGCACAGCGTTCAAATACTTCACGATGGCTGCCAACCAAGGCTGGATGGAGGGCCAGCTGCATCTTGGCTTCATGTACTTTGGTGAGACTTGGCTCATGTCTCCTACTGCAACATTGAAAAAGAAAACACGTTCCTTGAATGTATACACGCTTATTTTGAACTAGCTGTGCCCCGCGGTTTCACCCGCGTAGAGTTAATTGCATAGGTGTCCCGCAGACCTTATGTTTTATTTAAAATAAAATTCAACACACTCCTTGAAACATCAGCTACCTGCTAGTGAAAGTCCCGTTACAATCGGTCCAGCCGTTTTGGAGATTACCCGGAACAAACAGACAGACAGAGAAAAATATTAAAACTTGGTTTTTTAGTGTTAGTAGCGTGTATACTTTCATATGCATTTAGTGAAATGCTGTTATTTTGGAATTACAAACAGACACTTAAATTTTATTTATCTGTATAGATTACGATGCATGCTTAGCTATGTGACGTAAAAGTATTTGTTGAGTTTCTCGCCGGGTTCTTCTCAACAAAAGCAACCTTCCGAAGCCGGTGATAACATTTATAATCATGTATAATGTATTGTTTGTGTCCTTCTGACGATTTGAAAGTACTTTATAAGAAGCCTAATCAAATAAAGATATTTAGAATTTTTGTTTGTGACGTCTTTCTAATTCCAATATGGCGGATCATCCAAGATGGCGGACTAGTCGTTATACTGCACTACCATAGTATCGGAATTAAATGAAAGGGCTTGCTGAGGAGAACATGAGCTGCAAGCTTTTATGTAACTTGCAATGTATGAGTGTTTGTCATTTTATTTATTTATTTATTATATTAGATTTGCCAACAGTTCTGACATAAACAATATACAGAAACTTAATTCTAGGGTTCTAAGCTATATGTAGAACCTATTACGGGCAAACACCACATGCATTATATAACAGCAGTACTGTGATCTACACTTAAATCAGTTATTAACTGATTGAGCTGAAATTTGTTTTTTTTTCTATCTAATTCCATCATATGGCGGATCATCCAAGATGGTGGACTAGTTGTTTTGTCTGCACTACCACAGTATGAGTATCAAATAAAAGGGATTTCTACATTTTCATTATAGCTTATTTTGAATTTTTTTAAGTAAATTGTTTTTTTTTTTAATAACATTTGAACTGTGTCAGGTGGTATCGGCGTCCGTCGCGACTTCAAGCAAGCCAACAAGTATTTCTCGCTAGCGTCCCAATCCGGCCACGTGCTCGCCTTGTACCATCTGGGACAGATGCACGCCCAGGGGTTGGGAGTCCTGCGTTCCTGTACCACTGCCGTAGAGGTAAGCGCTTATCGAATACTCTCAAGTAAAGGATACTGATTACAGACGATTACACGAAAGTCGACTATACTAGATTGAGCCGTGGTGGCTGTGGGGTTTGACCAGTCGCCTACTAAGGAAGCGACGTAAGTCGAATCCCAGCGGCCTGTACCAATGAGTGTTTCTAAATTTCACACCACGAGCTTTTCAGTGAAGGAACATGTGGGGAGAGCGAATGATCATGCTCATCCCCAGCAAAGACAAGATCTGCCAGCCAGGCGGGTGTCATGCCTGGGGAACCGCGGCTCCAACTGTTCTAGTTGGAAACTTGTATATATACTGCAATGCGCTTGAAAACTCTTCTGGCTCGATTTAGGTTCTCGTGTATTTGTACTAAAACTTCGCATTTGTTAGCGAGTAGCGCCATCTATGAGCGAGTGGAGAAACGCTGCTACAAACACATGTTGAGGAAACCTGCATATGTCTGAGAATTTTTCTAAGTCATGAATAGCTGCTGAGACGGCGGTGGACTCAGCATATGTCACGTTGGCACTTAATCATCTTCGGTGAAATGTGGGTGCTATTACAACACCTTTGCTTATTCCTTCAGGGACCCTTTTGGGATGGTAACAGCATATTACTTACAAGAGAAGTAGCGCATGATGGGCCCTAGTATGAAATACTAGCGGTGCCCCACAGTTTCACCCGCGTAGATTTTAACTTTATGGTTTCCCGAGGATCCCTAATGTTTTAAAAAATATATGAAGCCTAAGTTACACCTTGTAACATTAGCTATCCGTCAGTGAAAGTCCCGTTAAAATCCGTCCAGCCGCTTCGGAGATTACCCGGAACAGACAGACAGACAGAGAAAAATTTAGAAAATTGGTTTTTCTGTGTCAGTACCGTGTATACTTTCATATGTATTTAGTGAAAAGCTGTTATTTTCTAATTATAAACAGACACTTCAAATTTATTTATCTGTATAGAGTTTAAAGAAAATAATATATTGGTGTGGTGTCAGTTGTTCAAGAACGTGTGCGAGCGGGGTCCCTGGGGGAGCCGGCTGATGCTGGGTCATGCTGCCTGGAGAGCGCGGGACTCCACTTCCTCACTGCTGCAGTACCTCGCCATGGCCGAGAGGGGGTACGAGGTCGCCCAGACCAACGCCGCCTTCCTCCTGGACAATGGTATCACTCACATCATACTATGATAAATTTAAGACACACATTAAAACTGTACTGATGAAGAAAGCTTATTATACAATTTCGGATAACATAAATGATAAAGACATATGGAATTAAAACTCTGCACAAGTAGCTCCTGGCAATGACATGGTATGCAAACATGATATGTAAATCATTTGGTATAGTTTTTACGTTTTTAATTATTATTTTTTACACATGCATGCTGATACAATTTTCACTATTGTGAATAATTTATGATGTTTTTTTGTAATTATTATCATCTTACTGTGTAATGAAATGTACATGATGCCAGCTGAGTTTCTTGCCGGTTCTTCTCAGAAGGCTAGTTTCCGAACCGGTGGTAAATTCCTCGACATTCATAAGTACCTTACCAGGGCCTAAACTGAATAAATCATTTTCATTTTTCATTTTCATTTTCACTATACACTACCTCGATTAGAGAGATAAGCGAACAGCAATTCATTTTTATATTTAGACTTTGTTTCTTAACATTAATTTTCTTTCTTTCTTTCTTGAAATGCCACCAGCTAGTCAATAAATATTTTATTAAGGTTTAAAAAAAGGAGATTTCTCAATTCAATCGTATTTTTTTTCTTGAAAACATGTTCAAATCCAAGCTCAAACTCAAAAATATCTTTATTCGATTAGACTTTATACAAAGTACTTTCAAATCGTCAGAACGACACAATTACACAGGATTATACATGCTACCGCCAGGTTCGGAAGGGTACTTTTACTGAGAAGAACCTGGCAAGAAAATCAGTTATTGCTCTGTTCAAGAATATTATACAGTTTCATAATTAATACAAAATAAATCACTTAAGCATCTATAAGCCCATGGACACAGTTCCAATGGTCAATTCCGTTGTGCAGTAAGTGAACTGTTTGTAGGTGAAGGAGGTTCGTATGCCCCGGGCGAGCGTTACGCCCGCGCCCTGCAGCTGTGGGCGCGGGCGGCCGCCCAGGGCTGCGGCGCGGCCAGGGTCAAACTTGGGGACTACCACTACTACGGCCTTGGGACGCATAAGGATTTAGAAGCCGCGGCACATCACTACAGGTTGTTATTTCTTTAATCGATAATCTGATATTCGAATGGTCCTGAGTCGTGATGGCCCTGGGGCTTACATAGTAGCCTGCTACTCAAGCGACGCAATTTCGATTCCCAGCGGCCTGAAGCTATGAATTTTTGTAAAAACTTATGTGCAGTGATTTCAGACCACGTGTTTTACGGGAAAGGAAAACATCGTGAGGAAACCTGCATATGCCTGAGAAGTGAATAGACGCCTGAGACGGAGATAGACTCACCATCTGTCACGTTGGCACTTAACACGTGAAAAGTATGTGTTGTTATTACAACACATCTGCCTACACCTTCGGGGAATACAGGCGTGAGTATATGTAGGAAGATAATCTGATTTTAATTTGATTTTTTTTGATATTATGTTCGTCTTTATAGGATAGCATCAGACCAATTACACAATGCCCAAGCGACGTTCAACCTGGGCTACATGCACGAGCGCGGGCTAGGGTTGGCCCAAGATCTACACTTGGCTAAGCGATGCTACGACTTAGCTGCGGACACCTCGCCCGATGCGAGATTGCCCGCAGCCCTAGCATTGGCCAGGCTTAATGCTGCCACTGCTCTTTCACAGATTGCTGAGGTATTTTCACAGATAATAATACTTGTAAGACATATAATATAAGTTTTTGGCCCCCCATTATTATTCTGAATAGCAAATTTAACTCGATCAATAATATAACCTATGTTATTTAGCGATAATTTACCTTTCACGTTTGGATTTATTTAATCGATCTCCTACTTAGTCTAGTAGTCACAAACGTGTAACGTACTGTGCAACGTGAGGTCCTGGGTTTGATCCCCGGATCGTAACTGAAGGAATTGTATGAAGAGATACATGAATGTGGATGAACCGAAAGAAGTATGTAAGGATCGTAGCATGTGGCACTCTAACAGGCGTGAGCATATCAGGGGCGTGCATTGGATTATCAGAGGGGTAGGCAAAAACAATAAGTAGGTAGGTAGGCAGGTTAAGTACATACCTATGTGACGC
Organism: Watsonalla cultraria; assembly: GCA_964035505.1. Classification (NCBI taxonomy): domain Eukaryota; kingdom Metazoa; phylum Arthropoda; class Insecta; order Lepidoptera; family Drepanidae; genus Watsonalla; species Watsonalla cultraria. Next base: position 1,611,880 of record OZ037729.1, read on the forward strand.
GGCGTAGGTACGTACGTCTTGGTAAAGATACACATACGAACATAAACACACACACGACACGGGTGTATTCAGTGATCACAAATTGTAACTTCTGCTTACCTGCTTATATGCAATGCACGCCACGTATAACATGCCATGCATATTATATTTATGGAGAGTAGTGAAACGTTCTTCTTAAAAAAATGTATCCCGAAGCGAAGGTCCATATTTCTTCCCTCTCGATGTACAGCCGCGTTATTCATTAAGGTTTCTCGGCGTCGAACTCGACGAAAAGCGTTGGTTTCAATGTTAGGAAATTGATGCATATAACATGGAGAATAAGGTTCAATTTCAAAACCGACACTCAACGACGAGTGACGCCGAGAAAGCTGACGCTTAGTGAATAACGCGGCAGTAGTCTTATATTATCTTGTTGTGGCATTATTGGGTCCGGTTGCCCAGAATCACGTCGACCCTTGGGATCTTTTGTGCCGCCCTTGCCCTTATGCTCTACGTACCTGACTCCTCAAATACTCCCTGAACAAGTCGGCAGATCTTGCCCATGGGGAAGAGCTTGTAGTCCTCTGGTTTCGGATACGCCTTACCCAGTAGGTACAGTAGTCTACGAAGGCTCACAATTTTACGAATTTGTTTTCTTTTCAGTCAATAATGCAGAGTCCGTTAGCGGATCTAATCTTCACTTCAGAAGAGCCGTCGGTATCAAACTGGGATCTTTGGATCATCGGCGCCCTCGTCGGTGCTTTGGGCTTCGTGTTACACCAAAGATGGCTACCTCCTAACTGAACATTGGATTATAGACTTTATAGTGACGCGAACAGATCTCGATTCGGGTTGGAACTTACACGATACTTACACCCAGGGGCGTGCATTGGATTTTCAGAAGGGTAAGCAATAAGTAGGTAGATATGTACGTTAAGTATATACCGATGTGGTGTGGCGTAGGTACATACTTTTTGGTATAGACACACACACTGGTAAGCACTGCTTATCTGTTTATATGGAATTCACGCCCCTGCTTACACCTTATTACCTAATAGCCTAGGGGCCTTATTGCCTCATAAATTGAAGTGTGTGTCTCTTAAACAGTCTAGCAATCAAACACAGTGAAAATAAATGCTAACAAGTTATAAATATGATAAAATTCATCTTTAAGTTGTACATTAAAGGGAAATTGACTGTCCCGTTGTAATATCTACTATAGTTAATACATTTTATATAAATTCGAGATCGTGTTTACGTGTGCAAATAAAGTGTTTTGTGATAACTTTAAACTAGTTATGTAATGATGAGTCTATTAATTATTTCATTTTTAAAACTTGCGACTATTATTTTGATTCTTGTGGAAAAATGTCACATTAACTTTGTGGCATTCAACAATACCACAAAGTTTTTTCAAAATGGCCACCAACCATATAGTGGTCGCTTTAAAAACCCTTCTCATCCGGGAATTCGTTTCGCAAACTAATGCTCGCGTCGCAACTAGCATTTGTTTAGCAAACTTATGCTCACGTCGCAACTAGCATTTGTTTAGCAAAATTATGCTCACGTCGCAACTAGCATTTGCTTAGCAAACTAATGCTCGCGTCGCAACTAGCATTTGTTTAGCAAACTTATGCTCACGTCGCAACTAGCATTTGTTTAGCAAACTTATGCTCACGTCGCAACTAGCATTTGCTTAGCAAACTTATGCTCACGTCGCAACAATTGGTTTATCAAACAAAACATTTGGATATTACGTCGAATTTAAAGGAAGTTTTAGTAGATGTCCTCGCCAAATTATGTTATAGTTAGCGACGTGAGCGAGTGTGAACGTAACAAATGTTCATGTTTGAATTTATATATTTTTCGTGAATGATAACAAATCCTGACAAATATATTTAATTCAAAATATATGTTACTAACGGACGTCACGCGGTTTCACCCGCGTAGTTTCCGTAGTAGTACTGAGATAAAATATAGCCTATATTAATCAGTGATAATGTAGCATCCAAATGGTGAAAGATTTTTTTAAATCGGTCCTGTACTTTTTACCCAATTTGTTACAGACATACATACAAATCTTTCCTTTTAATAATATTAGTATAGATTATTATCAGTTTACGAAAGGAAGCGTTTCCTTCGAGACTCGTAAAGATGCGGAATAATTTAACAAAACGTGCTTTATATCAAATGCAATTCAATAAAACCTTTTGTAAATATTATATCCTTACTAAGCGCTCGTTTATTCGCTATTTTGTCAATATACTGTACTTGCTATGCGGTAGGAGTAGCGGGCAAAAGCTGTATCATATTATAAATCTCGTGACTGTTGTAAATAATTTAGTATGTATATTGAAACGTAATTAAGGGTGTTTGTAGGCTGACTAGACTTTCTACCTACTGCCTTCCCTATGGTTAAGTTAAAACCAAATTATTTAATGAAAATATGACAAATAGCTAATATGGCTTGTAAAATATCTTGTAAAAAAAGCGCTTGAGAGCAGGTTTGTCTTCTGGTCGGCCATTTTTTTGTTAAAATGCATTTGAAAAATTGAATTGTTTTATTGTGCGGTAACGCATCGGGTTGTTTTACTTATGTTTATGTTTGGAAATAAATATTAGTGGTATACACATGTTCTATTTAAATCATCCCAAATATAAGATTAGTAAGATATATTCTGGTTTTATTTAACGAGTTTATAACTCATTTGAAATAAACAACACCTTTACCCACGCATCAAACGTTCCATCGAAAATTCCAACTTATATATATCCGTATAAGAATCATCATTTCCCTGGCCTTATTCCCATACATTGTTGGGATCGCCACTTGATTCACCCCGATTTTTTTTTATTTTTTTAGGATATGGTCTCTCGCAGTTGGTAGGGGGGAGTTACCTCCACTGCTTAACCGTACTATGGGACGAGACCCAAGGGCCTCCAGCCGAGCTTAAACTTAAATACTAAGCAACACAGCTAAGGGCGCCCCGGTGCGGGGCTCGAACCTCGGCTTAGGGTTGCTGGGGGATGAGCTAGGGAGCTGGATCTGAGTGGTATTATTTAGGGACATGTTTAAGGCTAGTGGCTTTGATTCAACCCGATGTGGCTGATCACCTGATTTTTATACGGAGCAACTGCCCTCTGACAATCGGCCAGGATTAAACGATTTGTCAAACTTTCATAGGCTTCCGCAAGTAACATCCTCACGCTTCGCTAGTAGAAACGATAAAAATGTACGGGAATGTCATTTCGTCGTTGCGCGTACAAAAGTCGCTATGTGTATTCCATGAACTTTGTATCAAAATTTCCAGCAATGTTTAATCTTGTCATTATCTATACAGATAAATAAAATTGAAGTGTCTGTTTGTTATACTAAAATAACAGCTTTTCACTAAACGCATATGGAACTATACATGCTACTGACACTAAAAAAACAAGTTTTAAAATTTTTCTCTGTCTGTCTGTCTGTTTGTTCCGGGTAATCTCCGAAACGGCTGGACCGATTTTAACGGGACTTTCACTGGCAGGTAGCTGATATATCAAGGAGTAACTTAGGCAAATTTTATTTATTTAAACTATTATGGTTCCGCGACAATAAGGATGAAACTAAATCTACGCGGGTGAAACCGCAGGGCACAGCTAGTTAATAATAATACCTATCCAACATTAATCTAAAAAAATCTCTGTAAATTTGTTATATGTATCAATGGTAAGAATATTATTTTTTTGATTACTCGGGCCATATTTCGAGAAAATCATATTCTGTGTCTCCTAAAGTGTGTAACAACCCAGCTACTTTTGAACACGCAACGACGAATGTCGCCGTTTCTATTAGCACAAGCTCGAGATAATGTTAACTTTGTCTAGGCCCACTGTAAAGATCGTCGGGACGGGGGTCTCGACGCCGACGCAAGGCCCTCGCGGTTGAAGGGCGCGTTCGTGTTCCGACGCGCCCTCCCAGAGAGTAAGCCGGGTACAGCCCGGGCCAAAAGAGAGGCCCAACGGCCAATCGTTAGGGGGGGCCACGCAAGCTTACAAACGCGATCGCACGCCCCCCTGTTAAAGCGACGAGAAGGAACACCCGTGGGTTTTAGCCGGTATGAGTCCGGCATAACCCTTCCGCTGCCCCCGCGGCGGTTGGTTTATCCATGACGGATTTCCACGGAAAAAAAAAAGAAAAAAAAAAAAAAAAGGCCCACTGTAAAGATTGCCAAAGATGTAGAATGTATTTTAAATTATGTCATTGCGTTGCGAGAAAGAAAAAGTATACTTGACTTCTGGTCAGAATAAATTATGTGATGTCACTTGACTGTTACTGCTCAATAGTTGTTCGCGGGTAGTTCGTATAATTTCTTTAATGACATTGCTTATTCGAAATACTTGCAATTTAATTAAAATTTGTTAAAATAGTTCGTTAGTGCTGTGTAGATATTTTTCTTCATTCCAAACAACGTATATAGTACTTATGTTTATTTTAACACCTATTAGGAATTAGTGGACCCGTTTAATCTGCGCGCGGGTGAGTGCAATTCAATTTGTTTTCGTTATTGCTTGATTCTTTGAGTTTACCACTCCCAAAATTGGTCTATCAAGTCTTGCTTTAGCATCACGAGATTAGACTTAGAGAGTTCCTCACTTACCGAATAAAGGTGTTATTATTTGGGTTTAATCAGCGCGGCTGCCAACAAGTATATATGAGCAGATATCCCCACTATATTTTCTGAGCGCGCAAAACTAACGACACCTATAATTTTGACCGTATAATAATTGTGACTTACGAGTGATTCATAAAAGAAAATCTGCTTTATTCTAATCAAGACTTTATTACAACATGTGTAAAAGCTAATTTTGTGTATCATGTGCAATGTGTCTTCTCCAATTCTTCGATCTTCCTCGCGATGTCTTCTGCTGAGAAGGCGTAGTCGACCAGCTTGTGAGACGCGTCCTCTTGATCCGACTTGGTTTTCTACAAATAGATATTATGCTTTAGATATCTACGCATCAGTACATCTATATCTATACAGATTAATAATGTGTCTGTTTGTAAATTCCAAATTAACAGATTTTACCTTTACAACATACATATGAAAGTATGTAAGGTACTCACTCAATTTGATAAAGAAGAATCGGTCGTTACTCCCTAACAATCGCAAGTTTACGAACAACTCGAAGACGATCTAAATCTATGAGAGTTTCCAAGTAGAATCATTGATGTAAGACTTTAAAAGAGGTAGATAAGTATGTCACTAGCGTGCCGAAATTGGAGCGTTCACTTAATTCAATCTCTTAATTGACACAACTCTAGCCTCTGTCCTCAGATGCTCTCAAGTTTTTATAGCTGCATCACGGGCGGATTTGATACGTTGGCTGCCCTAGGCCTACGAAAGATCGCCCCCCCCCCCCCCCCCCTATGTGCTGTAAAGCAAAATTAAATCAACTATAGAAACTAAATAAAAATTTAAAAAAAATAACGATTGTCGGTAAATGATTTAATTATCTCAATCAGTATTTAAGATACGGATTCTAACCACGCAGAGCAACTAATAAAAAAAAAACATGACCAAATTTTGCCGCCCTAGGCCCGGGCCTTCTCGGCCTATAGGGAAATCCGGCCCAGTGCATAAGGGACCTTTTTTTAGGTCGATTTGTGGGGCATAAGGTATATATACTTTTACTAGATAGAACAGTTCCCAGGCTGGCTAGCATATCTTCCGATTACTGAGTATGATAACTTACTCTTCCCACAAACCATAAAATATTCTTACCCAAAACTGCGCATATTCAGGCGACAAGGACTGCAGGTATGCAATCTTGTCCTCCATGTCTTTAAGGCGCTTGTATATATCCGGCGCCACTGGGCCTATGTTGAGGTACTTCTCTATGGTGAGCACTCGCTCGGCGATCGAGCCGGGTAGGCCGGTCGACTCCGGTAGGCAGGCGGGCTCCTGCTGCACCGTCATAGGACCCCATTCGTTGTGCACTTTGCGGACTGGAACAGGAAAGATACATTTTGCAACACAATATTATTATTCGGGTTTCGTAAAGGTAAAAAAAGAAACCCTTATAAGATTCTATTCTCCGTTGGTCTGTCCGTATATCACCACTGTTTTTCTCACGAACGGGACCTAGCAAGTTGAAATGTATGTTGAGATGCTGAGGCTAGTCCCTATTAGGTGTGACTGAAACAGGTAAATACATCCTGCAATCCAAAATCATCTCTATTTTTTTGACAGCAGACATTCATAAATAAATATGCTCACGTCTGTATTCCCCGAAGGGGTAGACAGAGAGAACACCCACTTTTCACCGAAGATGATTAAGTTCCGACGTGACAAATGGTGAGTCTATCGCCGTCTAAGGCACTATACATATGTCTTTTAATTACTTCCCAGACATATACAACTTTCCTCACGATGTTATCCTTCACCGTATAACACGTGGTGTGAAATCACTGCACATAAATTTTTAGAAAAACAAATTGGTGCACCGCTGTACAAGACAAATTATATTCCAACATACTTTTTAAATGTCCCTTTGAGTCGCTCCTCCTGACGAACTGCGTCCTCACTCTGGCACAGCTCTCCATATCCTCCGTCTCGTCCCCTCGGCTCGGTGTGAAGTCGTGTATATTGCTAATGTTCACTTGAGCTCGCTTCCTCTCTATGAAATTCTGGATACGTTGTTGTAACTCCTCACTCGATACATTGATTTGTACCAAGTGTTTGTCTATGGGTTCTGTGGTTGATGTTTGCTCTGTGGTTGGTGGGCCTGTAGGAGATAGTAAGAATAAGAGAGAAATTCAAAAATTCTATTGAATAGCTGACTGAAACGAGGATGAGGGAAGAAAATCCCTGGGGAGGGATATTCTTCTTATAGTGTAATTTGCATGTAGTATTCTCGAAGGTATTTACTCGGCCCGTAGGCCAATTTAAATTTAAACGTTCCCTTTCGAAGGTCTTCCTAATTCGCTGTCCGATTTTGAATTAAACATGCGATTAATTAACTTTGGACTTCTACGAAACGGCTCTTTATAACAGGTGTGTCAAATGTAAAGTTTCACAAAATATTCAATAGATGGCGGTAACCAGTAATAAATTTTAGTTACATAAATGATTCACTAGATGGCGTTCAGTTACTCGATTGAACGTCAGAAAAAAAAAACCAACTTACAAGTATTTTACCGATATTTGCACTTTTTTGTAGCTCTTTTAGATATTCAAACAATGTTTGGTAATAAATTATGCAAATTGCTTCAAGTTCAATGGCTGTACATAGCATGTCACTGACTCATGAGTAATGATTATAAATAAACTACAATTCTTAATCGTATGACGATTTGTCAGACTTATATGACGCTGGGCAAAGGTTTCATATCCAAAGAAAATCGTATAGTGTAAAAGGATTGAAATTGTATATTGTGCGTACAGGTGCCATCAAGTTATGAGCGCTCAGCGAGAGTAGTGGGGGTAACTGCGTGTGTTTTTTTATTTTATTCGGGTCGAACCAATCTCGTAAAATGACTTCTACGCATTCAAGGTCAGAGCTCAGAACTCTTGACAGGGACCTGTAGTCATCTAAGCATTGCTAAAACTGACCTTAGCCTTAATTTTCAAATGTTTTATCAACTTTGTTTCATGATCTTAGCTTAATAAATCCACAACTATTAAGGTACTCTTTAAATATAATTATTTCATACTAGCTTCCATCCACGGCTTGGCCTGCGTCGATTAACAATAACTGCTACTCGCTAATTATGTAGCTTTCGAACGTAAGGTTTTTTTAATCTGTCGTTAGTTGTCGAGTTATTCGTAAGAAACAGACAAACAAATCTTTCTTCTATATAGATAACGTTATTATTCAGAAAATTCCATAATGCATGTCTTATTAGTTAAATGTATCTATGTTACACCGTAATGTAACGTTATCGGTCGTTTGCTACAGTTCATGACCCGGAATAGAACCGGCGATCAAGAGCATTAATAAAAAACTGAATGGAAAACAACATTATTTATTAAATTGTGCTATTAATAACTAACATACAACAGGTTTAATACAACTTTAAATTATGTTAAATTATAAGGGCGTTGTAAAAGTTGAAAAATTTTTCTAGAAGGAAAATGATAAATCTAAAAAACCCTTCGTCACGTGTAAATGGGTGTTATAACACCCAATTCCCACCATAACATAATATATAAGATGGGGAAAAAATAATTTAACATCGTGTTAACTTAATTTCAAACAAATTTCTCTACCAAGCTAAATACAAGACTACCCTCAGATTTCATAGGAATACCAAAATACGCTTAGCATTAAACTTTAAGCAGGTTGGTCTTACTTAAAAGTAGTTTTATTCGACATTGGAAAACCACCTCTAGTTATTAACTAATAGAGTTAAATATGCCTTAGGCGACTCGGCCGACTATGTCGGTACCTGACCAACTATGTTTATCTCACTCTATCCCCACGCTTATAACGAGGACACCATGCGTTGAGCACTCCAACTACAGACTATAACTTATTAACCTAACTTTTAAAAAACAAATTTCAAAGTGACATCACAAGTTTGCTCTATTCTACATGCATATATATGTAACTGGATATTTCAGACAATTTTTTGGGGAATATTTATGGAAATTAACATTTGAATAGGTAACTTTATTCACAACATCTTCGGAACCTTGCCTACTAGCCTCGAGCCCTCTAATAACATATTTTAATTTTATTGTTTTTAGTGTTAGTACTATATTTTTTAATCGATTATCATGTAATATATTTGAATTGAATAAGTTATATAGATTTTGCTTGAAACTGTGGTGGGTTGTGTGGAGGCGTGTAGTAACTTAATATTTTCTGAAGACTATTAGTTGGGATTACTCCTGATTCTAATGATATATCCAATATCCAATTTCGATGAAATGTACATGATGCCAGCTGAGTTTCTTGCCGGTTCTTCTCAGAAGGCTAGTTTCCGAACCGGTGGTAAATTCTCGCCGTTCATAAGTGCCTTACCAGGACCTAAACTGAATAGATATTTTTTATTTTCAATACATATGTATATGTAACGAAAACCAACATATTATATTGGCTCAAGAAATTAAAAGCCATTAAGGATTGCCACTAAACCCACTAAGTTAGTAAAACATGCTGTACAATACGATTAATATTTTTCAAACACGGTATCTAACATCTCCAAGAATCGCCTGGAAAATCCTGTCACAACTTAATTAAAATTTTGGTATTTTTTTGATAAATAACTATAACTAAAAAGTGTACCTGTGTCAAAGTTAATACTATATTAAATACATAACAAAGTATATAATAAATTTAAACAATATTGCTATATAAATAACAGTTCATACATCATGCAATACATTACTTACATACATACATATATAGAACTGATAAAAATATAACTTAAAAAAAAATTTCATAAAAATTCTTCCCTACAGCTCCCTTTACATTGTAGCACTTAAATCTGGCAAATATACACCCACACTCACAATAAATATCGTATATTTAGTGCAGGTAGTTTGACAACTAGATCAAATAATTTATTTAACTAATATTATTCCCTGGATGAGCCCCTACCATCTTATTGCCATGATACTTATTATGAGACAGATGTATATGACGTGTATGCATCTGTCACTGTCACACAGTGGAACTATGATGGTAATAAGCTTATGGTAAGGTCCCTGTGCCTCTGATATGAGTTATACCACCATCTTAATCTATATTCGAAGCATTACCGCACCGCGAGGCGCTGGATATTGTCTCATACATATATTATGCGGTGACGCTAGCGAGTATAGATTAAGCGAAGTGTCAAACTACGAAAACTTATAGTCCCTATACATCGATTAAAAATAACTTAAAAATTAAAATCCTCTTTCATAGCCTTCCAAGTTGATAAATAAACGTAAAAAAGAAATAAATAGCTGCAATAATGCGAAATCTATAGATTAACTTTTTATCTATTATCACTTTTAGCGATAGATTGGCCGTGTACTCTTATTACCGCGCCACAAGGTTGCAATTGCTTTGCGAACTTACACGGACTTTCCGGGCTTTTTAGTTGCTTAATTCAACCTTGTAACACTACGTAACATTGTAGACAACAAAAAAGATGTAATTTCAATTCAATATAAAATAATCATAAGTATATAAGTAGCGTACCTATTGCTCAATAGTATTTCTATTCAAACCTAATAATAATATTTTACAGAAAGGTCAAATTCGGAGCACTCGTAACCGAAGGACGTGTATGAAGAGATGCATGAATGTGGATGAAGCGAAAGAAGTATGTAAGGATCGTAGCATGTGGCGAACGGTGGTCTCTACCGCCATAGGATACAGGCGTGAGCATGTTTGTATGCACACCTATTGCAGCCTTGAGACACATTCAAAACACGGACCTAAAAACCTTTGCCCAGGACAATTCCTACGAAGAAATCACAAGATAACGTTTGTTAAAAATATTCCGTCTTACCTTTCCACGGGATAGGCATTGAAACTTGTTTGAAAGCCTTACAAACTAGCCCGGCGGTTACCGTGGACACAGACGGGCGGTTTTGCGGAAAAGCAGCCGCTACAGAGTGCCTAGTTACAGTTCTTCACTGCTGCCATCACAAGCGCCATCTGTCTCATCACAAATCTACGTTTACGTCAACGCGTTGACTTGCGACGGCCGCAGTGAAAAACTCGCACTAGGCAGTTAATAAAATCAAACGCCGATCCGGCCGTTAGCTCTACGTTTGGTGGACCACGCACATTCAGGGTTTTCCTTCCAAGCGGGTGCTCCGTCGTCGTACACCTCCTTTTTCCATATCGGGACGGAAGCTTTCAGCTGGTCGATGCAGAGGGAGACGGCGTCGATGGCGTCGCGCCGGTGAGGACTGCTCGCCGCTATCACTACCGATGCCTCGCGGCACGGCACGTTACCCAGTCTGGAAACATTATACTTTGTTGATGATAGAGGTAGGGTAGGTGTATCTGTGAAGGGTCGCTCACTACCCTTTAGCTGAGGTCAAGTCATACTTGTGTACAGTTACTGCTTTTGGGGGCGTTTGTTCTGAACTAACTATGGAATATTAAATTGTTAGCTCGCCACTCATCGTCGGGCACGGTAGGCTTTTGTAATTGTAATACGTACCTAAATGTACGTTTGAATAAACAGTGTGTATCTCAGACTGTAATTACTCATACTCTACCACCAAATCATTTAAGTCATTTAACCCCCTTTGAAGTATGAAAAAAAGGTGAGGAACATATTACTAACTAGCTGTGCCCCGCGTTTTCACCCGCGTATTTCATGGTTGCACGCGGATCCCTAATGTTTTAAAAAAATCTAAGTAAACTAAGCCTAAGTTACTCCTTGTAACATTAGCTATACGTCAGTGAAAGTCCCGTTAAAATCGGTCCAGCCGTTTCAGAGATTACCCGGAACAAACAGACTGACAGAGAAGATTTTTAGTGTCAGTAGCGTGTATACTTTCATGTGCATTTAGTGAAAAGCTGTTATTTTGGAATTACAAACAGACACTTCAATTTTATTTATCTGAATCTGAATAGATAGTATTAGAGATCGCGGTTTCGATACTTGTTTAAGGAAGATGTATGTTAATATGAAAGATACACATATTACCAGAATAAAAATCATTTGGCGTTACAGCAATAAAGTCCATACATACAAAAATATGATAAACACTTGTTGGGAACATCGACCTTTCGTGATAAACAAACAGCAATGTATACTAGTACGTTACACTGAACTGACGAGGTCGTATGTAACAATAACAAATTGTCCACATCCTTCGTGAAACCCGAACAATACAACAGTTGTGTGGTAAATTATTTGTGGATTAACCAGGGGCCCAACCATAAGCTCTTATTGCAATGTTAATTCAGTTGTGCGACAGTGACAGATGTATACACGTCACATACGTCTGTCTCATAAATGAGTGAAACTATCATGGCAATAAGAGCTCATGGTAAGGCCACTGATCATTTGTTATGAAATCACTTTATACATACTTTTTTACTAAAATGTTTTCATTAGTTTGAAAAACTAGGCCATATCCGATGGTCGAGCAGTTTTCGAAAAATTTACCTAACTGGGCCGAATTATTGCCACCATGACCTCTGTATACAAAATTTCATTAAAATCGTTGACGCTGTTTCCGAGATTCAGATTATATACAATACTAGCTGTGCACCGCGGTTACACCCGCGTAGATTTAGTTTCATACTTATTGTCGCGGAACCCTAATATTTTAAATAAATAAAAGTAGCATAAGTTACTCCTTGAAACATCAGTTACCAGCCAGTGAAAGTCCCGTTAAAATCGGTCCGGTCTTTTCAGAGATTACCCGGAACAAACAAACAGACTTAAACTTGGTTTTTTAGTGTCAGTAGCGTGTATATCTACGTTCATATGCATTTAGTGAAAAGCTGTTATTTTGGAATTACAAACAGACGCTTCAATTTTATTTTTATTTTAATATAGGAGAATTTGAAAATAGGAAAATAATCTGCCAAATTTCATATTACGATTATTTAAGTGTAACATTTTCTAAGGTTTGGAAATGTTAATTCTAACCAGTATTAGAGACGTATTATCTACGGAACCCAAACTAAGCATAACGATACAACTACCTTACAACACGACGATAAAAAAACCTTAGGTTTAAATTTTTTTTTATTCTCATCAAGACAGTATGTCTTACATGAGATAACATGGTTAATAAAACATTATAAAAATGTTAGCCAAATACGGGTACATTTCATTTAAAACCGATTGAATGCGGAGTTGCTCAACAATGCATAACCTTCTTCGTAATCTTCAAGAAATTATACAGTTACAACTTGCAAAATGATATTACACATTTCAATTTTAATAGGCCACGCAATGTAACACATGTAAGTACTCTAACAGCAAAATAATGGCAATCTTCATGCGCTGTCATGCAAACAAATAAATACCTAATGGCGGTAGCACGCTCTTAGTTCATCTCAAATTGAATACCAAGATACGAGTACTAAGATAACGATGTAAATAGTTAAATTAATATTAATTCAACTTGATATATGCCGTTTCAACAAACTTAAGACGTTGCTCCACACATGTGCAAATACATCCGCGTTATTCACTAAGGTTTCTCAGCGTCGCACTCGCGTTGAGTGTCGGTTTTAAAGACACGAAATTGAACCTTATCCTCTATGTATTAAGTATCAATTTCCTATGATTGAAACCAACGCTCGTCGTCGAGTTCGACGCTGAGAAACCTTAGTAAATAACACGGCTGAAAGTAAATGCTAGCAACCAAACTGTGAAGGTTATTTACTATGATGTTAATGATGATATTGTAGGTAATAAGAAGTAATTTACACATTGTTACTTATCGATAGAGCTGTCTAGCGATAATGCTTCTATACTTCTTAGTACTTCTTCTATTGGTATTTTTACCGACTTATAAAAAATCGTAAAAAGTGGTTTTATGTTTAAGGGCCGTGATCGGCCTAAATAGTCGCCGGCTACGAAGGGGCGCAAGTTCGAATCCCAGCGGCTTGTACCAATGAGTTGTTCTAAATACTTGTGCGGTGATTTCACACCACTTGCTGAAAACATCGTGAGGAAGCCTGCATATGTCTGAGAAGTAATTCAAAGACGTATGCATAGTGCCTGAGACGGCGATAGACACGGATACTCACGGACAAAAGTTTCATTGATAAGTTAAGAATCAAACCTAAGTTTCGTTCCCCATGTATATTAAGTTTTTGACATAGGTATTCCAACGTCGCATGACCATGCGTTTTAGTGTGACTCAAAATGTGTTGATACTGGGGGTCTACTCGCTTTCTCCGACAACGAAACTTCACAAACGGACGAAAATAAAACGTAGTTATCGTATTGCTTTGTTTTTATCAAACTCAAGTTTCCGTTTGTTTAATAATTTAATTAAAGTAGGTATTGAATTTATAGACGACAAAGAATTTTCTAGCGGACCACGTTCGGGCGTAATTTTAGAACTAATAAGAACCGTGGTAGGAACTTAGCGAACTTTCGGCCGAACCTTTTTTTCGCAGAAAGCGAGTAGGCCCCCTGACTCGGTGGCAAGATGTAGTTTAATTCCAAAGATGGCGGATCAACAGTTTGTGCCATATCAAAACGCACGGTCAACCGACGTAATTTTAACATTTAAAAATCTATATTTCTGGTACCGCTTCTTTTCACGACTTTACTTATCTAACTTCAATGTTAAAAAACCACATACACAACGTAGAAGCTTGATTGAATGAAAAAAAGACGAGGCCTGATTTGAAGATGATTGATGAAAATTAATTATAATCCCTACTAATATTATAAATGCGAAAGTAACTCTGTCTGTTACGCTTTCCCGCTTAAACCTCTCAACCGATTTTGATGAAATTTGGCACAGACAATCTTTAGATCCTGAGAAAGGACATAGGCTACCTTAAAAATATTAGGTTTCCGCGACCATAAGGATGAAACTAAATCTACGCGGGTGAAACTGCGGGGCACAGCTAGTATTGTATAATGTTGACGCAATATCTATTGAATAATCTTTTTTATTAAAATGTTTTTCTATCACGAAGGATTTCCTATAGATGTTTTGTGATGAGCAAAAACATTGGACCTTTAATTATCTATTTATACGTTGGTTATATATTATTACTTTTGACAGCTCGTAGTTTTTCGTGTATTCTCGAATAATATCTAATATCAGCCTGCATAGAAGATATTTATATAAAGAACTAGCTGACCCGCCAGACGTTGCCCTGTCTTAATTATGAGAATGCAGCACGTATTCTGTCAATTCTATGGCAAACGTCATAAGGTTACATCAAAAAGTTTTTATTGTCCAAACGCTAAGGTTAGATTTAAGAAGAAAGAAAGAATTTAATATGGTGGTTTTAAGTATTCTTAAATTTTCAAATTTTCCAAGCAATTTTCTTATTTTTTCTTTCATAAGAACCATATCCAGATATTAACGAACACAACAAAAAAATATTATCGACATCGGTCCAGCCGTTCACCCGTGATGTCGTGACCAAGGGAAATGGGGATTCATTTTTATATATATAGATAAACAATATAAATATACCCAAGCTAGCAAAAAAGCTATATTATATGTTCAAAGCTGAGTATCTTGCCAGTTCTTCTCAGAAGGGTAGTTCACAAAACAAGTTAAATAAATAATTATAACATTCATGTGACTAGCCTTCTGACTCTTTGGTCTAGAGGTCGCAAGCGCTACTGCGGAATACAAGGTCCTGGGGCCTTACCATGAGCTCTTATTGCCATGATAGTTTCACTCATTTATGAGACAGATGTATGTGACGTGTATACTTCTATCACTGTCGCACAACTGAATTATCATTGCAATAAGAGCTCATGGTTGGGCCCCTGGGTTCGATTCCGGAGTCGGGCAAAGTGATGGTTTCTTCATCGAGATTTAGTAGGTACTAGTTGAGCCCGCGATTACAGTTGCGTATGAAAATGAAAATGAAAAATATTTATTCAGTTTAGGCCCTGGTAAGGCACTTATGAATGTC
Source organism: Watsonalla cultraria (assembly GCA_964035505.1). Lineage (NCBI taxonomy): Eukaryota > Metazoa > Arthropoda > Insecta > Lepidoptera > Drepanidae > Watsonalla > Watsonalla cultraria. The sequence continues at coordinate 1,627,435 of OZ037729.1, forward strand.
GAAAATTTACCACCGGTTCGGAAACTAACCTTCTGAGAAGAACCAGTCAGGAACTGGCACCATGTACATTTCATCGGTACAATATATTATAATATTACCTGTGGTATATGGCTATGCTGTGTATAGCTGGCCACTTGGCTCTGATGTCGTCACATATAGCCTTCATGGCCTTCAGAGCCATCGACTCGTACGCTTCATACTCTAACCGGAGCACCTGAAATTAAAACGTAATTCAATACAATAAAGTCCTTTTTTAAATAATACACTCAGTTTCTGAAAAAATAAAGCTTTTTGCTTTAGTAAATCACAAAAAAATGTAAGCCCCAATGTAAGTCAAATGTTCTATATGTAGAACTAGTTGTGCCCCGCGGTTTCACCCGCGCAGACTTTAGTGTGTTATATGACGTTTTTTTTCAGGTTTCAAGAGAACGGTATAATGTATCCTATGTCCTTCTCCTGGTTCTAAGCTACCCACCAATTTTCAGCCAAATCGGTTCAGCCGTTTTTGAGTTATAAGTAGTGTAACGAACACGACTTTCTTTTATATATATAAGAAGATATACAAACTTATTTATGTTCGGTCTGCTGGAGCCCTCGTCAGCGCGCTCAACACGGTCACTACTCATATAGACATATTTTCTTACTCTCTGAACGACTTCATGAAGGCTACATATAACACAGTGTGTGAATAAATAGTCTTATGCTGTTTAGTGTATAAGTATGTACTTGTAATTAGAATATATATAACTGTAATGTAACTATAATATAGTAGCTACACTATCACCTTAGGTTAGCCTGTAATTATAGTGTATGTAAATAAATAAATAAATAATAAATAAATGTTTTGTTACTTAGTCATATTAAATTTGAAAGGTGTGGAACACGTTTATATATTTGTCTTTTGTACAATGTGACATTTGTTTATACCGTGGCATAGCTACATTAAACTGAGTCTTTCTCCAATTAAATTCTGATCTCTTCTGTTTTATCCCCTATCTTCTTCCATAACTCTCCTACACTATATACACTTGTGAAGCTATAAAGACAAGCAGTACCTGTTCCCAAATATGACGCGAATGCCTGTCATTTAACATTTTCCTCCTCAATAAATCGGACATGTCGATTTCAATAGCACAACTTATCGTAACTCAACAAAATAATATTTCAAAAATGCCTGCCAATCCTGCCATAATGCAGGGCTGAACACAAATAGTGTTTGTCATTAGTTACCAGGGGCTTACCACGAGCTCTTATTGCCATGATAGTTTCACTCATTTATGAGACAGATGTATGTGACGTGTATACATCTGTCACTGTCGCACAAATTATCATTGCAATAAGAGCTCATGGTTGGGCCCCTGAACGCAACATGAAAGATTAATCAATGTTTGTTCTATTACAAAAGCGAATTGAACTGCATGGGTAATTATTCGGATTGTATTGCAACACCGAAGAGCAATTGATTACCTAATTATTTATTGAGTGCTGCCGCAACGAAACGTAAAAGGCAATTTCGGACATTCAACTAGGTAGTTAAGTAAGGTATAATGCTGGATTATTGTAAGTAAGGTATATTGCTTGGAACTTAGTATGAAAAAAAAATTTATTCTGACCACGGCACCAATTCAGTGAAACCTCTGCTTACCCCTTCGGGGACCCTTTTGGGATGGCTTGAGCATAAAAATATAAATAAAATATTCAAAGATTATTAAGTTCAAACATTTTTTTTTGGAAATTCCGCATTCGGTACTACGTTGTAGGTTTTAGCTAAAATCATTATGTAAATCATGGGTGATTTTTACACTTTTTAGAATATCATTATAACACACGGTTAAGTTACAAATTAAATTACTTGTAAACACATTTTACCCTGCATTAGCAACTATAGCGATTTGAATTGTAATATTGTATTGTAAGGCAGTGAATAACATTTTTCTGCAAAGTGTCATGTTTACTTACTTATTATTCGAAAGTAAAGAACATTCTCGTCAAAGTGTACATATTTGTACAACTGCTCTTATCTTAATTAATTTGTAGACACATTTTTATATTAAAATGCTACTCAAACATGACATCAGTAGTATAACATCATTTATATTCTATGATAATTAAAAATATGGTATTTATTTCACTCGGGCAAGGCTCCGAGAGGGTTTCCGTGTTGGTAACTTTATTTGGCATTGTCAAAATAAAATCTCTTCATTTATAATTAAAATTTTTAATTTTTCGCATTAATTTTCATTATGCTGCAACACTATATAATTATTGTTATCCAAATACCAATATCATACATCCATACATATGCTTACGCCTGTATTCCCCGAAGGGGTAGGCAGAGCTGTTGTAATAACAACACCCACTTTTCACCGAAGATGATTATGTGCCAACGTAACAGATGGCAAATTTATTGACGTTTCAGGCACTATACATGTCTTTTGATTTACTTCTCAGACACTTGCAGGTTTCCCCACGATGTTTTTCTTCAGCGTAAAGCACGTGGTAAGAAATCACTGCACATAAGTTTTTTGCGCTGAGATTGCCGACAGACCACCGAACTTTTGTCGCTTGCGTAGCAGGCGACTGCTCAGACCCCACGGATATCATAATTGCCTTCCTTTATTATAAAAACAAAAAACTTGTAATAAGAGCGATAAACCACTATAAGCAACCGTTCTTGACATAAATGATTGTGACAGACAGACATCAATTCGAGACTAATGCCCGGTTTACATTATTCCAGTCCAGTGATCTAGCGAGATTCCAGTCCAGTGCTGGACTGGATCTGTAACGTCTACATTATTCCAGTTATTTAGAAGCCGTTGAAGTGTGAACACTATAGTGACAATGATTTCAAGAAGAGATTGGCACTGGATTGGCCGTCTACATTATTCCAGTTGCACTGGATTGGTCGCACTGGATTCAAAAGTAGACCGCGAATCCAGTTACTGGACTGGAATGCTTACTGGATTCAGTTCATTCCAGTGCCGGTTTACATTTTTCCAGTAAGCAATCCAGTACTGGACTAGATCGCTGGACTGGAATAATGTAAACCGGGCATTAGGGTTACCTAATCGTTACGTAAGTAAGGTCGTGACTCAATGTTATCGTTTAAAGGGTTTACGCTCTTAACGCACACATTTGGGCAGGACACCAAATCTTAGTTCAAATGTTAAGGTAATATAATCAATAACATACTGATAACGTACGAGACACGTAGAATATTGACGCAGGCCTAATACAACAAAATTTGGTTTAACCTACTAATATTATAAAAGAAAAAGTTTGTGATTATGGATGTATGTTTGTTACTCTTTCATGCAAAAACTACTCAATGGATTTTAGTTAAATTTTACAATAATATAGATTATACATCAGAAGAACACACAGGCTGTAAATTTATAAAGATATTGTTTGAATTGTCCAAAATATAGAGATACTAAATGAAATGCTGCGCAGCATTTTTGCCGCGGAAATCACAGTTCATTTGACAGTAGCTTGTTAAAGCAAGCAACCTGTCACTTTTGTTAGGTTTTAAATTATCCGCGGACACTTAGAAACGAGGATGTAAGAGAGATTTTGATAAAATCTGAAAAATAAGTCATCAGTCCAAAACGAATTGGTCAAGGCAAAATCGATATTCCAGATTTTACTTGTCTGCTCTCCGTCTCTCTCCTTGTTTGTATTCCTTCCTTCCTTTTCTTTATTCCTTCAATAATAGTAGCAATGTTTTTCAAGGAAATATTTAAGCTATATAATTCATTGAATTTCTTCAAAATAAGTTCCTTATTTCAACGTATAATAACATCGTATGCAATTCCGAATGTTAAGGGATTATCGAATCAAAGTGATAAATATTTATATATCAACCTATGTATTAAGATAAGTATGAACTGACATAATATAATATCCACTATCAGATTATGCTATCAATATGTCATTGCGTATTTCAGTATCTGTCAATCAACTTTGACTTGAACGCATGAATGACAACTAATTCGTGAACGCGTCAAATTATGTCATCGAATGTCAAATGGTGTCAAATTATACTAAACTAGCATAATATGTATTTTTATACCTGCATATGTCTGAAAAATAATTCAAAGACGTATGTATAGTGGCTGAGACGGCGATGGACTCACCCTCTGTCACGTTGGCACTTAATCATATTCGGTGAAATGTGGGTGTTGAAAATTACAACACCTCTGCCTACCCCTTCGGGGAATGCAGGCGTGAGCATATGTATGTATTTAATCAAAAAACAGAAAATTAGATTTCTGTGAACACCTAGCTGAGTGTCTAGAGCGAGTTTTCTTAAATCGCTGTCACAAGTCACCGCTTCGGCGTAAACGCAGATTTGTATATGATCGGAACATCGCCTCTGTCGGCCTAAAGATGACACTATTGTGAGCCCATACAAATTTGACAATACATAGAGCCTGAGAGCAGTTGAACTCTAGATTGCCTTTACTCGCATCTATCATCATTACATACTTTTTTGCATATTCTTCACTTTCCTAAACTGTTCGCCGAATTTAAAATTCTAATGTGGTCTTCCTTGAATTGTTCCCGACCAAATATCTCTGGAAGAAGCCTTATTAAGGATGTACGACGTATGCTTTTCCATAAGTCATTTCTGTTTAATATCGAAGCCCTCTTTGCTTTGTAAATCATTGTTAACTCGATCTAAAATTACGCCGCACAATTCTTCGAAGCGAACATAATATAACACGACTACAATTATTCCACTTTCATGCGTCCGCATTTTTTTTAGATTGGCACCAATATTATTGTGCTTTACAGCTAAACGTGCTTGTTGATGCTAATTTACGCTCACTAACAGAAATAATAGCACTACTAGCTTTTACAGGCTACTTCATCCGCATATTTTTTTTCTTCTGGGAAATTACAGATGGCAAAACAAAATAGCACATTGCCCGACCCGGGGATAGAACCAAAGACCCCATGTTCCGCAATAACGGTTGCAACCACTAGACCAACGAAACAGTCTATGCCTAACGAGAATAATGGAAATGTGACGTAAAAAAACATAGTCGAATTGATAACCTACTCCTTATTTTGAAGTCGGTTTAAAACGAGCGTAACGTTATAATATTAATAGAATAACAAAATACTGTGAAGACGCTCTTATCAGCATGTTATCTACGCGCCTGTGTTGCTAATAATACCGAGATGTTACATATTTCCCTGTGATTTCGTAATGACGTCGTATCACCATCAAAGCAGTTACTTTAGGTTCAACACATATTTATATCAATTTGTTTTTGTCTGATTAATCTACGATTTCGTAGCGTGATGATATATAGCCTATTATAGCCTTCCTCGATAAGTAGCAGCAGTGACTGAGAAGTTGAAGAATAAACATTTGTCGTGGTATGGACATGTTATGCGGAGGGATGAGGATAATGTTGCCAAAAGAGTTTTGTTTATGAATGTGGATGGCTACAAGGGGAAAAGAAGACCTAAGAAACGATGGATGGATTGTGTGTAAGATGATATGACTAGAATGGGAGTGAATACAGATATGACGGCTGATAGAGAGAAATGGAAGAGAAGAACACATTGCGACGACCCCAAATAACATGAAATTATTCAGCTTGATATATTAAGTAGTATTTATCCTTTTTTTTATTATTGGTTTTGATCACTGTCTCAGAAGGGTCTCCGAAGGCATAGGTTGAGGTGTTACAAAACCCACTTTTCGAGACGTATACTTGTCTGGGAAGAAATTCAAAGTATATTATGTGTTTAATGCAAAAAATCAAATAATCTTTCACGTTGGCAGTAATTCATTTTTGGTGAAGTGTTTCTTCTGTGAAGTGTAACTTTATTTTGTTTTAAATCTTTTTTGCATTACAGGTGACCTCAAACAGCCACTAAGGCCTTCGATTGTTTTTATTCATCAATAAAGTGAAGACCAGTCATTATCGACGGAACGGATTTGAAGTGTCTTAAGCCTGTCAAAATTATCACAAGATATGAACGATGCAAGTTTCCCCATACACATAAAGTAACGCATTTTGTAAAACTATACTTAAGTAGATAGTATTCGCGATGACATTTTTAACTTTCAATCGTTCTTTCACTCCATCAAACTTAGCTAGCTAACTAGGCAGGTAAGATAACATTAACATTTCTGTTTACTTCATATGTATGTATATTATGTATTGGATATAGTGAACATATATGGTGAAAAAAAATATTTTTTTCAACAGCCATACAATAATTTGTAACACTTTAGTTACTGACTGTACTTACTAACCATTTCTGGGACAAAAAATATGTCAATTCTTAAAAAAATCTTGGCAACTACATTTTGGTATTTGGCAACAGCGTCGTAAACATTCTGTTGTTTGTGTAAATTGCAAACGTAAACAATTGTTTAAACCAATATTATTGTAAGTACTTAGTTTTAAATTAATGTGTAAGTAATTATGGTAGGGACTTCAACCCGTGACCTTTCGATAATCATACCTCGACAGCATCGCAGAAGCAACAAGAAACGTACAGACAGATATGAGGATATTGACATATTTAAAGTGGGCGTAACAATATAGAGTAAACAATGCGTAGTAAAATGTAACATACAATACAGAGTGTCGGTTAATTCAGGGCAGCTCTTAAAATGTGTGATAGGGTATAATTTTAGGAAGCAATTAAAATTATTACGACAAAAATATCTTCTTCCGTTTTCGAGTAATTGACGTTCAAACTTCACCATATCAATACTTTATTTTCGCATAAAAGTCAGCTGTAACGTAGAGTTATTCACGTGAAATCTTACTACGTTTTTATTTTTTTTCTCCCACGAATAGTTCCTGAAATAACCCCATGAAACCCGTTTTCGAAACTATTAATCTACTTCTTAAAATTTTTATGACTTTTTGAGGTCATCGTTACAGTTCATACTCCTGTGAACTCTGATAACCTCGAACGGGTTCAATTGAATTAGGTAAAAGACAGACCGATGATTTACAAAGAAATGCCGCCACAAGAATCAAAGTTACCGCCGGCTTTTCGTTACGATATCAAAGACACCGCGCGGCATCATTAAAAAAGCGCGGTGTCTTTGAGTTCAGGCGGCACGTGCAAATAAACAGATATCGCGGCAACTTTCGGCAGCGCGCGGCACGCTTTGTGTTTATTAGTGTGTGTGTGTTTATTAGTGGTGGGATTATTTTTAATCGATCACTCGATTAAAAGAAAAAGTACCTACCTAATGCTTTCATAAGTAGTAAATACCAATTAATTGTTCGCTTAGACTAAGTGAAAAACCTAGGCACTTACGTTATTGTAATAATTGGATAGTAGAACTTTTGTAGGAAAATGTAATGTAGGTAGGTAGGTAGGTAGTGTTATTCTAATCCTCAATACAATTTGTGATTTTCTAGGATTCTGATATTAAATAAACTACTTACCTTAATTATTATCTGAGATTAATTTTCACTTCAATACCTACATGAATTAGTCTGTAAGAAAATAGTTAGTTGAAACAGTTTTAGAGAAAACGTACAGATTCAACAATTTACTCTTGTAGTAGAGCACTCACTTAAAGACAACACAATTTTAAACAAGAATACCCGAGATATCTATCTTTTAATATCACGTACTATGTAAATTGTACCTACATAATAACGTAACTTTATTAAATCGGTTCTGAGATTGGTTTTTATCATCATTATTCAGTAATTTAATTTATGTGTCGATAAGTCTATCGTTAATAGCGTCCCATCCCATACCTATTTCGCACATTTATTTGTTTCAAAATCAGTGTAATGCGGATAATGGTCGCGGGCGTGTGCTTCTAAGCAAAGTTTTTTGTTTCCGTCGTGACCTTGTTACGTTAATTTTCTCGTTAGTTTGTTAAGTACTTAGTACCTACTTAATTAGTATTATTATGCCGAACTTTCAGTACTCAGATGTTCAGTATATCGACATGGTTTTGGCCTATGCAATAGCAAGCTGCAAGGGGTAATACTGGTGAAGCGTTGCGTTTTTATTTGAACTTTTACGGTCATCGAAGTGATGAGTGCGTGCCCTCTTCAGGTAGAGTGCTTATGAAAGTTGTGCAACGGCTGAGGGATAACGGAAGTCCAAGCTCAGGCTTGTTTGGATGTGCAAGGGCGCAATTTCGAACACTTGCCCATTTAGAAGTTGACTGAACTAGCGGTAATAATGTTTTCAGTGATAACATTTTTTTTGTGTGTGAGTGAAGTGATATGGTCCAGACTAAGGTGTATCCTGTCATAAATAAGGTCAGTTAACTAAATGATTTGAAGTAGGTAGCTACCTATACTTACGTAGATTATTACCGCGTACGTAATGTAGGTAAACGCGCGTTCATTCAACAGCTTAAGGCCGCGAGCTCTTCGGCTATAGCTTATAACTACGTTATCGTTGGAGCTAGATATCTACGACTTCAACATAGTGATATATTCATATAACCCTACAACTTCTAGAAGACTACTGTTTCGAATTCTCCGACACCCTATTGCACATCTACTTCGGGAAAGAGACATTCGGCTTATTTCGGCTATGTAGAGTGCTATTTTTATTGCACAATATGTCGCACCTATACCATGTGATCTCGCATCCAACACTGATAGGCAAAAACGACTAAGAAATGTGAAATAGGCAGCGCAACAGATTGCGCTATAATATATATTAATATACCGTAATATATTATGGTATATCTACACTAATATTATAAAGAGGCAAGATTTGTTTGTTTGTTTGTATTGAATAGGCTCCGAGACTACTAGACCGATCTTGAAAATTCTTCAGCAATGGATAGCTACATTATCAGCGAGTAACATAGGCTATATTTTATCCCCGTATTCTCACGGGAACGGGAACTATGCGGGTGAAACCGCGTGAGGTTCGCTAGTACGTAATTTACTGTATATTCCTAACCTGGCGGTAGCATGTATTAGTAGAACTGTATGTCTTGTAGGCAATGCAATAATAACTTTACAAAAGCAAATTCATCATCATCATCAGCCGGAAGACGTCCACTGCTGAACATAGGCCTCCCCCTTGGACCGCCACGCCGAACGACAATGCGCTATTAGCATCCATCGGTTGGCCGCGACTCTCACGATGTCGTCGGTCCACCTAGTGGGAGGCCTGCCTACGCTGCGTCTTCCCCTCCGTGGTCGCCACTCGACAACTTTCCTTCCCCATCGGTTATCAGTTCTACGAGCGATGTGGCCTGCCCATTGCCACTTCAACTTGCAAATCTTAAGAGGCAAATTAAAGTCATGGAATTACCTATCATAAGTATTACCCAACATTTATGGTTTTTTTTTTTCGTAATAATCTTGTATAATCATGTCATTCTGTAGAAGAGTACTTTGTCAAAAGACCAACAAAGATATTTTTTAGTTGAGTTGTGTTGATATTAGTACGTTAAAATGATCATATTAACATATATGAAATGAAACAACAAAACCGAAAACTAATTGAATCCAATACCGAAATTATACAGTTGCTGCGTACTAACGCAGAAAATCTAAATCAAGCTAACGAGAAAATAGCTACGCTTGAGTGTAACCATGCTGTTGCATTAGAAAGAATAAATGATCTTGAACTCCAGATTCATGAAATTCAGAAACACCAAAAGAAGAATATGGTTGAAATCAGGAATGTTCCAAGGCAGGACAGTGATAATGTAAAGGAACTCTATAAAGCACTGTACAGTACCTTGAATCTTGAGGTTACTAAAAATATTCCGGTAATGTATCGCAGAGGAAAGAACGCCAGCGCCCCTATCATAGTGGAGTTTGAGCATCCGGAGCAAAAAGATAAACTTCTAGCGGCCATTAAAGCTTTTAACTCAGCTAACAACCATGAAAAATTGAACTCTTCACATCTCGGAATAAAAGGAAATCTTACTCGAATCTATATTTCGGAAGCGGTAACAACAATGACGAAGAAATTGCTAGGTGCTGCACGAGAACTTGTCAAAAATGGTCAGTTCAGGTACTGCTGGATATCCCGGGGTAACGTCCTGCTACGAAAAGATGAAGGTCAACCTCCTATACTAGTTAAATCACTTGAGAAAATTATATCACTGAGTACATCCTGACTAGAGAACAGTTCTAGCATACAATTAATCTTAATACCTTTAATAAGCTTTCTTCTGCAATTTTGTTATTTGTATTGCATATCTGCTTTTGATAATGTGTGTCTCTTATTCCGTAATATGCTGTGCGAGGAAACTAATCTCTTAATTAATATATCTAGCCTATATATTATATTTACTTATAACCCATACTATTACCTATACTACTGCACTGTTTTTATTAGACTATACATAATATGTACCCATTACACTGTCTTCGGTACAACATCAGCCAGATTGAGAAACAATTTTATTATTATACACCAATCATTTTATTATTCTTTCACAATATTAATTATATTTTTTACACCTTAGCCATGATTAACGTTTTAGATTCAGTCGTCACCGACGTTGATCTCGCAATCAACGCCGGGGAATCGATACTGGTTGGTGATCCCCGCTTCTTCCACAAGTTAGAAGACTCATCTAGAAATAGTCTTCGTATTCTTGTCCAAAATATTCGAAGTGTGAATAAAAATTTTAATGATTTACAAGTTTTCATAGTAAGAAGTCAAATATGTTATGATATAATCATCCTAACTGAATGCTGGCTTCAAAATTGTGAATTAATCCCTCCTATGGAACATTATACAACTTTTAACACAAGGCGACATTTAAATCAAAACAGTGGAGTGATTGTCTATGTGCGGAAAAGTATTGCAGATGTGTCGGTTTACGAACCCGATCTCGTTGATGCTGATAGCCTGGTAGTTAATATAGGAAAGACTCATACATTTATCTGTATTTACAGATCCCCCTCGTTCAGGTCACCCTCAAATTTTATGAACTCATTAGAAGGGCTGTTGGTAAACCTTCAAAGCGTACCAAACACCTACATTACAGGAGACTTAAATATCGACATAGCTACTAATAACTCAGATCCGAAATCTGATGAATACCTTGACTTTCTTGCAATCTATGGCTTTCTGCCTAGTCACAATTTGCCTACTCGTGATACAAAGTGCCTAGACCACTGTTTTGTCAAATCAAAAACAAAAGTATTGACTGCAATTTGCGACTCTTCTGTCACTGACCATAGTTGCTTACATCTTACCGTACCCCTGACAAAACAATTAAGTAAATTACCTTCTACACGTTCTAAAACCAACTACCAAAGAGCCCTGAAATTGCTGTCAGAAGTGAATTGGGGTTCTATTCTCGAGCTAAAGGACCCTAATAATGTGACGGAGCTGTTTATAGCTACGGTTACCGAAATCATTAATAAAACAACGCAAACTATAAAAGTCTCAAACAGGAAGTTAACTCTGCAGCCTTGGGTAACTCCTGGGCTTTTACGGTGCATGAGATTTCGGGATACGCTCCAACGACGCCATAAAAAATTACCACATGATAAGGACTTAGAGTTATCTTATAAACGGTACAGGAACCACTGTAATAACATCCTGCATAATCTCAAAAATGAATATGACAAAGCTGACATCCAAAATAGCAGGAAAGACATTAAAAAAACCTGGGATGTCATTAAACGTGTTTGTAACCTCAAAGATTGTCACAAATCCCAAACTCCAATTGAACTCTTACAACGTAATAATACACCACAAGAATCCATCAACGACATAAATACTTTTTTTACCGAGGTTGGAAGTAACCTTGCAGATAACATATTGCGAAGAGTCAACTTGAGCGAGGAGGAAATGGTGAAAAATTTCAAGCCAAAAAATACCTACGTGAACTCTTTCGTTCTACTAGAAACCAATACGACAGAAGTGAAGAAAATTGTTGACTCCTTGAAAAATACGGCATCCTCTGGCTGGGATGGAATATCTGCTATATTTATAAAAAAATGCATTAGTGTCCTTGCAGTTCCGATAACCCACCTCTGCAACGTTAGTCTGGCAGCAGGAGTCTTCCCTAAAGTGTTAAAGGATTCAATTGTGGTTCCAATTTTTAAATCAGGCGACAAAGCGAGTGTAACTAATTACCGCCCTATATCTTTGTTATCAACTGTTGCTAAGATACTGGAGAAGCTCATCAATATCCGTTTAGTAAACTATCTCGAAAGAAACAACCTATTCTCTCAAAATCAGTTTGGATTTAGAGGAAAAAGATCCACTGTTGATGCTATCGATAAGTTAGTATCTCACATTGCAGATATTCTAGACAGTAAACAGAAATGCGTTGGGGTCTTCCTAGACATGGCCAAAGCATTTGACACTGTCTCGATTCCGTTGCTAATACGCAAGATGGAAGCCCTCGGAATTCGTGGACACACACTAAACCTGTTAAAGGATTACTTAAGCCATAGATCTCACACTGTCAAAGTTGGTGATCTATATAGTTCCAAGCAACTTGTCAGTTTCGGCGTGCCACAGGGATCTGTTCTCGGACCAACGCTCTTTCTTATATATATCAATGACCTTTGTGATAGTTCTCTGAACAATGCAAAGGTTATCACTTTTGCAGATGATACGGTCATAGTTTTTCGAGGCTCAACTTGGCGTGATGTTCAAAGAGCGACTGAAGATGGCATGTGCGTGATTACTAAGTGGCTCGATAACAATTTACTCACATTAAATTTAGCAAAAACCAAATATGTGCCTTTTTCAATTCTGAATAGCAACCTTCCGAGTACCGATTTTACAATAAAATTACATAGCTGTTCTAATCAAAATAAAAATTGTCTTTCCATTTCTTCTGTCGACAGTATTAAATATCTAGGTATAACTATTGACAAAAATCTTAATTGGAAAAAGCATATTGACATTCTTAGGAGTAGAGTACGAAAACTTATACCAATCTTCAAAAAAATCAGATATTTAAAAGACAATAAAACAAATAAAACCTTATATCTATCTTTGTGTCAATCTATAATCACATATGGCATCTCGGCTTGGGGAGGCACAAGAAAGACATCCCTTATTAAATTGGAACGAACTCAGCGATGTATCCTCAAAGTCATGAATTTTAAACCGATTAGATTTTCATCAACTGATCTGTATAAAGAGTCCTCGGTCTTATCCGTACGTCAGCTATTTATTAAACAAATTATTTTAAGACAGCACTCTCTTCCAGGTCGCACTGATAACACCACTAAAAGGAGAGCACATGATATATATAAAGTTCCTGTATGTAAAACTACCTTTGCACATTGTTTTGCATACTATTTGGCCCCTTTGCTGTATAATCGTATAAATAAAAAAATGCCTATTAAAGATAAAACCAAATATCAATGTGGAAAAGCTCTGGAAAATTTCTTGCATAATTATGACTATGATGGTACCGAAGACTTACTAAAAACCTATAAATAGTACTATATAATGTATGTCATATTATATTTATATTCATAATCTTTATATATTTAAGAAAATGTTTATGTATTAAAATAAAATATGTATTAATTAATATAAACAATATTCATAAACAGTTTGGTTTCCTTCCACATGTATGATTGTCTAATAAAAATTCTAATATAACATAGGTTACGAATTGCTACTTACTCAAACATTGTCGACTTCTAATAAAAAATGTTGTATCTGTCCCTGTAGCGTATACTACGTCGAATTGTTTGTGCAGTGAGTAGTGTAAGCGCACGCGATAATGACCCGAACGTATGTGACGAGAATCATTACTTTGCCGTAACACAGTTTTAAACTACCACGGGAAGTAAGGTTCTTGCCGGTATACTTATCTAATACGGTCGTCGATTTGTTTTGTTATAAGATAAATAATTGTTTGCTATTTATTTCACTACCCTCTGTTTTTATAAATGTTTAAAAACCGTATTGTCTCATCTAAATTATGATAGTTTGTTAACTTAAAGTATTGTAATCTACGATAAGATATATATATATATATATGTATACCAATGCTCCTTAATGAAAATAAAGTTATTCTTATTCTTATTCTTATTCTTATATATTACAATATACTATGGTGTATTAATATCCCATAATCCCTACTAATATTATAAATGCGAAAGTAACTCTGTCTGTCTGTTACGCTTTTCCGCTTAAACCTCTCAACCGATTTTGATGCAATTTGGCACAGACAATCTTTAGACCCTGAGAAATGACATAGACTACTTTTTATTTATTAAAAATATTAGGTTTCCCCGACCATAAGGATGAAACTAAATCTACGCGGGTGAAACCGCAGGGCACAGCTAGTATATAATATATTAATATGCATTATATAGCCATCTGTCGTGGGCTTAATGCTCCACAAATCAGATCAAATAAACAGAATGTGGTGTATCAGGAAAATAGGATATGAAATACAATTCAGCACTGGGGCTTTTCCCATGCAAAACTAGACACAATAGCCATTACTCAATTGCTATTCATCAAACTGGTACTTAGTTCAGAGCTCTACAATTACCGTATGTGCACAATAAACAGACACAATTACTGCATGCATTTGCTAAATAACAACTCACCGTTTTTCCTTCAAAATTGTCCCTTGTAGTCCCAACAAAGACAGATATAGCTCCACAGCTGTCATCAGTCACTAGATCGCTGATTGCATCAACAGATAACTTATCTACGGTTAACTTTAAGTAATCCATACTGGTCTTTTCGGTATTAAAAATAAAAAAAGTTATCCCCCACTCAAAGGAGGTATTATGGCTATGCTATCTTTTTCCTTAATTTCAATATCAATTGTGTCTTCACACACTTCTTCGTTTTTGGCCAGTAATATGTTGTTCTTTATGGGTTCCAAGTTGTAATTCTTCGCTATGGTATTCAATAGCTGGCCATAGCTTATTTTCGTTGGTAACCGTAATGTAGATTCCCTTGTGCCGGCCAGTTCTTTTGACTTTGCAAAGAACAATAACTTTACTGTAACATTGTGGTCAATGTCCATATTTCATGCTGAAACAAAAATATACATTTGATTATTATAAAGATAAAGACTAGTTTCTTATTCCTAAATTAAATTTTAAGTGATATAAAGACAAAGAGTTTTTAAAAGAATTTCATAATAGTTGAAATAACAATTCTAGATTCCTTTGTGAGTTTACATGTTGATACATATTTTTAAATGAATTTAAGTTTCTAGATGTAATGCCACAATATATTCTTAATTGAAAATCCTCATAGTACACTCCGCACATAAAATATGGTCTCACTTCAAATCATGTAGTTAGCTAACATAATTAAATCTTTTGCAGAATCAATGTACTAACTGAAATGTAGAAAAGTATTAAATACAAAAACACAGCAGAAATAATGTGGAAATTTCTAAATAATATTCATTAAAATAACCTGAGACCCACTATATTAAAAAAACCTGTAGGCACAGGAGTCATCAAGTATAATTATTATGTTAACTAATAAACAAGCTATGGAATAAAATTAAGATCATTTGCAATCGCTCAAGTGTACAACTGGTTTCCTTTCCACGTAAAAAAGCAGCATTGATAATGATGTTTTAATGAGAAAAGATAAATTACTGTGGTGAAAATATCCATTAAAAAAACTTATTCGCGTGTAATTAATAATTTGTACGTACTCAGTAGGTAATTACAATCGAATTAAATAATGTAGTTAAAGGATGCACACATGCGGCCGGTAGAACACTCGCGAACAGACTGGCATTGGTTGCCTGGTGGTCACTGAACGTAAGGTAATGAAAGGACCCAACGTACCGGTTTGATAATCTCACTCAACTGAATCATAACACGTCGAAAATTACCGTAATCTTTACTTCAGTTACTCAGTATTCAATGTGCATGCACTGAGTTAAATCAGCGAACTATTATTATCGAAACGCAACATTTATTTACGATTGCAAAAGGTTAGCTGACTTTGACATTGATAGGAAACTAAATAGTTTGATTAAAATTACAATAAACATGAGATAAATACTCACGGATTTCATATTTGTGACAATTTCTTCGTGATATTTAAATAATTAAAGCAACATTACCTACTGTCATGGCATTAATTCATACTTTCAAAATGACGTGACGTTCTGTCTGTCGACTAGTGACGTTACTGACAGACGGAAACTGACACCACCGACTTTGCTAGGTACCGACAAACATAAATAATGTAACCGAAAATTTTTATTTGTCCTTGATACACCCTAAGTCTACCGATTTTTCAATACAATGGAAAATTGCAAGCAATTTTTACGTCATAGTGATCGCCAGTTTTTTCTGATAGAAGTAGACTAATTTTTATATTATAGCCCGCTTGTAACCATACTTCATGTTAGATATTGCATATCAATCACTTTTTTTGCCTGACGCGAGTGTAGAGAGCAGTATTATACTAGCTAGAGGATATGATAATGAATGGCTTAAATCTTAACGAACACGATAGACACTTGTTTCTTTTATGAAGCCATCAAAGAGATTTATTCAGGTGACGAAGAAACTGAAATAGAAATAGAAATAATATTTATTCACATGAAATATGGTACAATATAGGTGTTATAAAGGTCACAAGAATCACATATTTCGCCCAATTGTAGGGCATATAAATATTAACTTAGTTGTCTACTTAGCTACTGCAGTTACATTTTAACCATGTAGGGGGTGGGTGTAACGAAAAGTCTGTATTAAATGTAAATAATGTATAATACGATTGCCCGACACAAGTTACACAATGGGGATGACAAAATGAACACAAAAATAACTAAAAACACGGAAGAATACAAAAGAGGCGCGAACGTTACAAACGGTAGGTAAGACATCGACTCGGTTCCACAGAACCCGAACGCAGACTACTT
The DNA here is from genome assembly GCA_964035505.1 of Watsonalla cultraria. Classification (NCBI taxonomy): domain Eukaryota; kingdom Metazoa; phylum Arthropoda; class Insecta; order Lepidoptera; family Drepanidae; genus Watsonalla; species Watsonalla cultraria. The sequence goes on from OZ037729.1 coordinate 1,644,272, forward strand.
ATGCGCATGTCACGCCAATCGTTGTATGCGGCGGCGCACGGTACTCACGCGCCGCAGAGCATTACTTATAACTTAGTTGAATTAGTTCACTACTCATAACAAAGAGGGCGCTTACCCCTTGATGTGTAGGCGAGAAGGCCACACGCTACAGACTCCCCCTCGAGTTCATGAGAACGCCCCCGTTCATGGACTCGGACATCAAAAATCCTGGATCCGCGGACGGCCCCATGACCACTTTGGCCTGACAGGATTCGGAGAGTAATTTGCACTACAAAACGTGTAAGGAACCTGACTAGAATCTCCTTGATTTTTGTCACCAAAATGCCACGTGGCATTACCAAAATCTACCGAAACATTAAAAATGGTTAAAAAATCTATTCCAAGTAATGTTTGGCTACAATTTGCTTCGGGAAAAATTAGAAAAGTTACTTTGTTAACTTTGTGACGAAGAGTAACCTCAACCTCCGCGGTAAGTACATCCATCAATCGACTAACTCCATCCGCCAACCTAACATTCATTGTTGACGGGATTAACGGATGACCCTTTTCTCTTAGAAGAGCATGCAGCGTGTGACCGGCAATGCACGATTGTGCTCCAGAATCTACTAACGCAGAGCCATGCTCACCTAAAACACTAATATTTAAAATAGGGCGTCGATACTGCTTACTATTTGAAAAAGATTGAGAACCGCGATATTGACCAGGAAAAGGTTGAGAACCTCTGTCCGCTTCCGAAAAAAAATTTAAATTACGTGAATGACTCGAAAAAGGTTGAGAGCAACTGGGATTACTATTTACCGTTGACGAAACACTTTTAGGTGTAAGCTCCCCCTTGACACGAGTTTCAACATTACGTTTTACATTAGTGTTATAATAGGTTTGACAATTTTTGCACGAACCAGTATTATTCGAACACAAAGAATTGCACGACGAACATTTTCGTGTGTGCGATACAGTATTGCAACAATTGCAACCATTAGTACAATTAAAACTATCTGAATTGCACGAAGATTTACACAAATCATTATTAACAATAACACTATCGTAATTACAACAACTAGAATTGCCAACACAATCATCACTAGTGATATTAAAGTTCGAATTACGCGAAGTAAAGTTACTGTGAACCCCTACGGCACGCGTAGGGTTACCTTTTACACTCGTCGCAGGCGAAGGGTTAGGTTGTACGGCGGTCGCTGCTAGCGGCGGCGGCGAAAGCGCGCGAGCGCTGCGCTGTTGAGCCGAATGTGCGTCGCTACGAGCCGCTGGCGGTGTCGCGCGTGGCGCTAGCGTCGAGACGGCGCGATCGGTGCGCGTCATCGATGCACGAACTGGACGATCAGCTGCGCGCGACCCCCGCGATCTTTCTTTGAGCGGACGGTCAGCGGCGCGCGACCCACGCGTGGACCTTATGCCCACGGAATAAAATGAATGTCCGGATTGAGTGGGATTACACTTTGCACACTTACTACGAACTACATTCGCGGCACCACAACCGAAACACGATATTTTATTCTCAGATTCACCCTTGGAATTGTTATTGTTTAACTTAGAACAATTGTCACGTGTATGACCTTTGCGTTTACAATACACACAAAAACTACGTTCTGACTGCGACGTCGACGGCACATTCCTGACCGGACCCGGAGCAGCGGCACCTTCGATAATAATATCCTCGACAGCGGGTGTCGCTACTGAATGGGTAGATCGGTTGACGAAGGGTTGGTTTACCCTGTCTGGAATGCTCTCCTTCCGTGCATCTTCTATCGCTCGGCATTTACAAAGGAGTTCGTCGAAAGTAATAATGGAACATCTGTCCAATCTTTTACGAATACGCCGATCCAACAAACCAAAACACATGTCTATCTGGACACGTTCGGACAAGTCCTCTGTAGGTAACTTAGCGAGGAGGAATCTAACCTTAGCTATAAATAGGTCTGTATTTTCGTTACCTTGATTGAGCGAAAATAATTCCTTATATATCTGGAAAGGTAGACGACGCTCACCAAAAGCACTCCTTATCCTCGTTAAAGCTTCTGTCCAGGTGTTGGTGCTGGCCTTGACTCCTTGCCACCAGACTGCTGCATCATTGGTGAGGAGCATAGACAGGCCGCGTAGCGCGTTTTCATCGGTCACGTTCAAACATGTTTTATAAACTTCTACCGCGTCTAAGAAGTTCTCGAGGGATTCCGCTGACGAGCCACTGAAACGCGCTGTGCATCTGGAGAAATTTCCAGGAGCAGGTACGTGAAGGGCGGCGGCGGAGCATCCCGTCGTAGCGCCGGGGACCGGCGTCGACGACCGTACTTCATGCAACAAAGCCCGGCAAAATTCTGCCTGGGACTGCTGCAGCGACGAAATCAACGAAGATAACGCTTCTCCACTAAGCGTGACGTTGGAAACACTCTCGTTAGCGTCCTCTGACTGCGATTTTCTAATTTTCCGTGGCATTTTCGTACACGTAACACTTTTGAACACGCGAAAAAACGAACAAAATGCAAAAAGTTCAGTCACCCCTAGCCCTGAAAAACGTTGGGCGTCATTGTAGGGGGTGGGTGTAACGAAAAGTCTGTATTAAATGTAAATAATGTATAATACGATTGCCCGACACAAGTTACACAATGGGCATGACAAAATGAACACAAAAATAACTAAAAACACGGAAGAATACAAAAGAGGCGCGAACGTTACAAACGGTAGGTAAGACATCGACTCGGTTCCACAGAACCCGAACGCAGACTACTTATGCGCATGTCACGCCAATCGTTGTATGCGGCGGCGCACGGTACTCACGCGCCGCAGAGCATTACTTATAACTTAGTTGAATTAGTTCACTACTCATAACAAAGAGGGCGCTTACCCCTTGATGTGTAGGCGAGAAGGCCACACGCTACAACCACATATTAATATTAAACATACTAGAATATATATATATTTTTTTATAATTATATAAGTATGAGCAATCATAATATTATAAACATTTTTCTTTATTATTAATATATTGCACACTTAAAAAAATACTATGTAGTAAGTAATAAAAAGTATAATTAATTTCTAATTGTATTCTCTATACCTGCATGAGATCTTCCATAAATTCAGTAATTGTGTAAAAGCATTTTTTAACTAGCCATTTAAACAAGGTACTTTTAAATGTATTTGGTGGTAAGGTTTTCCATTTTTCTGGTATTTTATTGTAAATTGAAATACACATCCTGTAGCTATTTTGGGAAAAACATTGAGTTTGTGATGAGGGTAAAGTTAACTTATTTGGGAACCTGGTGTTAAATTTACATTGTAGTTTTCTTTTCTCAAAAATGGTCAGGTGGGAGTGAACGAATATGCATACTTCAAATATGTAAAGGCAAGGTAAAGTAAGAATATTGTTAGTCTGAAATAGGGGTTTACAAGAAGTTAAAGGGTGTACACCGCATATGGCTCGGATACATTTTTTTTGTATAATAAATGCACGGTTCATATGTACAGAGTTACCCCATAACAGTATACCATATCGGAGGACAGAGCCGACATAGCCGTGATATGCTGTGAGAGCAGCTTGTCGACTCACTGTTTTACGTATACGGTGCAACGCGAACACAAATCTATTTAGTTTCTTACATATTATATCTATTTCAATTTTCAAGTTTAAATGGTTGTCTATCAGTAGTCCTAAAAACTTTGCGGAAGTAGATTCTTCTATGGGTTGGTTTTGATATGTAACATTTAATTTGGCTAATTTCCCATTTTTATTAATAAATTGTAGGAAGGTAGATTTTTGTACATTTACTTGTAAATTATTATTAACTAACCATTTCTCAATCTGTGTAATTTGTTTGTTTATCTCCTCGGTATGGTTCGACTTCTTATCACTTTTTACAATGAGGGATATATCATCAGCATATAGTATCTAAGATGGTTTATCAATAATCTTCTGGCTAAATAAACAGTTTTCTCTTAAACCTGGCAACACTGGAAGGAATAGACATTATGCATTTTATTTTATACGCTACCCACAGACTGCATAATATGTGAATATGACCGATGTAATATGTGAATATGAGTGTCTTTGCATTTTATTTTATACGCTACCCACAGACTGCATAATATGTGAATATGACCGATGTAATATGTGAATATGAGTGTCTAAGATGGTTTATCAATAATCTTCTGGCTAAATAATCAGTTTTCTCTTAAACCTGGCAGCACTGGAAGGAATAGACATTTCGCATTTTATTTTATACGCTACCCACAGACTGCATAATATGTGAATATGACCGACACCGACTAGTGTTAAGTCTGTGCAGTCTCCGGCGTAAATGTACAGTATTATCTATAGCTGTCACTGTCAAAATCATATATTATCTGTCATCAGTGACTGCTAGTTCGTGTAACGCATGCGTGTGACGTGCGTGCGTCTGTCCGTTAACAAACTGACAGTTCAAAATATAAAAAAGTTACTGGATTTCAATCAAACGGTCTTGTGTACACGAAGTGGTGTATTTATTTTGTGTATGGGTTCGCTGCGTTTTGGCAAGATTCCCTGAGCGCGCGCGTTGTATAAAATGAACGTCGCACAGCGTGCAACACAAAAAGGATAAAAATAGATTTTCAGTGAGTTGCGTGTTCAGTGCACGGGCATTTTTGTTTTCAAATGACACACATACCGCGTCGCTGCTTATATTACGTATTAGAAATCTAGTGAAACTATCTGAAATCGGCTAAGTGTAAACATTGGACTGATTTTTTATTTATCTTACTCCAGATTGCCGTGCGGTGGAGATACGATACTGGGTGCGCTGGCGCAGTGTAACGGACTATTGGAGTGGAGTTTGAAGTGATTCGCGCGTGTGTGTGTGTGTGTGTTCTTGGTGATAATGGCTCACCACGAAGAGCCTATGGACGTGGACAGTATGGACTTCGACAAGGAGAATTCATTTCATCACAGCAACATGCTTCCTTGTACTGAGAAGGGATATGAGGAACTTGATGTATCTGAGCTGAACATGAAGCTAAGGTACTCAGTCACTCCAGCTTCTTCTCCCATGTCTAAAAGCTACACAGCAAGCTGTATAGAAAATAGACCAACTGACTTGAGTGAAGAATCTCTCAATGCAACAATCACCGAGAACAATTTGACTCGCTCATTGAATTCTACAATCAAAAGTGACCTAGTCAGTAAGGGGCCCAAGTCATTGCCCCTACAAACTCTCCCGACTGATCAATATGCTGACACTAGTAGGAATAAGTCAGTCTTCCGACAGTTGGACACATCAGGCATCATTGACAATAATGTGACAGTTACATTAAGCAGTGCTAATTATGATGAAAATCTGTCTTTACCAAGCTCTTCGTCATCTGCTCTTCAAACACCAGAAGCGACAACACCAACAAAGGATATTCCAAAAACAGATGGTTCCCCTATAATGAGAGGTCTTAAAAGTGTACTTAACATGTTCCGGTCATCTCAAAGTCCTATACCACCGAATGAAGATGACAATATCGGCACGAAGCAGGTCCTCAGCCCTGTAGACATCTATGACACTCCTCTAGGGCTAGACGGTGATAAAATAGCAGTTACAGCATCAACACCAATTTCAGCACATAGGAATAAGGAGTTGGGTTCAAAGAGATGCAGCCCATACAAAGATAGCATAGTGTTCAATGATGACCTAGAGAAAGAACTGCAATGGAAAGATGAAACTACAATAATATTTAGCCATGAAAAGATTCCCATTCACAAACTGTTCTTCCAACAAGCGAAACCTAGTCCTGATGATGAAAAAATTACAGCTAAAGCAAATGAAGAGAACCTTAATACAACTGTCGAATACATGGACATATCATGTAACAACTCCATGATGGATAGAACTATGACAGATGTTGGGACAAATGTCAAAATTGACTGTAGTGCTGCTGTTGAATCAGACAGTGAGTTCCTGGATTGTGAAACAACATTTACTAAGCATGAACAGGGTAATGTAGAAGTCATGCATTCAGAAAATGATACTCACAACATTTCTTCAACCACACATGCTGAAGGTATTACAATGTCTCTTCTTGAAACACAAGTGCCTCAAAATGCAACTATTAATGTGAGTACTATACATGCTAATAATACTAAGCTTCTAGATAATTCTAAGATTTCTGATATCATGCCAATAGCTCAGGAAATGGATGCTATTATTGTGCCAAATAAAGACACAACTGACATACTGAACAATGAAACAGATGTAACTATTTTAAAAGATAATGATCATATAAAGTGTTTCACTAATGAATTGAATATTACTCCACAATTGGCACTTGAAGTAGTAAATACTAAATGTCTTGATGAAGCTAATACAGTAGAGCAGATTGATGTTAAGAGTACTGAATCTATTGAAGGCCTATCTAATGAAGCAAATTGTGAATTGGATCTTGACTCTCTTGAGTTTAATGACAATAAAGCTGTAACTAATATCCTAACTTTAAATGAAACTATTCCAATGCAAACTAATGAAACTCTCTCTGAAGCAGTGATTGATGTTAATAAGTCAGCCATGGCAGATGTACATAGTGTAAGCACAATCAATGATGTACTAAATACTGTCTCTGATGAATTACCATCTGATGTTCCATTACCTGATGATGATATTGATAATGAAATTGACTTAACTCATGATATAAGTACTCAGAATCTCACTACAAATCTACTAGAAAATACAACTAATAAAGTACTAGATGATACTTCTCAAATAATAACTGAAGTATTGAAAAATGAAAATATTGAAGCAAAATATCCATCTGAAGTGATTTCTGAAATTAACTCGGAAGAAAACTTTAAACAAAATGAATCAGTTGAAACTAACCCAGATATGTCTGCTGATTCTTTAAAACTCCTTAATGATATTGATAATGAAATAGATTTAACCATTAATACTCAGAATCTCAATTCACCAAATATGACTGAAAATGCAGAAGATAAAATAATATGTGATGTAACTCAAATTATTACTCCATCTGTGACTAGTGAAGTTAAATCAGCTAATTTCAATAAACAAGATGAATCAGCTGTTAGCAATCCAGATATGTCAGTTGACTCTATTCAGCTCCTTAATGACATAGAAAATATTGTAGTTACTAATAGTTCCATCCCTGAATACACTGAAATGTCTACTCAAAATATCTCTCAAAGCGAAGGACATTCTGAAAAGATTAGTCATAGTGTATTTATGGATGAAAATTTAGATGAAGTCCGAGCATTAAAAGAAATACTGAAACAAAATGTATCAATAGCTCCAGAAACTACTGAAATATACACATCAGTTCACATAGAAGATAAAGCTGTATTTCAAGATATTGAACAGAAGATTATTCCCAGTGAATTAACTTCAGAAAAACCAATCATTGAAATTACAAATGTCATTGATCTGGCAGTTGATACTTTACAAGATAAAATAATCGAACTTGATACTTCTATGCCTCCAACCGTAATTAATGAACCAGAAGTAAAATCTGAGCCATCTGATAATACATTGCTAGTAATATCATCACCAACTGCTACTACTCTTGAAACAGAATTTACAACGAATCTTAGTCAAGCCCCTGAAATACCTATTTCTCATATTGAAGATTCTAAAGATGAGCCTATTGATAATAAGGCTGTTGAGAGTGTACTAGAAACAAATATTACTAAACTACATACTGAATGTGCCATACCTGTTGAACAAGTTGTAGATAAAACAATGTTGGATGTAACAACAATTTCTGATATAATTCCTGTAAGCCATAACTCCCAAGAAGTTGTGCCCGAAACTGATATAATCAAAGCAGAGGCTGAATTTAATATGTCCATTGATACAATTGAAGATAAACTCAATTTGGATGAAGCAAATAATACGAAAACCGACAAAAACAATGACGAAGCAGTAGAGCTTTGCAGCGTTCAAGATGAACCAGGGAATATAACAAATAACTTGGAGGAAATTAAAATTGCACCATCAGAAACGGTACCGATTGAAAATCTTAACCAAGTACTAAGTAGTTTACAGGAATGTGTCAATGAAGGTTCTCAGAAAGTGGGAGATGAAATTAAACCTATTGAAGTAATTACTACAGATATACAAGAAAATTATGTTATAAACGAAACAAATTTAAATGAAGAAAGGGTTAAATCTGATAATATAGAGCCATGCGATAATTTAAATGAAGAAAAGTTTATTATGGTCCCTGATACAGCTACACCCCAAGATAAATTAGGTACTGATGTAATCATAAATGAGCAAATGGTTGGAACTAGCTCTGAAAATGAAGTAAAGGATGAAGAAATTATTGTATCAGAAAATACCAGTCCATTTGTTTCAATGGCGGCAGATATAAATGTCCTCCCCAAAGATGAAGTTGTAAACTCAGAAAACACTTTTGTTTCTGAAACAGAGATTAAAACTATACCACCATCATCGCCTCCAATTAGGTCTAGAGGTTATAACTTTAATTTCGATGAAATGGAAGATCCTTTCGCTACTAAAACTAAAATTAGACTGTCTCCGCCTCCAAATACTCCAGATAAAATCCCCGCCGACGATACTGGTAAAAAAGATGTCCCGAGAAGAGACTTCAATAAAAAAGATAAGCGTAAGTCATTTCCCGAAAGAAAGAAGCCAACCAATAATAAAAATAAACTGAATTCCACTATTGCCGAGTCTGTGAAGGATTCAGTGAAGGTACCACATGAAATAGTTTGTAATGAACCTGAAATAAAACCGGAGCAAGTTGAAAACTGCTCTGAGACACTAGAGAGATCAAAAAATGAGAGTGTAGAATTAGATAAATTAGAAGTTTCTGAAATGGATGAATTTATAGCCAATGAAGTTAAATGCAATGAAAACCGTTCCATAGAACCTGAAAATATTGCACCGGTTTTATCTGTAGATGTTAGAGATAGCACTGATGTGTCTATGACTGAACAGATGGATAATAAGACCCACGATGATTTGAAACTAACACCTGATATAAAAAATACATCATCTTCAGAGCAATCGACTTATTATTCAGCGGGCGCCTCGTCATGTGAAAGTATTCCGTCAAGAAATGTCTTTAATCTCCCAGAGATCGATGACATAAACTTCAATCCGTTTGCCACTAAATCGAAAATGCGTGATTCGCCTCCACCATGCTCAATGAATACGCTTTCAGAAAAAAGTATTGACAAGCACAATGCTAACACAACAATAACTTTCAACAACCATGATAATGTAGAAAAGAATTTTGATGATAAAATGGAAACGGAAGCAATGGAAAAAGAATCATCCGGAAACCTAAGTAATGCAACAAGTTCATCTAAAAATACTGATGACATAAATACAACCGTTCGGGAAGTAAATACAGAGGATGAGGACACAATCGAAGGACCATTCCTCGAAGCTGAAGACTTGGAAAACATCGATAAAGTATCGGACATCGATTGCGATAACGCAGAATCGATGCAGGTTAATAATTTCCCAACACAAGCTAATGACAACATGCCTGGTGAAATGTTCATCGACGCTGAAGCTTTTGAATTTCTCCTCAATCAGAACCAGAGTAACATTATCGCCGACAGTGGCAAAGAGAGCTTATTCTTAAAATTCGATCCACTATTCGCGAAGCGTATGTCAACTGAAGCGTTCGCTGCACTTGGAAAACTTAAGAGACAAAGTACTCCCACAAAAGCAAGAACTGCACAAGGAGACGTAACTTTTGACAAATCTCCTATTGCGGGGCCTTCTAACTTGAGCGCGACTTATGAAGGAGACAGCAACATGGCTGACGCAAGTAACGAAGATCTAAACATCACTGTTTCAAAGCCAATGATGGTGGTGACGCCAGCTGTCAACCCAGCAGTGACACCCAGGAACAAGTCTATAACTCCGACCAGACAGAACCGACATTCCATCACATTCACGTCCCCTGCCATGGCTGTTATTGACAGACTACTCTCGATGAGCGCTAACAATTCTCTTATGGGCCAAGACACCACGTTCACACATCCAACTAGGGAGCAGCACGAAGCCGATATAGCTTTAACACAGTTACGGGAACTCTTGGCTGAGAAAGAGATTAATGTGTATAATTTAAAGACAGAGAGTAAGGAGTTGAAGGATAGACTAACCACTCTCGAATCTCACATGCACATGTTAGAGACAGAAAGTGGAGAGAGATTGAAGAAGATCAATGAACTGAATAATAGGCTTTCTGAGAAGACGAGAATCAATAGGAGCATGGCGGCTGTGGTCGAAGAATATGAGAGAACGATCGCGAGTTTGATCGCTGAGATAGAGCAGGACAAGAAACGTCACGCCGAGGAGCGCATGCAGCTGATAAAAGAGAGAGATGAACAGTCGGCTCACCTATCTAGCATGGAGGTGTCTTTTAGCGACTTGCACAGTAAATATGAGAAGAGTAAGCAAATCATATTGAGCTGTAAGGCAGCAGAAGATACCTACAAGAAAACTATTAAAGATTCGATGGATAACTTCAATAAAATGCAAAACAACTATGAATTGTTGAAACAGCACGCGACATCGAAATTGAATCACGCTAATACTGAACTGGAGAAATTGAATCGATCGCACGAGGCAGAGGTCCTCAAGTTGAATGCCATGATTAAGAGGAAGGACCTTCATATCACGTCACTAGAGGAAACTCTAGCACAGAAGACTAAAGCTAATGATGAGCTGACCGCGATTTGCGATGAACTCATCAACAAAGTCGGCTGAACTAATTATAGGATAGGTGTTTCTAATCGTTAGCTCTGAATTGCAATGTCTGTGATCTAGGCTGGTATTTCGGGACTAATATTACTTGTGTACTTATCTCGTGATAAGTAGCACTAAGTTAAACAGAACTGTGACAGTTTGTGCCAAATTGATGTAGCATTTTAATAATATTAACTCATTTTATACTCAAGACTGTTCATGTGATAAATATTCGAATTTCCTTAGGACTAGAGTCATTATTTCACGTAAAGATGTCAGTTCTAAATTTAGATATCCATTTTATCGTGTTTGTTACTCCTCAAATAGGTCAATGCACTCTACGTTATGCTGGCCATAATTAAAAAGTGTATTTCACAAATTAGTCACATCTAAAAATTATGTATATTTTTTGCATGTTTAATTTGTTACATTAATAAGTTAAATTTTAAGTGCCAATAATATTTATTTTGTACCAACTTATACCATAATGTTTTTATGACTACTCGCAACTCATGCAACGTGTTTTGTCATATTTTTGTATGTAGATATTTTCCAGATATTATTAATTTTTGTGTGTGTTATAATTACGTTATACCTGTGTTGTTAAAACAGTACATTTCATGAAAGTTCATACATTCAGACATAATTTCCATTGAAAAATTATAATTGTTCCAATCTCATAATTTAATCGTGATAATCTCATTCATAATTGCAACAAAAATTGACAATAATAAAATCTCTTTTACGTAAAATGTTATTATAATTATTATGTGCTTAGCCTAGCGATAAAGTTATATTTTATATCATTGCACGGGTTGTTGAATCAACTATTTTTTGTATGATATTTAATGAACAAACATAGACATTATTTTAGTTTAATAAAGTTATTGATATTTTTAAAAGCAAATCGTTTTATTTTCGATACAATAGGTTCTTTGACTCAACATTTTTACACAAAAGACAATATATCATCCTGTACCACCCTGTGCCAAGTAGAGATGGAAAAATAGAAATCGGGTATATTTTTCGATATTGAGGCACTTTTGTGCGGGAGTTCCACACGGATAGGTCGTCATGACAACGAGCGACAAACATTGTCAGACGTTGTCCGTCAAAAGTGAGAAAAGTGAAGTGTTTTCGGATTCAAGTGAGTATGGTCACGCTATGTATGACGAGACTGTGCCTGTGGTGAATGCTAGGGAGATTGAGAGCCCTTCTAGTGACGAGGAAGAAGTAGTTAGGGCTGCCATGGCGAAGTTCAACCCCCCTGTGCGACACACAGCGCGACACGACTTCGATTCCGAAAGCGAAACGGACTCGGAACCAGAGAAATTTCTGAACAATGCTTCTGCTGAAGATGAGGTATGATTCAATGCCGATTTTGCATGCGAATTTTTCTGGTCGAAAAAATGTTTCGTGATGCAAATTATACTTTTATTGTAAGTCCCAATTTTGTGAAATGTCTTATTTACGATTCATCAAAATTACGAGTATTTCTATAGCGACCTACCGCATTATTCTGTAAGGTTTCTCAGCGTCGAACTCGACTTCGACCGTCGGTTTCCAAGACACAATATTTAAATTTATCGTCTATACATTATGTATCAATTTCCTTTGTTTGAAACCGACAGTCGACGTCGAGTTCGACGCTGAGAAACCTTTCAGAAAAACGCGTCTACATCCATTCAATGGTGCAACCTTGAAAAGGTAGACCGCAAAAGGATTTCTAGACCGTTTTTAACGGGATTTTCATTGGCAGAGAGCTGATGTTAGAAGGAGATGACTTATTCCCAGATATCCATGATTTTATTACCACCTCCACGGCTTTTGTATTGATATACAAATGAATTATCACGACATCCAAGAAATTGAATTGTCGTGGAGGTCGCGGGAATTAATCTATGAATTCTGGTCTGGAAAGTAGTTATTCCCAATAAGCCGAGAAAATAAGAAGTTTTTTTTAAGTTTAAAACCGCGGGGCATAACTAGTTTTATATAGATGGCAGAATTTGTGTATTCATGTTCGTAAATTGGATTAGAATTAGAGGGGGTTAGTAGGTATAGAAGTTTCGACATATCACCGTGGCCTGTATTTCTATTGGGGTCGATACGTCACGCGATCTAATTGGCTGAAGACGACAGACTACTAATAGGATTTCTTTCGGGAGCACTCATTCAGTAAATTAATCTGGGCGTCTTATTCAATTAGCCTAAATCACATAAGCCTCACAACACTCGGTCATCAGTTTTCCGCGATTTTTGCGGGACTTTTACAAGGAGTAACAGCAGGCTACTTTTTATACATTAAAAAAAATATTAGGGCTCCGCGGGCCTCCCATGAAATTAAGTGTACGCGGGTGAGACCACGGGGCACAGTGTATAATCTGACTATACTTAATACTTAATAAAAAGAGGAAAGATTTGATCGTTTTTTTGTTTGTTTGTTTGCATTTAATAGGCTCCGAAACTACTTGACTAACCTTGAAAATTCATTCAGCAATGGATAGCTACATCATGAGCCAGTAACATAGGCTATATTTTATCCCCGTACTCCCACGGGAACGGGAACTACACGGGAGAAATCGCGTGATGTATAAGTAAAAAGAGATTGTCTCCGTTTCATGAAAATTCTACCAAACCCAAGTTCAGGGCCCAAACCATGAGCTCTTATTGCAATGATACTTCAGTTGTGCGAAAGTGACAGATGTATGCACGTCATATACATCTATCTCATAAATGAGTGAAACTATCATGGCAATAAGAGCTCATGGTAAGGCCCCAGTAAGTAGTGATTCAAAATAAATAAAACCTATTCTTCTATTTGTAGTCTAGTGAGCTAAAGCATGTGACATGCACGTATATAGTGTATTGGTAACAGATCGGTCATTGTTCCCTGGAATGCAACTATGAATAGACGTATAATTAAATGTTGATTTTATGATAGCGGCGCAGACGCAGCCAGCTGCATTATACTTACAAACCAAATGAGGAAGTTATTTTGACGTATTTATAAATAATAGCCACGCGAGGGGTAACTTTGTGGGTGGAAGCTAACATGTGTTGTAATTCCTTTGATCTGTTTACTGAAATACGAGATACAAGTCAAAATATTTGTTATTAAAATCTCAACATTGTTCTTGTTTTAAAGAAAGTTAAAAGTCATTCGACTTTATGGTATTCACGTCAAATAGTTCAAAATATTTCCTTACTATCTATCTATCTACAGTAGGCTTAGACAATGTGACATTCTCTCGCGCTTGCGCTAATAGAAACGATACAAAATGTATGGAAATGACATAAATCAGCCACATGTCATTCCCGTACGTTTTTTATCGTTTCTATTAGCTAAGCGTGAGGATAATGTTACTTTGCAGATGCCACGAGCTGTGAGCGCTGGCCTTGATATCCCTACTATTTTCGTTGAGCGTTCAAAACTAGTGAAGGCTCGATTTTACTGTAGATTTGAATAAATGCGCGGAGAATTTCATATATTCTTTCGTATTAGACCGAACCAGGAAAGTTAAGTAATAAAAGCAAAGATATAAATAAATGCAGTGAAGATTGGTGTCAACAAAGTGACCAAGATTTAAAAGGATATGGGTAGGTAGTAAAAACATATTGGAAGGCAGGTAGGTACCGTGTTGAATCGTGAATGTGGAATAAGTATATGGATGATGAAATATTAAGTAAGTAGGTACCTTACCTAGCCTGTCAGAGATCCGAAACTAAAGTCACAATATAAATATAAGCTTACTAAAGGGGTGGTAAGATCATATTACGAGTATTTGGTCAAGTAATCATTTTAATTTTGAACTCACAAGGAGTATAGGTACCTTCGGTTTTCATTTAAATTTATTACCGACCCTTTTTGCTAACATTTAACGTCAAATCTTCAATAATCGGTTGATATTCCAGTCTCCAGACAGAAAGTCTCAGCCCTCAGTGAAGTCCCTGGACCTACAGAAGCCCGCCTCGAAGGAAAGCAGTGCGAGGTCCAAGCCATCTGTCAAACGGATCGAGTCCTCCAATTCAGGTATAAGTGGAAGTACAGTCAGTCAGGCAGCACAAAATTTCAGATCCCAAGAGACCCTTTTAATTCTGAAGTCCAGTCCAGAAGTCTTAATCGTACACACATACGTATACTCACGCTTGTATTCTCCGAAAAGGTAGGTAGAGGTGTTGCAATAACAACACCCACTTTTCACCGAACATGATTAAGTGCCAACGTAATAGATGGTGAGTCTATCGCCGTCTCAGGCACCATACATACGTCTTTGAATTACTCAGACATACGCAGGTTTCCTCACGATGTTTTCCTTTACCGTAAAGCACGTGGTGTGAAATCACTGAAAGTACATAAGTTTTTAGAAAAACTCATTCGTACAGGCCCTGCTGGTATTTGCGTCGCTTGCATAGTAGGCGGCTGCTTAAACCCCACGGCCACGACGGCATCTTAATTCATAGGAGTTGTGACTCTTGTCGGTGTAATCGATAATTTCTTCCATTCGTCTGTATCAAGTGCTATCTCCTTGACCTTCCTATACGTATGTGAGTCATAAACACACTTTTCTTAAGGCATCTTAAGTAATAATTACTATTGTAGATTCCGACAGTGGGGAGTTGGAACCCGAACGGCCCCCCATTGTGGGGAGCGGTCGCAAGCGCGGGGGAGTGGTGATCCCCGCCGAGGGGGCGTACGACCCTAAACAGTTCCAAGACTTGAAGGTACCGCCAGAGATGGAAAATGTGTTCCAGTATATTATGAAGTAAGTTGTTTTACTTTCTTAAATGGTCTCCAATCCGTCAGCGCAGGATTTGAAATATCCTTAAATTTTGGACAATTCACACAATATCAATATAAATTATAGCCTATGTGGTATTCTGATGTATAAGCTATATTATTGTAAAGTTTCGTCAAAATCCATTCAGTAGTTTTTGCGTGAAAGAGCTGCAAACATACGTACATACATTCTTACAAAGTTTCGCGTTACTAATATTACTAGCTGTACCCCGCGGTTTCACCCGCATAGATTTAGTTTCATCCTTATTGTCGCGGAACCCTAATATTTTTAATTAAAGGTAGCCTATGTCCTTTCTCAGGGTCTAAAGATTGTCTGTGCCAAATTTCATCAAAATCGGTTGAGAGGTTTAAGCGGAAAAGCGTAACAGACAGACAAAGTTACTTTCGCATTTATAATATTAGTAGGGATTAGTAGGGACTAGTAGGAGTTTCGGAGATTAGTACCTTCAAGCAATTAACTCTTCAGCCTTATTTATTAGTATAAATATAGATGTGTACTCCAGCAGTTAGGGTCATAGCTGTACCTGTACCAAATTTGTAGCAGAAAAGGTAGCGGGAACTATATGAGGTAAGTATTGTTGATAGTTTTTGTTGGTCACGCCAACACCTTATTTAATCTGACCTGGGGCCCAACCATGAGCTCTTATTGCAATGATACTTCAGTTGTGCGACAGTGACAGGATATACACGTCACATACATCTGTCTCATAAATGAGTGAAACTATCATGGCAATAAGAGCTCATGGTAAGGCCCCTGAACTACCCACGTCTGGTTGGTCGTTGAACTGCCATTCATTATATGTCGACAATTTGAACAAAGTCACATGCAATGATTGGTTTTTTACCAGACATGTGCCGAATGCCGATATAAGAAGTCGTCGTACGTTATTAGAATTATATTAGACTTTCACTTATTACTGGAAATGAAAGCTAAACGCGTAATTTTATCAATATTTGCACATAAAAACACTTAGGCATTACTTGCATTGCTCTCTAACATACAGCCTTTTTCTGTTAGCAGCATATGATGAACGATTTTTCTTATTATTAGATATTGATAGAAATCATGCTAACTATAGATTCAATTCAATTCGATAGAATTTACTTACGTTCAAACGACGTCGCTTGACCTTGCGTTTTGAGTTTTCTTTGTATGGAGACGTAAAATTTACCACACTCGCCGCTTAGGGCGATTTTTAATGTTCCCATACATAATGAGGCAAATACGCAAGTAATTAAAAAAATATGTCAAAACCTGTACTTGGGGCACTGGTTGTCAATTGAATAACTTTGGCTTTCGTTACAGGCCTACTGCAAGCCTAGACAAAGTAACATTCTCTCGCGCTTCCGCTAATAGAAACGACACAAAACGTATGGAAATTACATAAATCAGTCACGTGACATTTGTTATTCCCGTACATTTTGTATCGTTTTTATTAGCGAGGCGCGAGGATAATGTTACTTAGTCTACAGGCCCTGTAAGCCCAACAAAGAAATATTATTTCGCGCTTGCGCTAGTAGAAACGATACAAAATGAATGGAAATGACATAAATCAGTCACATGCCATTCCCTTAGAGTGACAAATGGTTTAACTTAGGTTACCGATGTTCCCAGTAAATTGATTGCGAAGGTCAGATGGCAGATGAAATTCTGGTGAACAGCCGCATCGGGTCAATCGGGTGCCGACCCCAACAAATGGGATAAGGCCAGGATGATTTAGTACAGAAATAATTCTGGCCGCGCGAAGTCTGGAAGCGGGTCAGTTAGATTTATTTTAACATACGACTCGTTCGCTTTAACCTTGCACGTCATAATAGTAGGTACTTAAATTATTTTCTGACTAACTGAAGCCCGATTCAAGTAATACAAACGATCGAAATTTCGTTGGAATCCAAATCACCTCTCCGAATGTTGCATTCACGTGATACGAAATCATAGTTCGATAATTAAGTACTATCTTACCTTATTGCCTTATTACAAAACATAGACTAAGATAGTCCTTGGTTTAAAAGTAGGTCCATCTCGTTCTGTCATACGGTTTAAAAAAAGGATGGGTATAGTTTTAGTCCGAGTTTATAACATGTTTTGTTTGACTTTTCGCGACAACTACTGAGCTGGGTCTAATCTCTTTCGACGAAAATTAATCGTAGTTTCAGTATCGCTTTGTTCGTCAAATTTTCGTTCGTTTAATAATTTAATTAAAGTAGGTTTAGTACATATTAACTTTAAAGAAATTTCTAGCAGACCACGTTCGGACATCATTTTAGAACGAATAAGTTACCGTGGTAGGAAACTTGAAATCTTTCGGTCGAAGCTTCGTATTACGGGGAAAGCGAGTAGGCTCCCGTTCTGTTTTATCTTTGATAGAATACGAAAACACTGTAAACGACTAAGTCGCTACGACATCCCTACGGTTTTCATTACGTGAATCGGACTACTGAACAGCAGACTGAATGAATCCTATAATTGTGTTACTGTGTCGGAATTGTGGGCGACTTATATTACCGCCTACCGCATAACCTTGCCACAATGTAGTTTAATGATGAACCTTATGTCCTTAATGGTAAGATTAATTTCAAACTGGATTTAGAAGTCCTGTTGCGAAGGACCAGAATTCCATTTCGGCGAAGTAAAATTGTGATAATGCTTCAATCTATACATATACACATAATGAAATTGAAGTGACTGTTTGTAATTCGAAATTAACAGCTTTTCACTAAATGCATATACGGCACAATTTTCTCTGTCCTTATTCCTTGTAACATCAGCTTTCGCCAGTGAGAGTCCCAATAAATTGGGTCCTGCCTTTCCATAGATTAGCCGGAACAAACAGACAAACGCACAGAAATTCAGAGGAGAATTTTGAGTTTTTTTTTATACATGTACCGTAAAAATTATATTATACAATTCAAATAGCTCAATTTTATTTCTCAGTATAGATACGACAAAATACAATTCGAAAACTAGGAAGTGTTACATAATGCACACACGCGACATCGACATATTAAGAGATTTGACACAGTTTGCAAAGCAATAGACATTTTATGGTATAGATTCGTGCGCTCTTGGTCATGCAATGCTAACACGCGGGTAGTTTTGGGAAAAATTATATCGTTTTGTTATTTATTGCTTCCATGTTATCACGATAGGTTCGATTACGGAGTTCACTTTTTTATGTTTCATATCTCGCTGATTTCCATTTTGTGTTTTGTCATTTCCTCGACATTATAAATTACTAGCGGGTGTAACGCGGTTTCACCCGCGTAGTTCCCGTTCCCGTGGAAGTACGGCGATAAAATACTCATAGCCTATGTTAGAAGCCATTGCAGCCTATCCAATGCAAACAAACAAACAAAAAACAATCAAATCTTTCCTCTTTATAATATTAGTGTATGTGTATAATGTATAGGTACCCATGTGACCTTATAGCACTGACTGAAACATTCCTCACCAGCTCTGTACTGAGTAGCGAACTATTTCCCGATAACTTTATTGTACTGCGTCACGATAGAAAGGGTGACACGGGATGGGGTGGTGTTCTGCTGGCCGTACGGAACAGTTTTAGTGTGCAGGTTGTTACTGGAGTCGATGGGCTTACGGATGATAAAGAAATTGTGTTTGCAATCGTACAATCAAAAGGTGTTAAATTGTTGGTATGTGTTGTCTATTTGCCACCCAGTTATAATGATGAACAATATACTAATGTACTAACATGTATAGAGAACGCAATTTGTTTGTACTCCCTTCATGATGTATTAATAGTAGGTGACTTTAATTTGAATTCTTGCTCCAGTAATATTAAATTCCAATTTGATAATTTCACAGAATTTTGTAGGCTTCAACAAATTAGTACTATCTGCAATAAATACGACAGCATCTTGGATTTAGTATTAACAAATATCATAACTGAACCTATTAGTGTTTTGGAGGTGGAACCGTTGGTGCCGGCGGATATGTATCACCCTGCCCTGGAGGTAACACTGACACTTACACTTTCAGATAATATCACAATGTCAGAACTTAATGGCAGTCCAATACACATGGGATACAATTTCAAAAAAGCCAATTATACGTTGTTATACGCCGACATATCAAACTTAGATTGGACCAAGGTACTAAAAGAGGACGATGTAAATAGAGCGGTTGATGAATTTTATTCAACAATTAACATCCCAATTGATAAACATGTTCCTCTTCGTCGTTGTAAAAACTCCTCTTGTACATACTCGTATCCTCCCTGGTTTAGCTCTGAAGTCAAACATTATATTCGTCTCAAATATTTTCACTTCAAGAAATATAAAACCTTAAAACTTGACTTTAACTATGAACTCTTTAAATTTTATAGAAGTTTGGTCAAAAAGCATATTAATAGGGATTATAATATATACTTAAACACTATGGGGAACAATATAACTCGCAACCCAAATATGTTTTGGACATTTGTTAAAAGTAAACGCAAAAATATACTACAGTCAACAGAATTCAGTTTTGAGTGTAATAAATTCGTAGGTCAGAATGCTGCCAATAAGTTTGCCGATTTCTTCTCTTCTGTCTTTCACCCAGACTTGCCATTATTGAACCCTGAAATGGCTGAGAAGGACACAAATCACGTTTGCAATGCCACTCGAATCACGGTCGATACTATTTCAGAGCTGGAACTCAAAACCGTCATAAAGAAACTCAAGCCCTCCGCGGTATCTGGTCCAGACGGATTACCACCCTTTCTCCTCAAGGACTGTATTTCAGCCTTATGTTCTCCTCTGCTTCACATCTTCAACTTATCGCTGAAATCCGGGGTGTTTCCCGATTCATGGAAGGTCTCCAGAGTAACGCCCATTCCGAAGGGTGAAGGTTCCCATGAGATTACTCTACAGAGACCAATCGCTGTAATGTCCGCACCATGCAGATTATTTGAAGGAGTGGTAAATAGCACAATTACTCCGCAATTAGATATCTACCTACATAGTTCTCAGCATGGCTTTAGGCGCGCTAAGTCTACAACAACAAACCTTACTACTTTTGTTGACGTGGTAGCTCACGAGATGGATAAAGGTCATCAAGTTGACGTAGCGTATTTTGACTTTAAAAAAGCGTTTGATCTGGTGGACAACGATATCTTGCTGCGCAAGCTTTCGGCGATAGGGTTCGCGCCTAAGCTTCTAGCTTTTTTTGCCGACTACTTAAAGGATCGTAAGCAATATGTGAATCTGTTCGGGTATATTTCTAAGGAATACTACACAAGATCAGGCGTAAGTCAGGGAAGCACATTAGCACCGACCCTCTTCTCAGTTATGGTGAATGACCTTCCAGCTGTCATAAAAAATGCGAAATGTCTTTTGTTTGCTGACGACCTTAAACTATTCCTACCCATATCCAGAGAGGAAGACTGTGTAGCATTGCAACAGGACATAGACGCGGTTGTTAAATGGGCGGAGGATAATAACATGTCTTTTAACTGCGCAAAATGTAAAATGATAACATTTAGCCGTTCGCGCGTTCCTATCGAAGCCACTTATATGGTGGGCAAAGTGCCTGCTGTCAGGGTAAATGAGGTCCGCGACCTAGGACTGACACTCGACAGCAAACTTAACTTCCACTCTCATATTTTGGCTACATGTAAACAAGCTAGCAAATCACTTGGGTTCATTATGCGTATCGGCTCCCAATTCCAAGAGCCAAGGGTTGCTATAGTGCTCTATAATGCCTTCGTAAGGAGCAAGCTTGAATATGGTTCTATCGTCTGGGATCCAGATACCGAAAAGCATTCTCAGTGCATAGAGAAAGTTCATAAGAAATTTGCACGCTTCCTTTATAAGAAAAAACTCGGATTTTATCCATTCCTTTATCCTTCACTCTTTATCAATGGTATGGTGGGTCTGGACAGTCTGCAACTGAGGCGAAAATTGTTACTAGCCATTCATTACATACTGTTATTACGTAATAAAGTAGATAATCCTGAAGTTACTAAGAGGATTAGTCTATACGTTCCGCGTAACTATATGCGTGGGGCTGGCCGCCGCCGGCATCCGTTGTTCGCGATGTCGACCCTGCGCACGCGCCACGCTAGTAACGCTCCCACAGCCAGGGCCATGTGTTTACTAAACAACTTTCTTTCAAATTGTCAAGATGCTGACGTATTTGCAGACACCATGCCAAGTCTAATTCAAAGAATTAGACTATACATGTCGTAACTATTGTACTTCATCCTACTTATTATCACTGTTGAATTGTTATCTAAATGTATAAATGTGTTGGCGTTAGCTGTAAGTTTATATGTTGTCTAAAATAAATAAATAAATAAATAAATAAATAAATAGGAATGACATATGTCACGTGCCTGCTTTGCCATTTCCATACATTTTGTATCGTTTCTATTAGCGCAAGCGCGAGAGATTGTTTCTTTGTCTTCTGGCCCTGTAATGTTATTTGAGCGTTGTTTTTGATTGTGCAGTTGTAATTTTTGGGTTTGCATATGCGCAGTTCTTCCCACTATCTTAGCTGAGCGCACATCTAACGGCATTTGTATATTTCGCATAGAACCTGCATCCCTTTCCAACTCCCCGATGTTACTGGCCACGTATCTCACAGCTGGAACACTACACTACTCGAACACAGATATACATATGCCTGCGGCGCCAAGTCAGGCAGATCCGTATTTACATCTCTAAAAGTCAAAAGAGTTGTAGTTCCAAATAGAATTATCAAATTTTAAACTGTGAAGATCAATGGAGAGCTATTAGGGTTTCGAGTGAACAAAACATGGTGATTGATTGATACTCCTAATGAATAAACCTTGCCATTCCAGATACACCCCTCAGAAGATAGACATAGAGTTCAAGTTGCAGCCGTTCGTGCCGGAGTACGTGCCGGCGGTGGGGGACATCGACGCGTTCATCAAGGTGTCCACTCCAGCCAGCAACGTGCGCGCCACGCCTCTGCCCGACCACGTTTTGGAACATATTGATAACTTAGGTAACCTTAACTAATTATTACTTACAATACATGGCCTAAGATAATCCTTGGTTTGAAAGTAGTTCCATCTTTTTTTGTGATTTCAAAAGGGATGGACATAGTTTTAGTCCGAGTTTTAGGTAAAGGTGTAGCTATAAGTTATAAGCACATGAATAAAACCGTAGCGATGCGCAAAGGCGAAAAGTTAATCGCGATTATTTCGAATGTTCAAACATCTCGATGTATCGCAATTGTTTTCAATCGAACACGTCGGCGATCTTCGACGATTGGTTCCATTCGGCTAGATTCGGCGGGACTCGGACAAATCGCAATCGAAAAACTTCTCGATTGTTTCATCGCCAGAGCGAGTCGATTGTTGATTCGGTGGTCAATTTGACCGACACTGATTATTTCGATTGTTGAAATTAGCGATCTCGCAATCGCGGATCGCCAATTCACCGCAGGATCACTACTCTAGAGGTAGCATTATTGGATGCGAACTTCTTCGGGAAAAACGAGAAATCTCGTTAATATCTCTTTCTAAATTCTCAGAAGGTTTATAGCATTGGTCTTGTGTAGTTTATTTGTTTAATTGCTATCACAGCTAATGTTTATGTCCTACATATGATGTACATCTCGAATGCCGGTAATCGTTTACCAAACACTGTTATCTCGTGCTGATTTCATGTTTGTTTAGTCTATAACATTATGAGGACACTTGCTATCCAATAACATATTCAAAATTTAGGTAAATTAACTATGAAATATGCACTTTTGAAATTAAATTCAAATCGGTCCGTTTCGTCGGCGTCTTCGCTTGCTTTATTTTGAGGGAAATAGCCTATTGTCGTCTAAGCTGTCGGTCCCGGCAATGTTTATAGGTCAGTCGGAAGCCTAAAACAAATCTTATAATTGGTTTAACCCAAATACTTCACAGATATTCCTAGCAATAATTTTTTTTTATTAAAATGGTTGGGGATGATACGAACACCAGACGGGACTCAAACCCACGTACTCTGCAAACTGTGCAGTTGCTCTGAGCTACTGGTGATCGCATCCCATGTGTGGAATTTTTCCTAGGGCGGTTGCAGATTATCTTGTTTTTGCGGTTTAGGAGTCGCCAAAGAGTCCCGCCAAGTATTCCTATGTTTTCCTAACCACATTAATAACCTACATACATACATATGCTCACGCCTGTATTCCCCGAAGGGGTAGGCAGAGGATTTGTAATTTTCAACACCCACATTTCACCGAATATGATAGTATATAAGGTACTTAAATAAAAAAAAACGCATTCAATTTTTTTTCTCTATCATTGGTTGCCTGGAAGTTTGTCTATTTGTTCCGGGTAATCTCTGAACCGACTGGACCGATTTTCACGGGACTTTCACGTGCAAATAGCTTATGTTACAAGGAGTAACTTAGCCTACTTAAAAAAATAGGGTTCTGCTTAATTAAGCAACCCATGAAATAAAGTCCGGGGCACAACTAGTTTAGAATAAAAAAACTGTTTCATGCACATCTTTTTTATATATATAAAAATGAATTCCCATTGCCCTTGGTCAGGGCATCACGCGTAAACGGCTGGGTGGATTTTAACGGGACTTTCACTGGCAGATAACTGATGTTTCAAGCAGTGTTTTAGGCTAATTTTATTTAGAAAACATATTAGGGTTCCGGCACTACGCGGGTGAAACCGCGGGGCACAGCTTGTCAATTAATAAAATATCATTATTTTGTCCAGGTCTGATTGTCCTGGACGAGCCGTCAGCCGACCAGAGTGACTCAGCCCTACTCCACTTGCAGCTGAGGGCCATCTCCAAGACCAATAGCGCCAAGTCTACTGTGGTTAGTCTACACTTATATCATAAAGAGGAAACATTTGATTGTTTGTTTGTTTGCATTGAATAGACTCCGAAACTACTTGACCGATCTTGAAAATTCTTACAGCAACGGATAGCTACATCATCAGTGAGTAACATAGTCTATATTTTATCCCCGAACTCCCACGGGAACGTGAACTACGCGGGTGAAACCGCGTGACGTCCGTTAGTATTATTATAAAATTATTTGTTATTTATTTTTTCGTAATTCTATTTACTATTTATTATTGTGTGTAAAGTGTAGTTGTTAGAGGTTACTAAAAGTTAGATGCTTATTGGATGATATGTGGAACATAAGACAATGCTTATTTACCTATATTGTAAAATCAAAATATAAAAACTAAAATGCATAAAAATAATAAAACAATTATGAAAAATGAAAATAAAAAATGCAGTAGACCCTATATGTATAAGTCAGTCAGTCATGACATTTACTTACCTTTGTAACATGTTTCAGTTGACGAAGAAGATAGACAATGCGGAGAAGAATAGCAAAGCGATAGAGCGTTGGATCAAGGATGTGAGCGAGCTGCATCTCTCCAAGCCAGCGCCCACTGTCACATATACTGCGTGAGTATATACAATATATAATCTAAAAGATGCTACAGGTGTCAGTTCAAAACTGAGCGCTCAGTGAAAATTGTAGGGACAACACATACATACATATGCTCACGCCTGTATTCCCCGTAGGGGTAGGCAGAGGTGTTGTAATAACAACACCCACTTTTCACCGAAGATGATAAAAGTGCCAACGTGACAGATGGTGAGTCTATCGCCGTCTCAGGTACTATACAAACATCTGTGGATTACTTCTTAGACATATGCAGGTTTCCTCGTGATGTATCCCTTCACCGTAAAGCACGTGGTGTGAAATCGCTGCACATAAGTTTTTAGAAAAACTCATTGGTGCAGGCCCCGCTAGGATTCGAACTTGCGTCGCTTGTGTAGCAAACTCCGAGGCCACCACGGCTCCTGCGCGTTTGTTTGAAATACATAAAAATAACTACTCGAGCCGCGCTGGTTTCATATCATTTTTAAGAAATGTTTCTTTATACATTAATTTTAAAAATATTTACAAATTTAGATACACTTACGAATTGATTTGTCCTGAGTTGCTACTGGGAATTACAAATAGAAACACCCAATTACATGTGGGGGGGTGATCATGCTTATCCCCAGCAAAGGGGAGAGCTTCCAGTCAGACGGGTGTCATGCCTGAGTAACCAAGGCTCCAACCAACTGTTCTCGCTGAAAACTTTAATACCTATATACTGCAATGCGCTCGACTCTGATTGCGCGATTTAGTTTCTCGTCTTTTTGTTCTCAAACTTCGCATTTGTTAGCGAGTAGCGCCATCTATGTAGCGAGTGGAGAAACGCTGCTACATATACATTGCCCGACTCTCGGATAGAAAGTAAGATATCGTGTGACCAAATATTTTTATTTCCAGAAAAACTCCAGACATAGACAGTCTGATGGAAGAGTGGCCAGAGGCGATGGAGGAGAAGTTAAACGAAGTTGGGTTCCCTCCTGCGGCGCTGGACTGTTCGCTTTCACAATACGTCGACTTGGTCTGTGGTTTATTCGACATACCAATAGCAGGAGATACTCTCAACGATCGGATACAAGCCCTACATCTACTCTTCACCCTGTATAGTGCTGTCAAGAACTCGCAATTGTACGCCGAGAGGCAGAAAGAGAAGACAGATAGTAATATGTAGTGGGTAAGGTTGCAGGTTAGATTTAAAATATCTTTGTATTTTTTTAGGCATTAAGGCTTGTTTTGTGGATGAATGAAAAATAATATATAAATACATATGGAGACTCGAGTTATTTTTTTTATTTTTACTGAAGTCTTGCTGTGCCCCGCGGTATCACCCGCGTAGATTTTAATTTCATGGTTGCCCGTGAATCTCTAATGTTTTTTTTTTAAATCTAAGTAGTAAGTTACTCCTTGTAACATTAGCTATTCGTCAGTGAAAGTCCCGTTAAAATCCGTCCAGCCGTTTCGGAGATTACCCGGAACAAACAGACAGACACACAGACAGACAGCCAGACAGACTTTTTTTTAAATTGGTATAGCTATGTCAGTACCGTGTATACTTTCATATGCATTCAGTGAAAAACTGTTATTTTGGATTTACAAACAGACATTTCAATTTTATTTATCTGTATATATAGATGGTTTTAACCTTGTAGAGTTGATTTCATGGATGTCCTGCAAAACTCTAATGCATTTAAAGTAAAAATAGTCACTCCTCGTAACATTAGCTATCTGCTAGTGAGTCCCGTTAAAATCGTATTTTACTAACTCATAGTAAAACCAAGCTATTTCCAAATAAAATTTCAACCAAATCTGTTCAGTTATTTGCGCCCGATTAAGCCTTAAAAACTTGCATATATCATTATTTATTAGTTTGTTATTGAGTAATTACATTAAATAAAGGGTAACTTCCGGCTGTCATGATCACGTGATGCATTTGCAAATTGCACTATCCAATCATCAATTAAAAGAGTTAATTGTGTGAGTTTTTGTATTTAAAAATTAATAAATTTCTTTTAATATTCTTATTATTTCGGTGATTTTCTTCTGTTAATTTCTCCGAAAGTGTTATGTAAACTACCCACATAAAATAGTGAATTTTGTCAAATCTAAATTTTCTGCGGAAAATATACTCGTCTAAATATACAAGTGTGTGAGTGAGTACCAGAAATAAGGATCGGTAGCTGAAGTGGAAGCAAAGGAGGTGGTGGAAGGTGCTACCGACCAAGTAAGTGAATTCAAAATTATAATGGCTAAAGCAGGTTACTTTTACCATTAATTAGAATTCTATGTGAATCGTAAAACGAGAGTACTATATTTTAAATCCGCGATAAAACCCCTTATTTGAGTGTTTGCGGAGGATTTGACTCATGTTTATATTTTGGACAATTCACACAATAAAGATCTAGTCCAAGTTACAGTATAATATATAACAAAAGTGCCTCTCACATTGCTGTGCCTTAACAGGGTTGTTAGTTATAAGTTATAAACACAATTAAGTTTATATATGTGTGTAAATGTAACCAACTTGTGCAATAAATCTATATCTATACAGATAAATAAAATTGAAGTGTCTGTTTGTAATTCCAAAATACCAGGTTTTTACTAAATGCATATGAAAATTTTCTCTGTCTGTCTGTCTGTTTGTTCCGGGTAATCTCTGAAACGGCTGGACCAATTTAACGGGACTTTCACTGGCAGGTAGCTGATGTTTCAAGGAATAACTTAGGCTACTTTAATAATTAGAAATAATTGGGTACTGCGACATGAAGCATGAAACTATATCTACGCGGGTGAAACCGCGGGGCACAGCTAGTATATGAATATGAATTTAAATCCATTCACATTTTTTTGCGTGCAAGAGTAACATACACCTCTACATACAAACTTTCACGCTTATAATATTAGTTGTACGGGTAATTAGGAATTAACCACGTGACCCCCACCAAAGCATCACTCGCGCGTTGGTACTATTAGAATGTATTGTATTCTTAAGACTACGTAGCTTATATCACGACTATCCTCACTCTTATTTCATACTTAGTACGCCTTTTCAATAATCGTATTTTAGTTTAATTTTTTTTTATCTTATCTTGTTGTGGCATTATTGGGTCCGGTTTCCCGGAAGCACGTCGACCCTTGGGATCATTTGTGCCGCCCTTGCCCTTATGCTCTACGTACCTGACTCCTCAAATACTCCCTGAACAAGCCGGCAGATCTTGCCATGGAGAAGAGCTTGTAGTCCTCTGGTACAAGGAGTGACTTAGGCTACTTTTATTTAAAAAAAACATTTAGGGTTCCGCAGGGCACAGCTTGTTAAATGTATAAAACAACACACTCCTTTTTTGGACAGTCGTGTATTAAAACTTATAGATAAGAAACACGTATTAAATTTAAATGTTAACACTTCATATCTAATTAAAATATTTAAAACGATTCAAGTGAATTAGAATTGCTAATGCGCGTGTGCATTGTATAATGCAATAACTCCTAATAAAGGTGACATACAAAATGAAGAAGCGATGTTTGAAAACAAATGGACAAAAAAGTCGACTGCCGGCTTGGCAGATCTTGCCATGGGGAAGAGCTTGTAGTCCTCTGGTTTCGGATACGCATTACCCAGTAGGTCCATTCGCCATTTGGCTAGTGCATCGCAATTGCATATAGCTTTTATTTAAAAAAAATCGTTGAAAAATCAAACTACAAGATACTTTGGCAATTGTTATATTTAATTCCAACATTCGTTAACAATATTCTAGAGGAAAATGTTCAATTCATCGCACTAGTAGCCTCTTAAGGTCAAACGCCATCAATAACAACACCCACTTTTCACCAAAGACATTAAATGAGTGATATTATCGTACTCATTTAATTTCAGTCCCGATCAACTTATAACTATTTTAATACTAAATTCCACTCGCGGATTCGGCCACACTCCAAACATAAATTCCATTGATGATAACAAATTGAAATCGGGAAGTAGTTTCATATATACCTCCTTACAAACAAACAAACTTTACACCTTTACAATGCTAATAATTATATGTATACAAAGTTTTCACATACATTTTCGTACAGGTACCGTCACGAGTATGATCGCTCATCGTAAATAATGACAATTACTGCGCAATTTGTCCGCTTCGCTGCACATTGAGGCCAGCGCTCAGAACTCCTGACGGCACCTTTTCATAGAATCAACGAATACTTTACTCCGGGGCGAGCATAAATCATAAAAATAATTCTTTAAAATTTACTTAACACAATAATTTACCGCCAAGTTACAATACGTTTGAATTCTATTTTAAATAGGTCACAATACTGTCCAGGGGCCTAACCATGAGCTCTTATTTCAATGATATTGCAGGTGTGTGACAGGGACAGATGTATACACGTCAAATACATCTGTCTCTTAGTAAGAGTAAAACTATCATGCCAATAAGAGCTCATAGTAAGGCCCCAGTTCACCGGCGGACTACTCAAGCTACGATGCTTATTGGACGGTTACATTACACATCGGTATACAAAAATGAATTTGAAGATATTAAATACAAATGAATTGACGATTACATGAATTTGAAGTTATTGTATGTTTAGTTGTTATATGAATTACAAGATATTGAATACAAATGAATTGATGTATCCCTTGAAACACTTCACAATACAATAATAAGTTACGTATGACATAATCAGGTTTCATTTAAGGGGTTGTTTGTAAAGACAAGATTTAAAATATACAATCATGATTCATTTCTGCTTGGCTTCCTTGCCAATATTTCACAGAAGTCTAGTTTCTGAACCAGTGGTAATTGTGCAGAATTCATAAGTGCCTTATCATAAGCAATTTGTCAACATGATACACATGAATACTATTCAACTTCATAATTTACGGCCGTTTTCAAGTCTTATCCATCTGTAATTTAGGTTATTAAGGCTAGCCGCACACAAATACTAATAATGTCAATAAAATGTATATTGACAGTAATATTGTGTGTGTGTGAGGTTAGACTAAATATAAATAAATCTAAAATTTCAATACTTATTCCAAGTTAATATTATTATGTAATTGAAAGTATGGACAGATCAAATTTGACAGATAGTTGGAGATAGCAATCCGTCTGTAAAGTTTTTGAAAACGTACGTTAATTAGTAATAATTAATTATTCCGTTTGAACCTTGGAAAGGCACTTATGATGACATGGGTTTCACAATAGTTGTTTAAAACTAAAGACTTTTTGCAAATGTTACGATGCCAATAGCTGTTTTGACTATTTGACGCTGTCAATTGGCAATTTTTGCTGTCAGTGTAATTTTTTGTGTTTATCTAACTTACCGTCTCTTTCTCACGCGTAACATTACTATGAAGTGAAAAGAAGACAACACACATTTCAAACTGACGTTTGTCAAATTTCAAAAGTGACAGTTTTATTTTTTCATTTTATAAATGGACTAAGGTTTTTTTTTCGACTGTTTATCTGCTTTTTTATCATAAACACATAAGATTACGGCAATGGATAATAAACTATAAGATTACGTAAATAAAGTCTACTTTCGAGTTTGGGATATTTCTGTTGCATATTCACGCAATGAGATCTACTCTATGAAACTACTTTGGAAGACTACAAAGATTGAAAAAAAAGTGGACCGTTGAAAAAAAAAAACAAAAAACCATTTAAAAAAAAAATCTAATATACTCTAAGGTCCACTAGAAAATAATTTATCTACATTTAAATTCTAATTAATATTAATTAAAGTAACTATTTACACATTAATTTATCAAATTCACATAGATTCCCATTTATCACAGTTCTATATATTTGCACCCACACTTAACAAAAAATAATAACATAAAAATATAAATAAATAATAATTGTGGAAATGAATTGAATAAACGCTATTTCTTGCGCATATTCCTTATGAAAAATAATTTTTTTTTTTACAAAATGTTAATTTATAAAAACACTAGAGGACGTCGCGCGGTTTCACCCGCGTAGTTCCCGTTCCCGTGGGAGTACGGGGATAACATATAGTCTATATTAATCAGTGATAATGTAGCATTCAAATGGTGAAAGAATTTTTAGAAACGGTTTACTACTTTTTGAGCCAATCCGTTACAAACACACATACAAATCTTTCCTCTATATGTTATTAGTATAGAACTTCCAAACCGGGCAGATGATTGAAAGAGCCTTGTTGGAGTCTGAACAAATCAAGATATTAAAGATTTTTGTTACCTTTTCACACTTGGTAAACAAAATTGAATACATTCTGTTGACATTAGGATCATATTCAATTCCTTTCCACGATATATAAATAAATATATTAATATTCAAATCTAAGTCTGCAAAGGTTACGTTGTAGGATCTCTAGAATTTCTGATTTTGAATATTTTATACATTATTAGTGTTGGCAACTGAAATTAGATGTATACAATAAAACAATTGAAATGTCTGATATATATATACATACATATATATGGATATCTCTACACACAAACCGCACAGTGCAAACCAATCACGCATAAATTTTTGTGTATTTTTGGTATTTAAGTTTTTTTATTACCTTTATGAATACACTCACTTAGAACAAATCGTATGACTATGGTGACTGTCCGTATGCATTTTATAGTTGCGTGTCCTAAAAAAAAAAAAAAAAAATTATTTATTTATTTATTGACTCATTACCTCGTTGGTCTAATGGTGGTCCCCGACCGCCCTGGGAGAGGCAGATCGGGGTATGTGGGATTTTTACCTCACTAAAACCCCACCGGTGGCCATCCTCAGTGCTCAGGGGGGACTCCGGGTACTCTGATAGATCGCACCGGTGTCCCCCCACACTTTGCCGGGGAACATCCCCGGGGCAGCTGTGTCGCCGCCCCTGAAGACCTCGCTGTGGTCGGCAGCGCGAGCCACATCGCGCTGCCACCTTCCCGGGTCCGCGGCTCGGTGGTCAAAGCTCTCACCCCGACCACCGCCAGCAGGCCCTCTTTTAGTCGCCTCTTACGACAGGCAGGGGATACCATAGCCAAATTCTTAGACCCTGGCTATTGGGTGGAAAACCTATATAACTAAGGTTACTGACCGCTAGTGATAATGGAACAGGTTGAACACCCTCCGGTCGATCCTCTGCCGCTTCAGCTCGAGCGGCTCCTCCTCGTTGCGGATGCAGAAGTAGCTCGTGATCACGCTGCGGCAGATCGGACACTTGTCTAGTTTGGCTGGAGACAACAATACTTATTTTATACAATGGTGTTGTAATAACTGCACCCACTTTTTACCGAGGACTATTAAGTGCTAACGTGACAGATGGTGAGTCTGTCGCGATTTCAGGCACTATACATACGTCTTTGAATTACTTCTCAGACAGGTTTCCTCGCCATGTTTTACTTCACCGCAAAGCACATGTTAAATCACTGCACATAAGTTTTTAGAAAAAATCATTGGTAGAGGTCCCACCATCCCATTTGCGTCGGTTGCATAGCAGGCAATTGTTTAAACCCCAAGGCTACCACGGCTCATCGTGGATCATTTATGTTCCATTCAATTAATATATTAACGTCTCTTTATATGAATGCAGAACCACGCCTGTGTATATATAAAGTCAATTTGGATTCTTAGTATAATCTCAACAAAATTTACATTTAATATCGATTTCAAATATTTAATCGCAGAGTGAAACCAATAATGTAATAGTACTATATGTCTTGCATATAATGAATTTAAATGTGCATCAACCAACCTTTAGCATCAGGTAAACTATGCAAATAAGTAAATAATGCAAACGATTATCCATTTATTGATTGAAATCAGCGACCTTTGCATTTGAAGTTACATTTGAATACTCGTATATACCTAGAATATGTATACAGGGTGTCGGAGAAAAAGGAACAGTTGTCTTCTAGAAGTTGTAGGGTTTTATGAATATATCACTATATTGAAATCGTAAAATATCTAGTTCCAACGATAACGTAGTTATAAGCTATGGCCGAAGAGCTCGCGGCCTTAAGGGATTGAATGAACGCGCGGCCGCGTTAACCTACATTCCGTACACGTCATTCAACTTTTTAAATTAAGGGGAAGGTTAATCCTTGCGAAAAATGGTTTTATGGGATTATTTCAGGATTTATTACTGGGAGAAAAAAAATAAAAACGTAGTTAGATTTCACCTGAATAACTCTACGTTACAGCTGATTTTTATGCGAAAATAAGGTAGTGATATGGTCAACTTTGAAAATCAATTACTCGAAAACGGAAGAAAATATTTTTGTCATAATAATTTTAATTTCTTCCTAAAATTATACCTAATCACATATTTTAAGAATTGTCCCGGTTTCCCCGACACTCTGTATATACTGAATATAATGCCGGACTTTCAATAGAATTTTATCTATTAAGTTGTTTTTAGTCTGGACTTTTGTTTTATAGTCTTTTAGGACATAGTCTATACAGATAAATAAAATTAAAGTGTCTACAAATAGACACTTTAATTTTATTTATCTGTATTCCAAATTTACAGCTTTTCACTAAATGCATATGACATGTAATGGTAATGACATAGAAAGACCAGTTTTTAAATTTTTACTCTGTCTGTTTGTTCCGGTTAATCTCCGAAACGGTTGGACCGATTTCAACGGGACTTTCACTGGCGAATAGCTAATGTTACAAGGAGTTTCTTAGGCTACTTGTATTAAAACAGTAGGGTTCCACGGGTCACCCATGATATGAACTCTACGCGGATGAAACCGGGGCACAGCTAGTAAATAAGCATTTCGTGTTCACAATATTCTACCTTCATCGGGGATTGAACCCGCGACCTCCATGTGTCCAGGGCCACTGGACATAAGTTATATAACGTGTTTAAGTTCCCAATTCTCGTCACGCACTCGTCTCGGAGTGGTGAGGTCGGTCTGTCAAGGCGGCGACATTGCTACGTGATTAACTAACCTATTGTCTTGCACTCGTGGATAGCATTCACAATGCGTTCATCAGGAACACATAGTAGATAATGCTTAGATAGTATTACTTTGTTTTTTTTTAATCTATACAATTATATCTATCTATATACTAGCTGTGCCCCGCGGTTTCACCCGCGTAGATTTAGTTTCATCCTTATTGTCGCGGCACCCTAATATTTTTGATAAATAAAAGTAGCCTAAGTTACTCCTTGAAACATCAGCTACCTGCCAGTGAAAGTCCCGTTAAAATCCGTCCAGCCGTTTCGGAGATTACCCGGAACAAGCAACTAGACAGACAGTGAAAAATTTTAAAACATGGTTTTTTATTGTCAGTATCGTGTATACTTTCATATGCATTTAGTGAAAAGCTGTTATAAGTGCATGAAAATTATTTGTTCAGTTTAGACCTGTCTGTCTGTCTGTTTGTGACGGGTAATCTTCAAAACGGGTGGACCGATTTTAACGAGACTCATTGGCAGATAGCTGTTGCTTAGACTACTTTCAAATATAAAGAGTGACTGTTTTTTTAATGTAGATTGGAGGGTGATGATGATTGGAATGATAGACGATGTCTTCTATTTTATTTTTTTCTGTAAACGAAGTCTGTTTTTTTCGTGGTTACTTTTTTGTCCATTTGTTTTCAAACATCGCTTCTTCATTTTGTATGTCACCTTTATTAGGAGTTATTGCATTATACAATGCACACGCGCATTAGCAATTCTAATTCACTTGAATCGTTTTAAATATTTTAATTAGATATGAAGTGTTAACATTTAAATTTAATACGTGTTTCTTATCTATAAGTTTTAATACACGACTGTCCAAAAAAGGAGTGTGTTGTTTTGTATATTTAACAATCAATGCCCTGCGGAACCTTAAATGTTCTTTTTAAATAAAAGTAGCCTAAGTTACTCCTTGTACCAGAGGACTACAAGCTCTTCCCCATGGGCAAGATCTGCCGGCTTGTTCAGGGAGTATTTGAGGAGTCAGGTACGTAGAGCATAAGGGCAAGGGCGGCACAAAAGATCCCAAGGGTCGACGTGCTTCCGGGCAACCGGACCAAATAATGCCACAAATAAGATAAGATAACATTCTCCTTGTAACATTAGCTACCCACCAGTGAAAGTCTCGTTAAAATCTGTAAATCCGTTTTGGAGATTACTCGGAACAGACAGACAGACGGACAGACAGAGAAAAAATTTAAACTTGGTTTTTCTGTGTCGGTATCGTGTATACTTTCATATGCATTTAGTGAAAAGCTGTTATTTTGGAATTACAAACAGACACTTCAATTTTATTTATCTGTTGAGATATAGATGTATAGATGAATATATAGATATAGATGTATAGATGTATGTGCATTATATACAGTACTCGGCGACAATCGGCTAATGTCGGCTAGTAGAGTGCCAATGCAAGAAAAGCGATGTAACTTTACGATATCCACATAACAACTCATCCCTGCCATCTTATTACTGTCATGACACTTCTTGACTTTTAAACGAGGTTAAAGATAATCCGATGGTGTTATTCTTGCTGAAGAAAAATATAAATATAATTAAGGCAGGCAGCTCCACATTCCTGCAAAAGCTATGAACGTGTAGGTATACGTACGTAAACATCGCGCACAGAGACAGGCGTGTCGACACGGCAGTAGTGCGCGCGAGAGAGGCTGCGCGGCGCACACACAGCAGAGCGCCTCCGCGTCCGACGCGTACCTCTCCGCGTCCCCACACTCCCCCGACACGTACAATTGCTGCAAACAACCAAAACATTGTTATATGCCTTTGATATTATAATACTAGCTGTGCTTTAGTTCGCGGAGCCCAATATAAAAAAAAAGGTATTCCTTTTAACATCAGCTATCTACCAGTCCCGTTAAGATCGGTCTAGCTGTTTCAGAGATTAGCCGGAACAATCAGACATACAAACAGAGAAATAATGTAATATATTTTTTACTACAAATATATTTTCTAATACTAAATTCATATGTATTTTGTTAAAATGAAATTATAAACAAACACCTGTTATATGCTTTGCTAAGTTCATTTGCTGTTATGTCAAAACCGCATCATGATCCGTAACGTAGTTTAGAAGGACGGCGCGTTCAAACAGACAAAATGTATTTTTATGGAAATAGGGACTTCAATTTATACTAGTCAAAGATGTGATGTCTTGTCGGCAACTCGCGAACAGTCGAACGTTTGTGAACAACTATGCGACAACCTAAATCGCGCTATGAGTGTTTTCGAGCGCATTTGAGTACATATACAAGTTTTCAACTAGAACAGTGGGAACCAGCCTGTCTGGAAGATATTTAATTTGCTGGGACAAAGCATGATTACTCACTCACCCCATGTGATAAAAATTCAACAGTGACTAAGTGATGTCGAAAATTAAATTAAGTGTGTTATAAGCAATCATGAATACCAACCTTCAAACAGGATAAATGACCATTGGCCTGTTTCAAGTACTGTGCGATGATGCCGCTCGGCAGTGGACACTGGTCGTCCCGAATGTGGATCACACTGACTAGCGCCACCTGCGACAAAAACTAGAACTAAACGGCTAATTGGCGACCCCAACATATGCCTTATATTTCTCAACATGCTCTTTATTTATAATTATAATTGGTCACGGGCTACAGCTCACACATTAACAGTGTTTTAATTCAAATAAATAATGAATAAGTCAATAGGGCGCAATCAACGCATAATAATATGGTATTTTGAACCCACTTGTGTGTACTTAATACATTAATTATTGGCATTTGCATAACAGTGCCCGCATCACCTACCAGTCAAACTAGGATTTTGTAATATTTTGTATTGTGTGATAATGTTCGAATATAATTTATTAATTTGTTCTTGTATAGTTTCGCACGTAGTATTGTTATTTGTAGTATAGTGATTACGATATCTAATACTTATTGGTGGAATGCACGGCGCTCACTCAACTAACCGCTCATTGAGTAAATACTTGCTTGCTTTAGCTTATTTTAAAACGTCAGTGTCGGCGTGAATTCGATTTCCAGATATGATTCAAATATAAATAGAATAGACAGCTGTAGTGGCCTCGGGGTTTGAGCAGTCGCCTGCTACACAAGCGACGCAAGTTCGAATCCCAGCGCGGCCTGTACCTATGAGTTTTTCTAAAAACATGTTGTTACTCCAACTCAAGAATATTCTTTATTCATTTAGACTATTAAAAAAGCACCTGTTATTACAACACCTCTGCCTACCCCTTCGGGTATACAGGTGTGAGAATAGATTGTTCTCAAGTCGCCTTACGTCAAGTTGGCTTCACACATTTCGAGTAAAATGCGGGTATCCTTTCTGTTACCGAGATCACGGCAATTTATGTACGGAAATTGGAATATAATCGGTTTTCCCACACTTCGTCGAAATCAAAAGGTTACAAGGGAGTCACGTATGTAGTAAAACGCGGATGTAAATGTAATTTTTATCAACTATACGAACAATACCTTAAAGATTATGAACCCGGAATAACAGTTGGATAGCCAATTACTCATACCAACAGCCTGAGAGCCGAGTGGTTAGTGACTGCGAGGCTAGAGGTCGTGAGTTCCGCCCTGCTGAGACCAGACACCTATTAGTATGATTGATGCATGTATTTACATTTTTAATTACTGCATAGGTACTGTTGACGTTTAAAATATTTCCGAGTTTGGTTTTTACAATATTGAATATCAGTTGGTCCTTTTTATTAAATTAAAAGAGACTACTTAGTAGTAGTACCGATCTAGATAACTAATTACCTATTTCACGGATAAATTCGATAAATATGTTCACGGCTGTATTCCCCGAAGGAGTAGGCAGAGGTGTTGTATTGACAACATCCAGTCTTCACCAAAGATAATTAAATGCCAACGTGACAGAGCGATTCTATCACCCTCTCAGGTACTATACATACGTCTTTGAATTACTTCTCTGACATATGTTGGTTTCCTCGGGATGTTATCCTCACCGTAAAGCACGTGGTGTGAAATAACTGCACATAGGTTTTTAGAAAAACTTATCGGGTCAGGCCCCGCAGGGATTTGAACCTACGTCGGTTGCGTAGCAGAGAAGTGCTCAAATCTCAAGGCGACAACGGCTCTTCTGCGAAGAGTTCTGTGAAGAAGAATCTTACCGTATCATCAGGCCTGAGTTCCCCAGTGTCTCGGAGGTCTCGCGCGAGGATCACCACCAGGGGGTAGCACGAGCGTGGCGGAGGGCCCAGCTGTAGGGGCTCGTCTGTCGATAGCCTCATTGGACTATCGTCGTGGGGGCTGCTTCTGTAACACAACAAGAAACAACCTTTAATTAAACACGTGCTCGGTTTACAAATTAAAACTATATGCATATCTTCCCACGAGGATTAAAATTACGCCACGATTTAAAAAAATACGACACGATTAGAAATATAATAGTGGGGGAAACTGCGCATTCAAGTTCAGCGCTCATTACTTGTGACGGGACCTGAAGTGCATAACCGGCTGGAGGAAGATCGCAAATAAGGCTGCCTTAGAGTAGTCTAATGTATGTGAGGAGTAACTGCCTCATTGGTCTAGTGGTTAGTAGGTTTGCCTGCCGATCACGAGGTCCCGGGTCGGGTTATTAACAGATATTGGGTTTTTCTAATATGAAATGCACGGAGTTTGGAAGTTGGCGGTGATTACACCCCCGTGCCTCGAAAAGCACGTTAAGCCGTTGGTCCTACGCCTGATCTCTCTCCGGTCGTGTCGGTTTGCCGTCCCATCGGACTATGAGAGTGAGGGAATAAAGAGTGCACCTGTGTTTGCGCACACACTTGTGCACTATAATATCTCCTGCGTACATGGCTAATCCCCGTTGAGATTAACCGCCGTAACCGAAATTCGGTAGGAGATCATTATTATTTATGTGGGGAGTAAGGTTGCCACTGGTCCATGAAGAGTAGAGGCTTCGTGGTACGACTACCAGCAGTCTAGGCACGCCTTCTCATGAGTGAGCGTTTTGTCTCAGTGTTGTCTAGGTTTACAAACAAGTCTGTATTTAGTTTATACCTGCCTGTGTATAAATTAACCAACCTGTCTACTCCAAACAATAATTATAATAAAACGGATAAACAAAACACTAGTCTTGATTAGTCAAATGTCAATTAATTCACGTACTATATTAGCTTTATCTAACGTCTTAAATACATGCTTAATATTATTAACCATTACAATATGCAAGTCTGCTCCGATTAGGACACATAGACATAATTAAATATCGTTCACAGGTTACATTCGTAGCTGCCAGTGCATAAAATGCAACTTCAAAGTAACCTATTCAAATATAAACTTAAATTCAGTAAAATCAGAGATAAGCTATATTATTGTAGAGTTTCATAAAAATCCATTCTGTAGTTTTCGCGTGAAAGTGTAACAAGAAGACATTCTTATAAACTTTCGCGTTTAGAGTTTTCGTAGGTGGAATGGGAGTGTCCTGTCGGTTTTAACATGAGAAGAGGATTTACAGAGAGCAGAAATCCTTATATTTAAAATGATCTAACAGACGTCTAAATTTTTGTTTTGGGTATTGGTGCATTATTGGTGCGTTTGGCTGTTTGTAAACTTTTTAAGGCTGAGCCGATTTTATAATTATAATAATTATAATCATTTATTGACAACAATTCTTCTCAATTTCCAATTTTGCTCAGGCCCCAAAGATATAATAAGAGCTAGTTTATAAAATAGCGTTGTTTTATCGTCTCGATAACATTTGAATGGATTTATTGTTACAATGGCCATTGGTTCAGAAAATTCCATTATTGTTATAGGTTATTGCTTATAAAAAGGTGCACGTTTACCGTGTATATAGCTATGTGCGAATTGAAAATGTTATTACTGCAGTACGTGCATATACTTAAGCATTTGTAATTTGTTTTAATCTATGCATCTATACAGATAAATAAAATTAAAGTGTCTGTTTGTAATTCCAAAGTAACAGCTTTTCACTAAATACATAAAATGAAAAAAAATGAAATGAAATGAAAATGATTTATTCAGTTTAGGCCCTGGTAAGGCACTTATGAACGTCGAGGAATCTACCACCGGTTCGGAAACTAGCCTTCTGAGAAGAACCGGCAAGAAACTCAGCTGGCATCATGTACATTTCATTACACAGTAAAATAATAATAATTACAAAAAAAAAAACATCATAAATTATTCACAATAGTGAAAATTGTATCAGCATGCATGTGTAAAAAATAATAATTAAAAACGTAAAAACAATACCAAATGATTTACATATCATGTTTGCATACCATGTCATTGCCAGGAGCTACTTGTGCAGAGTTTTAATTCCATATGTCTTTATCATTTATGTAATCCGAAATTGTATAATAAGCTTTCTTCATCAGTACAGTTTTAATGTGTGTCTTAAATTTATCATAATTTAACGCGTTTATTGACTGTGGGATTTTATTGTAGAAACGAACACAATTCCCCATGAATGATTTATTTACCTTTGCTAACCTGAATCTAGGAGCTACAATTTTGTGTTTATTTCGTGTTGAAATTGAATGAATGTCCGAGTTTAAATTGAATAGATGAATATTTTTTTTCATGTATAGCAAATTCTCATAAATGTACAGTGACGGTAGGGTGAGAATATTTATTTCTTTAAATTTATCTCTAAGAGAATCTCGGGGGTCCAGCGAGTATATTGCCTTGATGGCTCTCTTTTGAAGTATAAAAATTGAATCTAAGTCTGTTGCGGAACCCCATAACAATACGCCATATGACATGACACTATGAAAGTAAGCGTAGTAGACTAATCTAGCAGTATCAATATCCGTCATTTGTTTAATTTTTCTAACCGCAAACGCAGCTGAACTAAGCTTTTTTGACAATGCTTCAATATGGGCGCCCCATTGTAATTTAGAATCTAAGGTAAGACCTAAGAATACTGTGCTTTCGACCAACTCCAATTGACTCCCAACTAATGATATATTTGTATCTATTTGCGATGTATTAGGTGGTGAAAATCGGATACATTTTGTTTTTTTAGAATTTAAAACGAGATTATTGGCATCAAACCATTTTGAAACAGATGTTAGAGTTTCATTTAGTGCCTTAAGATCTTTGTCTTTTCTACTCACTTTGAAAACTAAAGATGTATCATCTGCAAATAGAACAATATCACAGATATTTTCTACAACAAGTGGTAGGTCATTGATATACGCTAGAAACAGGAATGGGCCTAGTATGGAGCCTTGCGGCACGCCTGTTTTGATTATTGACCCCTTGGATGTTACACCACCGACGCCAACTTTCTGATGACGATTTGATAGGTACGAGGATAAAAGGTCGAGAGCATATTAAAGTATGTACGGTTCTTAGTAAGTACCGTAAAAAAAAAACAATTATTTTTTCTCTGTCTGTCTGCCTTGTCCGGCTAAATTCAGAAGCGTCTAGCCCGCTTTTAACGGGACTTTCATTGGCAGATAGATAATGTTACAAGGAGTAACTAAGCCTAGTTTTTAGCAAGTTTTGAATAAATTTGTATTTAATCACATTACATTAGTTACCCATCGCTATGAGCAAGAAACAAAATTTTAATTCTTCGTACCAACCATTAACGACTTGACTATTTTGTCTTAGTGAAGGACATGCTTAAACATTTTAATGATTCCTCGTTGGTCTAGTGGTCGCAAGCTCTGCCGCGGACCACGAGATCCTCGCTTCGATCCCCAGCGCGGGCAAAATTATTGTGTTTTTCCATCTGTAATTTCCCAGTAGGAGCCCGGAGTCTGGATTAGTGCCCGGTTAATGGCAATAGGATGTCCCTCTATTACGTGACGAAATTTGGGTGCACTATAAATACATCTCTGCTTACCCCTTCGGGGAATGCAGGCGTGAGCACATGTACCTACGTATTTAATTATTATATTATCTGCTCA
Organism: Watsonalla cultraria; assembly: GCA_964035505.1. NCBI lineage: Eukaryota > Metazoa > Arthropoda > Insecta > Lepidoptera > Drepanidae > Watsonalla > Watsonalla cultraria. The sequence goes on from OZ037729.1 coordinate 1,686,043, forward strand.
CGCTACCCCAGAAGGGATAAGCAGAGATATTGTAACAACAACACCCGCATTTCACCGAATATGATTAACTGCCAACGAGACAGAGGGTGAGTCCATCGCCGTCTCAGGCATTTTACATACGTCATTGAATTACTTCTCAGACATATGCAGGTTTCATCGCGATGTTTTCCTTCCCTGTAAAAAAAGTGGTACTGGCCCCACTAGGATTCGAACTTGCGTCGCTTGTGTAGCAGGCGACTGCTCAAACGCCAAGGCCAAAAAGGCTCTATACTTAGTATATCCTAATAATTAAATACCTAACCGCAGACTAATACGCGTATCACGGTACATAAGCATTTGGTTATGAATGACTTGTTCCAGTGCACAACAATTTGCGTTATTATGCAACAAGGAAGTGCACATTATAAAACCGATGTTATGAATGAGACATCGCCCCATTTATACAATAATACGGCTATAAAAAGTCATTCTGCTATGTTAAACATTCTCTAAATAACATACGATTGAACCGCTGAGACGCTTTTCCTAAAATTTTGAAGCTGTCTTTAATCTTAGTGACTGAGAAGTTGAAGAATAACCATTTGTCGTGGTATGGTCATGTTATGCGGAGGAATGAGGATAATGTTGCCAAAAGAGTTTTGTTTATGAATGTGGATGGCTACAAGGGGAGAGGAATCCCAAGAAAACTATGGATGGATTGTGAGAAAGATGATATGGCTGGAATGGGAGTGAATACATATATGAGGGCTGATAGAGAGAAATGGAAGAGAAGAACACATTGCGCCGACCATGAATAACATGGGATAAGGGCAGGAGGATGTTGCAGAAACTCAAGGACAAACAAATTTACTAAAAATATTCCGCGGCCTAAATCCCGAATAACGGTTGCAAAACACACGCATCGAATAGTATCTCAATTCTATTTCTTCAACCTTTTCTAAAGTATGTTTACATCGCACACTCTACAAGTGTCAATAGACAATGAATCTGTGTCACTAAACCAATTGCTTTGTCACATTTTGATATAAAAACAATTGGCACTCGGCTAGGTGACAACCGTTAACACTTGAGTGCGAAGCGAACATTGGTTTGGAGAAACTTAAGCTTGAATGTATTTACCATACGTGGTTTTCAATAAATGAACTGTTTTTATGAATATATCTATGAATGGGTACACTCTTGTTTTCCTTATTTTTCGGTGAAGGAAAATATCGTGAGGAAACCTGCTGAGTCTGAGAAGTAATTCAAAAATTCGTATGTATAGTGCCAGTGACGGCTATAGACTCACCATCTGTCACGTTGGAAGTTAATCATCTTCGGTGAAAAGTGGGTGTTGTTATTACAACGCCTCTGCTTACCCTTCGGAAAATACAGGTCTCAAATATATAGTTCACTAATTTACTATATTTAGGAATACTCTTGTAGCGGCGTTTCTCCACTCGCTCATAGATGGCGCTACTCGCTAACAAATGCGAAGTTTTGAGTACAAATGCACGAGAACCTAAATCGCGCCATAAGAGTTTTCAAGCGCATTGCAGTATATATACAAGTTTCCAACTAGAACAGTTCTCCAGGCATGACACCCGCCTGGCTGGAAGATCTTCCCTTTGCTGGGGATGAGCATGATCACTCGCTCCCCCCACACTCTATGAGAACAGTTACATCTTATATGTATAGTGGGAATAAGTGCGGTGCTGTTATTTTAAAGTCAATTACCATAGAGATTACAGAAATTATAGCCAGAGTAAAACTGTTTTAACACAACTCATAAATATGGATAACCACTCTGTTGAATGTACAAAAAATACATTTACATGTGAGAAGGTAGGTATATGATTAGACAATGCATTTAATTTTTCGCTATTTGTCATTGTCAAATGAATGAAGACAAAAAGTCGGCTATTTCTATTTTAGTAGCATTTTTTGTTTCATACTTATAAGTAAAGCCTTGCATGTTATATATATATATATATATATATATATATATATATGGTCATGTCTATCACCCGTGACCTGGTAATACCATGCATGGCAAACATCAGTGTTTAATTTTCAATTAAAATCAGTTAAAACCTACTTAAGTATATAGTTTCTATTTGCGACTTCGTTCGCGTGGAATAGTTACTTTGGGCTAATGCTAGCTTTAATCCGCGATTGGTCTTAGCGTGATGATATATAGCCTACAGCTTTTATAAGGCTATCTAATACTGAAAGAATATTTTTAATCGGAGTAGAATTTCCTGAGATAAGCGCGTACAAGGCAACTAACATACTCTTCAGCTTTATACATATACTAGCGGTCGCCATGCGGTTTCACCCGCGTAGTTCCCGTTTCCGTGGGAGTACGGGGATAAAACAGTTACTCGCTGATGATGTAGCTATCCATTGATGAAAGAATTTTCAAAATCAGTCAAGTAGTTTCGGAGCCTATTCAATACAAACAAACAAAAAAACAAATCATTCTTTATAATATTAGTGTAGATTAGTATAGATAAAATGTTCAGGACAGAAAAATCGCCTGAGTAAAGACAGATTCACGATCTGTCAATGGAATGGTCCATTGAAAGGCAGGCAATGCGTGAGCCCCTTGGTGTTAGATACAATCATTCATAGATTGCAGTAGCCGCTTATCACGAGGATATGGGTGACTGGGACCACTAAGAACTGGAACCACAGAGGTGGACTGTACACTTATTTGTATTTTGTTAGTAATACCGAAGGTAGTGTATGAAAAGGTGCATGAATGTGAATGAAGCGAAAGAAGTATGTAAGGATCGTAGCATGTGGCAAACTGCCTACCCCCATGGGATACAGGCGTGAGCATATGTATGTATGTATGTAGTAGTACCAATAAAAAGAATAGCCTACCCTTGCGGGGGAAGGCCTGAAGATATGGACATAAGTGATGGAAGCTAGAGGTACCGACTAAGTTCGTGAACATAGCGTCTCCACTTATGTGCCCCAAGTGTGCCCATGTAAATAGTACATTTATATTAGATACTAGCTGTGCCCCGCGGTTTCACCCGCGTAGATTTAATTTTATGCTTCATGTCGCTGTACCCTAATATTTTTTTAATAAATATAAGTAGCCTAAGTTATTCCTTGAAACATCAGCTAGCTACCTGCCAGTGAGAGTCCCGTTAAAATCGGCTGGCTAGCATACAGAAATTCGTATATCTTATATAATAGCCTGCATCTCAAAATCCTTTCTTAGGGGATGCCTAAGTCATAGTAGCTTTATGTATGCAAAGTCTCAGCCCGATCGGTTCAAAATTGACAAAAATTCATACAAACTTTTATCCCCTTGGGGGTAGAATAAATCAAAATCCTTTCTTAGCGGATGCCTACGTTATAACATCTACCTGCATGCCAAATATCAGCTCGATCCGTCCAGTGGTTTGGGCTGTGCGTTGATAGATCACTATGTCAGTCAGTCAGTAAGTCAGTCACCTTTGAGTTATATATATTTAGATTATTTCATATCTATATTTTGCATATTTTTTATTTGACAGCTAATTGTCAGTTGATGGAAAGCTAAGCAGAGGGATGTAAGAAGTTTATTTTTACAGCGGAATACATAACGATGTGATGTGATGTCATACTTGCCAATTTATGAACAATGAACATTTTTTCGTTCGCTTAAATGTCAAAGAAGTTGATCTAAGTCAACCTATGACTTTGAATGAGAAACAATCCCTACTAATATTATAAATGCGAAAGTAACTCTGTCTGTCTGTTACGCTTTCCCGCTTAAACCTCTCAACCGATTTTGATGAAATTTGGCACAGACAATCTTTAGACCCTGAGAAAGGACATAGGCTACCTTTTATTTATTAAAAATATTAGGTTTCCGCGATCATAAGGATGAAAATAAATCAACGCGGGTGAAACCGCGGGGCACAGGTAGTTCTGCATAAGTTTATGTATTTACTCTGTGGCCCTGGTATCTACATACAATACAATCAAGTATGACATGTCGTAATCGCCGGTTCAAATGTCTATTACTCAATAATTGTCCTATTATTTACGAGTAGGTAAAGGATAGGTACGATGCGTGTGCGTTTCCAATTAGGACAATGGCGGTTAATTGTGTTATTAAATCGATTAACATCATTTGATGAAGCTATTACATTTGCATAGGGCACAGAGGGCAGAGTGAATTGTTCTAAGACATTGTGGTCCATGTACGGTCCTAACGCATTTGTGTGTAGAAGAACTTTTGTTTATACACTGTGCACTTATCCAGACTCTGGGCTATTACTAGGATATATAGAAAAACCGAATAATATTTTGCCAGACCCGGACTCGAAGCCAGGACACCATGGTGCGCAGGAGCACTTACGAACAGTAAACCAACGAGACAGTTACAGAAAAGTCTTGCTCGCATAGTTATCCCTGACATAAATAAATCAACTTTTTAATTCACGTCTCAACTGTGCTCGAATCACGTAAAACAAACGATCGAAGTGTCGTTGAACGTTTAAAGTCATTCGATCAAATCTATACTGATAAATAAAATTGTAGAATCTGTTTGTAATTAAAAAGTAACAGCTTTTCTCTAAATGTATGTGAAAGTTTATAAGGTAACTCACACAAAAAACGTATTTATAAAAGTTATCTGTCCGTCTGTTTGTAATATCCGAAACGGCTAGACCGATTTTGACGGGCCTTTCACTGGCAGATAGCTAATGTTACAAGGAGTAACATAGGCTACTTTTTTGCAAAACATTAGGGACCCATGGAATTAACTCTACGATCCTTCAGAATTTACCGTTACTAAGTTTAAGCATAAGTTTAGCATGTATTAACCAAACATGTGGTGAACGAACTGTAAAAATACTTATCGGCCATGAGTCAACGTTGTCCAAACATGGAGGATCTAATTGATGAAACACGGTTGCAACATGTGGGACATAACCATAACGTTTTTCCCACTCGTCTCCTGAAATTCGCACTCCATGCCCACACGTTCCTCTAAATTTTTGAGATTTCCACTCGTCTATCTGATCACTGATTCACCCTGATCTATCTAAAGTACTAGGGCGTCAGAAGTTTGAAGAGTTCAATGATTTTCGACTATATGTCCGTATTAGTGATGGAATGAATGCCATATTTGAAACATTCGCGACTGCGAATGCGAATGTATAAGTTTTAATGAACATTTATATAAAATTAAACAAGAATACCCGAGATATCTTTTAATATCACGTACTATGTAAATTGTACCTACATAATAACGTAACTTTATTAAATCGGTTCTGTGATTTGTTTTTATTATCAGTATTCAGTAATTAAATTTATGTTTCGATAAGTCTATCGATAATAGCGTCCCATCCCATCCCTATTTCGTACGTGCCCTCGCGCCGCGCCGCTATGATAGAACTGTATTAGGGCTGTCGAACATGGTCTATTTACTCTACTTGTTCCACGAACCCTGTTCGTAGGTATTAAATTAATTCACGCTCTTAATTTATTTTAATTTTATTCTTAACGTGAATAAATAAAAAGAAAGAATGAATTTGAAAAATGTTTATTTTTACAAAACATCGACTAAACCAAGACTACTATTCTACGGATCTTCTCAGAAAGCTAGTTTCCGAACTGGTGGTAAATTATTCGACATTCATAAGTGCCTTACCAGGGCCTTAACAGAATAAATCATTTCCATTTTCATTTTCACTAGACCAAACTCTGACTAAAATTATGTCCATCCCTTTTGATATCTGTATCACAAAAAGAGATAGCACTACTTTTAATTAAACCAAGGGGAAATGGGTAATGTTTTGATACCGGGATTAGAACCGGCACGTCTACGCTTGATAAGCGATGTCTAATCCACATATTGTGTTACCAGTCGGAGTCAAAACTAAATCAAAATAATTCGTATGTTAAAAGTTGTATCTTGAAAAAAGTGTGTGACACCCCTATTTCATTCGCACTTTTATGATTTAGTACCTATTTATTTGTTTCAAAATCAGTCTAATTCGGATAATGGTCGCGGGCATGTGCTTCTAAGCAAAGTTTTTTGTTTCCGTCGTGACCTTGTTACTTTCATTTTCTCGTTAGTTTGTTAGGTACTTAGTACCTACTTAATTAGTATTATCATGGCGAACTTTCAGTACTCAGATGTTCAGTATACCGACATGGTTTTGGCCTATGCAATAGCAAGCTGCAAGGGGTAATACTGGTGAAGCGTTGCGTTTTTATTTGGACTTTTACGGTCATCGAAGTGATGAGTGCGTGCCCTCTTCAGGTAGAGTGCTTATGAGAGTTGTGCAACGGCTGAGGGATAACGGAAGTCCAAGCTCAGGCTTGTTTGGTAATAATGCTTTCAGTGATAACAATGTTTTGTATGTGAGTGAAGTGATATGGTCCAGACTAAGGTGTATCCTGTCATAAATAAGGTCAGTTAACTAATTGATTTGAAGTAGGTACCTACCTATACTTACGTAGATTATCACCGCGTACGTAATGTAGGTGAACGCGGCCGCGCGTTCATGCAACCCGGCTTAAGGCCGCGAGCTCTTCGACTATAGCTTATAACTACGTTATCGTTGGAGCTAGATATTTAAGACTTCAACATAGTGCTATATTCATATAACCCTACAACTTCTATAAGACTACTGTTTCGAATTCTCCGACACCCTGTATAGGCAATTCCATATTTGTAACCGGTGAATTCGTATTGTGTCATACTTAACCAAAAACATATCGGTTTTGAAATATCTGAATTATCGGTTTTCATAATACTATTTCCGATGTATATGTCAATATTCTTCACTGTAACTTGCCTAAAGATGTCGATGGTTCGAGTGTAGATTTGAATTGGTTTTATTTCGAAAATGTTTAATTATCCTTAAAGGATCTGCAACACCGTTTCTTTGTCGTCTGTTTCAAAATATTCAGAGGTTTTATTTAAAAATAATCGGTAAATACCGGTTATGTTTGTAATCGGTTGACATCACTAGCATGTGCCGTTTGGCTTTATGGCCATTGTCACCGTTTTCTTTGAGGTCAGCTTTCAGAGAACGACTGTGAATCATAAATGTTTCTAGTTGATATATTTTCCATAAATAAGTATACTACTTTTATAGATGAGTTGCTTGCCGATACTTCTCAGAAGGCAAGTTTCTCAACCGACGTCCATGAGTGCCTCACCAGGGCCTAAACTGATCTCCTACCGGTTCGGTTACGGCGGCTAATCTCAACGGGGAGTAGCCATCTGCCGGGCCTAAACTGAACAGATTGAAGAAAACGCTACACAGCTAATTTGAAATAATTATTATGTTTGAATATGAATACATGAATGCAAACCACGAGAATGTTAGCCTACGTCTTAACCATATTCGTTCATGTCACACCCTATACTTATCGCATAGGTCATCAAGTCTTACTTGGTGAAGTTGAGGTTGCTGGAGGCGAGTATATCCGCCAGAGACCCCCACAGCGTTCGGTGCAGCTCCCGTACCGGTGCCCCCCACCAAAACGCGTGCCAGTACCGCACTGTTGACGACACGTAGCAGTTCACACCTGGAACAAACATTGGACTATCTATACTAGTGTTAGGAAGGAAGCAATACTCAATAACTCCTCAAAAACTACGAACAACATGAGTATCATATGGTCACGCCATCCCAAAAGCAGCCCTGCCGAGCTGTTTTTACCATTTTGCAGCGAAGATGATTAAGTGACAACGTGACAGATGGAGAGTCATTCGCCGCCTCAGGCACTATACATACGTCATTGAATTAGTTCTTAGCAGGTTTCCTCACGATGTTAATGTTCACCGTAAAGCACGTGGTGTAAAATCAGTATCACTATCACCAATTTTGGACAGTAAGTACGAGATAGATATGATTAGTGGTTTCGATGGGAATACCTAAGAATCTCACAAAAACAAATTACTCCTAAAATAATAACATTTTGCTGTGTAATCACGATTAAAATAATTGTATTTATTTTTCTTTTCATACTAAGTACTTATATTAACTGATTATTTTTTAATGTGCTAACCAGTATAAGTAATAATTACTAGGGTATCTCCTAACAGTTACACAAAGTTTTGACTAAGTGCATTGTTTAAAAGTAAATTCTTTTGATCGAAGATACTCCTTCAGATACGATACACATTCATAAGATACAGCCAATAGCACTATTGACCAATGATTCTTAGTCAAAACTACTTTTGACCAACCGGCTCGGTCTAAAGTAGTTTTGATTGGTTAAAAATTGTAACTGCAACATTTCCGAACAGAAAACTAATTGTTACGAGGGTAACGAGTACATTATCAAATTACTCAACTAAATAGCTTGAATACTTGCCCAACATTCTTGAAGGATAATTAAGAAAAAGGTCGTCAACTTTAGAGTGTTAAGACTCAAAATATTTAAAGCATTTCATCACGTTCTCTAACATTGAACGCTAGCGAACCCTTGCGCCATAGATATAAAGAGCATTCAAATTTGAGCTTTGTGCGTTAATGCAAGCAGTTATTTTAATTACTGACATGGAACAATAGTGTGATAGCGGCTACATTCATTAAATATCATAAAATTGCCTATGATGAGATACTTCTGAATATATTATTTAGAACAAAATAACATTTTTACTATCAGCAATATGAACCATTTTGTTTCTAGTAGACTTTTTGTTAGGTGCCGTCATTGGTTTATAATATGACTAGCTGTGCCCCGCGGTTTCACCCGCGTAGATTTAGTTTCATCCTTATGGTCGCGGAAACCTAATATTTTTAATAAATAAAAGGTAGCCTATGTCCTTTCTCAGGGTCTAAAGATTGTCTGTGCCAAATTTCATCAAAATCGGTTGAGAGGTTTAAGCGGGAAAGCGTAACAAACATACAGAGTTACTTTCGCATTTATAATATTAGTAGGGATTTGAAGAGTTTTTTTATTTATAGTTTATTTTTGACTTTCAAAAGATAATTTGAGAAAAACAACTAATTAATTAATTAACTAATGTTCATATTACGTACTTACAAAATTACGTCGTAGATATCTATACAATAGCATGTTACCTTATAATACTCGTAATTACGAAATACACCTGTGTTATCTCGTTTAGCGAACAATAGATATCTAATCGTAAATAAGCTGGCAACACTAACGATAACACTTATCAGGTAAAGGTTATTGTAAATTTGGATATCTCTGTTTTCGATATGGTAATGTTTACTTATAATACAGCATAACGTTTACACCCTTAGCCATTTTTTTATCTGCACCCATCGGACTCCCACAAAGTATTTATTTCTATAAATATCTATATACTGATAAATAAAATTGAAGTGTCTGTTTGTAATTCCAAAATTACAGCTTTTAACTAAATGCATATGAAAGTATACACGCTACTGACACTGAAAAACCAAGTTTTAAATAAAATCTCTGTCTGTTTGTTCCGGGTAATCTCTGAAACGGCTGGACCGATTTTAACGGGACTTTCACTGGCAGGTAGCTGATGTTTCAAGGAATAACTTAGGCTACTTTAATAATTAGAAATAATTGGGTTCTGCGACATGAAGCTTGAAACTAAATCTACGCGGGTGAAACCGCGGGGCACAGCTAGTCCTACCAGTGGCGTGCATTGCATATAAGCAGGTAAGCAGAAGTTACAATTTGTGATCACTGAATACACTCGTGTCGTGTGTGTGTGTGTTTATGTTCGTGTGTGTGTCTTTACCAAAACGTATGTACCTACGCCGCGTCACATAGGTATGTACTTAACCTGCCTACCTACCTACTTATTGTGTATACCAACCCTCTGAAAATCCAATGCACGCCCCTGAGTCCTACTTAAAATTCTATATGAATTGCAAGGTTTATCTGTCAACTGCCTCGTTGGTCTAATGATTAGTAACTTCGATTTCTGTTCCCGTGGGAGTGCGAGGATAAAATATAGCCTATGTTACTCGCTGATGTAGCTATCCATTGCTGAAAGAATTTTCAAGGTCGGTCAAGTAGTTTCGGAGCCTATTCAATGCAAACAAACAAACAAAAAAAACATCCTAATCTTTATAATATTAGTGTAGATAATATCTCCTGCGCAGAAGTGCCCAATCCTCGTTGAGATTAGCCGCCGTAATCGGAATTCGGTAGGAGATCGTTACTAATATACAAGTGACAATGCTTTTAGTACATATTCAGTATAAATTGATCTTTCACTGTGCACCTAGGGTACAAAGTCAAAGTCAAAAATATCTTTATTAGATTATACTTTATACAAAGCACTTTCAAATCGCCAGAATGACACAATTTACATGATTATACATGCTACCGCCAGGTTCGGAAGGTTGCTTTTACTGAGAATAACCTGGCAAGAAACTCAGTAATTACTCTTTTCAAAAATATTATACAATTAAAAAAACAAACAAAATAAATCATTTGAGAAATGTAAGCCCATGGACACAGTACCAATGCACAAATGTCGATAAAAATTTACATAAGGAAAAGTCTAGTAGTTCTATTTATATCTAAATGCGTAGCTTGAGATGACCAGCCCCCACAAGCAGAGACACAAAACTGAGAGGTCAGATTATGCTGGATAAGTATAGCTTCATAGACCTTTTGTTAGTGTTCCTGGGTGCCATTGTTAAAGCAATACAGATAAATAAAATTGAAGTGTCTGTTTGTAATTCCAAAATAACAGCTTTTCAATAAATGCATATGAAAGTATACACGATACTGACACTAAAAAACCAAGTTTTAAAAATTGTCTCTGTCTGTCTGTTTGTTCCGGGCAATCTCTGAAACGGCTGGACGGATTTTAACGGGACTTTCACTGGTAGGTAGCTGATGTTTCAAGGAGTAACGTAGGCTACTACTAGGGGTTATTTATCAAAAATATTAGGGTTCGGCGACAATATGGATGAAACTAAATCTACGCGGGTAAAACAGCGGGGCTCAGCTAGTTGACAATAAAAGTAGGTAGCTATTTGAAAATTGTTTAAAAATCGCATGCGCGTGCGATAATTGGCTTTACGCAATACACAATATGCGGTGGTATTGGAACTGGGTTGCAAAACTCTATACCTGGCATGAACTTGAATGAGAAATATCAACATATTGTGCAAATAAATTACCAATGAATAAATATAGTGTAGATAGTATACGTATGTGTGTAATCCGTTGGATGAAAGAGCCTGTGACATCTATGTGACAGTTTTCAGATTATTTAATACTAGCTTTGCCCCGCGATTTCATTGCATTGAAAGTATATATGGTGGGTACTCACATAAAAAAACAATTTTAAAACAATTTCTCTGTCTGTCTGTTTTCTTAATTTACACAGCGAATTTGATGCATTATTATTGTAATTTATATTTTCATTTCTTAATCAGTTGACAAGCACAGATTAAATGATTCTAATTCTTTGTAGCACGTAGCCGATAAGGCAGGATACGTATCTAATGGGTATACTTAGGTAGGTAATGTACCTAACATAACTAACAAAGTTCAACCCAAATAGTGAGGTGAATGAACTGCACCACAGAACGCATCCTCCTTTCTTTGTCTGCCTACTATGAATCATCTCAGAGTGAAAGGGACGGAGTAAGGCATCAGCTGGTGCAGTTAGTGACTAAGATATTAGTTCACTGGTCTTGTTCGATTCTCTCACGGCACAAATATGTGGTATACCCTTTTGTTTGTGAGAGGTATTTTAAACCTTGGAGCTAGTTTTTTTAAACAATAGAAAAGGTTAACTGCCTCGTTGGTCCAGTGATAGCATGCACAACTGCGGAACACGAGGGCCTTGGTTCGATGTCCGCGTCAGATTTTTCTTTGTGGTTAATAATATCTCGGAGTCTAGATTAGTGCCCGGTTAATAGCAATAGGCTCACCCCTTTCAGGCGAAATAGTGAACTATAAGTAGTTACTCCTGTCAGCTGGGCCCTTGGTCATAAGGGTAGGCGAGTTCACCGCGTACAGCGCCCTCGGATTGGTTAAGCTCTGACCAATCGCAGCTCAGCGGCGGTAAATTCGAAATTCAAACTACGTACCCTCAGACTTGATGCATGGAATCGTGATGTGTGGTATAGCCGTTAGACCAACGGTGAAGGTAATTTCAATTTAAGCGTGATACAGTCAGCATGTAACTTAGTCATTCGACTAATATTATAAGGATGCTTGTAACATTTTCACGTAAAAAATAATCAATGAATTATAATGAAACTTTACAATAATATAGCTAAATCAGAATACCACATAGGCTATTATATTTATTACTAGCTGTGCCCCACGGATTCACCCGCGTGGTTTTAGTTTCATGCTTCATGTCGCGGAACCCTAATATTTTTATTAAATTAATGTAGCCTAAGTTGAAAGTGAAAGTCCCGTTAAAATCGGTCCAGCCGTTTCAGAGATTACCCGGAACAAACAGACAGACAGACAGACAGACAGAGAAAATGTTTAAAACTTGGTTTTTCAGTGTCAGTAGCGTGTATACTTTCATATGCATTTAGTGAAAAGCTGTAATTTTGGAATTACAAACAGACACTTCAATTTTATTTATCTGTATAGATGTATAGATATAAATTTTATTAAGATTTTGTGTGACTTGTCCAAAATATAAAGACAAGTCTACTCCTGTGCAGACGACAACGACGTAGGCACCAGCACTAGCTGGTTGGTGTACTAACACCAAAGGTACTCGTTCTAAACTCGTGACGGAACCTATATCATTTAACATGCACCCATTTGGTAGTATGGGAGTTAAGAGTTAAAAACATACCATCACTGTTTATTATTGCGATGAGTCAGCTGTCTAAAATGTCCCGTACAGAACTCGTTTGACCATGCGAATGACTTGAGTAAAAGGGCACTACTCCCAGTTAAGCTTGTATATCTATAGAAAATAGTACAACCGACTCTCCACTACAGAATCATTGTAAACAACCGTCTGCCGGCTTAATCATACGAATAAAAAAAAATGGGTTAGAGCACGAGAGATTTAAGATTTTTTTACAATCGTAACACGGTTAATCCATTAAAAAAATCCAAAAAAATATCTGGAAGGAGGAGGAATCAATAAAATATATTTTTTTTAAAGTTTTTTTTGTGACACTCATATACTCACCTCCTGCTAGACAATAATATATTATACTTTGAGGTTAATTCTAATAAATCTATCTGGGTATATTTGTCTTAGCTCGCTTGTGAATGTGAAGGACTACTGGATATGTTGAAATTAGCGATGCTGTTGGTGCAAACGCAGACAAAGCCCGTTTTGCGAGCTTTCTAGCTAGAGAAAGGAGAAAATTCAACCTTTGGTACTCTGTGGTATCCATATAAGTATATCAAATCTAAAGGGTCCTACTCGTAGGCAGGTTAGAAGAGTATTGACAGCTTTAAAGAGACTAAAACATTACTTTAAGCTGTTGGAATAAAGAAACTAACGTGTGGCGCCATCTAATGGGTAAATAAGTTCTCTATTATCATTTGGTGAAATTTTGAGACATAGATTAGATAATTCTAATTCAATTATGCGGTTAAAAGCTACATAGCCTATCTTAAATTTTATTTCAAATATCTATCCATACAGATGAATAAAATTGGAGTGTCTGTTTTTTAAATTAACGTATGATGTATAAATGAAAGTATATACGGTACTTACATCAAAAAAGCATTTTTTTGAATTGTTCTGTCTGTCTATATGACAGGTTGGACCGATTTTTTCACTGGCAGATACTTAACCACTACCATACTTAAACTACTTTTATTAAAAAAGAAAGGGTTCTCGAAACCAGCCCATTAAATTAAATCTACGCGGGTGAAACCGCGGGTCTTTTGCAAAGGGAGATGAATAGCTTAGCTTTTTCTTGTTGTCATAACACGAATGAAAGAGAAAACGTAACGTCACAGCAGGCGGCTCACCTACGAACCGTTATGTAGTCTCTCCACGTTTCTCTTTCCTTTCCCGATGTGAATTATTAAAAAGCCCATTCGATTGTACTTGATTGGAATTCTGCCCTCAACGACTCCCGAAAAATGTCTATTAAATATTTACGGACCTAATTCTTATATTATAAACTAAGGGACGTCACGCGGTTTCACCCGCGTAGTTCCCGTTCCCGTGGGAGTATGGGGATAAAATATAGCCTATGTAACTCGCTGATGATGTAGCTATCCATTGCTGAAAGAATTTTCAAGATCGGTCAAGTAGTTTCGGAGCCTATTCAGTGCAAACAAAGATGTAGATAGAAGATATTTTTTAATTTGTCAATTGTTACATTCAAATCCCCAAAAACAAAGGGATTAATGTTGGAATTAAAGGATGGCAATGCCCCCAGGGGATCCGTGTCAGCTTGACAAAGGCCTAAGTTACTTAAGTATGCTAAGTACCGATGAATAACTTGCAAATCTATAACGATAACATCGACATCACGAAGACGATTTACACATGGTTCACTATAGGCTCGGGAAAACTCGTTCAATTCGATGAACTAGTTCAGTAGAAATAACTCGTTCTTCTAAATCTATATATAAGTACACATAAATAAAGTTTAAGTGTCTGTTCTTAATTGCAAATTAAGAACAGACATACGAATGTGTGTAATTTACTTAAAATAACAAAAAACTATTGAATAAAAATCTCTGTATATCTGCCTGTTTGTTCCGGCTAATCTCTGAAACAGCTGGACTGATTTTAACGGGACTTTCACTAAGAGATAACTGATGATATAAGGCTGCTTTTATGCTGAATTGAATTCGATTGTCAAATCCGTTGCAGAGCCGCATTATTCATCAGATCCAACAACCCTGCCTCTTAATCTTGTCATTGAATCATTGTCAGAAAACTTGGTGTAGGAATTGTTCACTTAGCAAGTGAGCAGTTCGTATGAACGACTCGTTCATTACACAAGCCTATTTCACAAATATTTGAGAGCGCACGTCATTGGGTCTAATTAAAGATATCTTCAGGTTACACAAACCACGGTAAACTTGAACCGGTGATAAATATTAGCTATCGTTATCAGTCTGATAACACGATAGTCTACCCAACAGCACGTACGATGAGTACACGCGTACCAACACTTTCATTGTTCAATCGATCATTGGGAAATATGCTTTTGTAATAGGAGATAAGGATGATTTTTGATTGTTGATTCTTAAAATGAACAGGAAATCTACAGTCATCTGAAAGTCAAATCTCTTTGGTTTTCTTTTTTAGGGCTCTGTACCCAAAGGGCAATACACGGGACCCTGTTACTAAGACTTCGCTGTCCGTCTGTTTTTCACTAAGATTTTCTCAGCGTCGCACTCGTCGTCGGGAGTCAGTTTTAAAGATACGAAATTGAACCTCATCCTCTATGTTTTACGTATCAATTTCCTATGATTGAAACCAACGCGGCTGCCGACGGACAGACGTTCATGAGAATGAATCGTTAGTTAACATTTTCACAGATGATGTATTTCTATAATAAAAACTAAAGAAATAAAATTTAATAAATTTGTGATGTAACGAATATATTCGCATTCGCGGATATTCGCATGTTTTTGGATATTCGCATTCGCAAAATTTCTGGGAATGTTTTGCGAATATGAATATCAGAAAAAAAAACAATTTGAAGATAACGGTAGGTCAATAAAATCAAAATCCATTCATTTCTTATGTTTTTAATGCAAGAAAAAGTAACTTAACCTCATAAGCACATTAACAGTCTTCACTTTATCATTTGATATTATTTATTCATTATTTTACTTTGGGCAATGAAGCTTAATGATTAAATTTTCATTAATACTTATACATTCGCATTCGCATTCGCGAATGTCAGTAGCAGACATTTGCATTCCAATTTACATTCATGTTTCAAAAATTACATTCGTTACATCACTATAATAAATATTATTTATGTGGGCTCCCATACATGAAACGTAATTTTTGTTGTTAGTTTTTATAGAGACCCTTCGTGTTTGAGTCCGAGTAGAATTTGACCGGTTTTTTTCTCTAAGTATATTCAACGCAAGGGTGTTAGATTTATAACAATCTTGACCTTCGAAGTCTGTATCAATTAAGAGTCCGGGCGGGCGGTGACCAGACAGACGATACCACAGCACTAATAAATTGTATACAAGCTATTTCTTGCGAGTTCCGTCTTGAAAATACAAAATAAAATTTCAATAATTAAAAGTCCACTATGTACGTCTTTGAAAACAAACTACTTCTATAATCTTCATTCCAAATTTCAGTAAAATCGGTAAAGAACACACTAACGTTGATTTACATTCGCATTTATAAATATGTGGCTATTCTGAAGAAAATGCCATTTCAAGTTTTCTGAAACGGATAGAAACCAGAAAGTAAATATTTTTCAAAGGCAAAAATCATCTGCTACGTCTTAGGTAATGCCTATATTTTTACGAATATTCATTCTCTTCGAAATTATTATAAAACCAGCAGACGTCACGCGGTGTCACTCGCATAGTTGCCGTTCCCGTGGGAGTACTGAGATAAAATATCGCCTAAATTAATTAATGATAATGTAGAATTCAAATGGTGAAAGAAATTTTAAAATCGGTCCAGTACTTTTTGAGCCAATTCGTTACAAACATACATACAAACCCTTCCTCTTTTTAATATTAGTATAGACAACTTAAAATATTTCTTTTTTATTATTATAGGAGCTCGTAGCACAGTTGCTATTGCGCATATCATTTGATCAGCGAAGTTAAGCAACCATACGCCTAGCCAGTAGTTGGATGGGTGACCGCCCGAGTTCCCTCCGTGCCTCGGAGAGCACGTTAAGCCGTCGGTCCCGGTTGCCAATTTAGCATCTTTGGCAATCGTTACAGGTCAGTCAGAGGCCTAAAAATAATAATCTGACAACTGGTTTAACCCAGATCACAGATTTTCCTCCTAAATGGGGTTGCGAAGGTCAGATGGCAGTCGCTTCGTATAAAAATCAGGTGATCAGCCACATCGGGTTGAATTAAGTGTCGACCCCAACAATGTATGGGATAAGGCCAGGGAAATGAAGAGACAACTTAAAATATTTAGAAACGAGAACGCCAGCGCCAGTGCCCTCAATTGATCGCTAAGATTGAATAAGTAACAAAGCTTGCAAAATGTTATATCTACTTTGCAACAATCCCGCTTGAAATGGAAATTTCCTTCGCAGCTAGGGTTGCCAGGTCGCCAAACTTAAAAGCTGGACAACCTAAGTTATTGGGGATTTGTCTCAGTTTAAAAAAAAAAAACAGGTAAGACTAAAGAGTAATACCAAGCTTTTTAACATGAATCTTCTTCAATTCTAATCTATACCGACAAATAAAATTGAAGTGTCTGTTTGTTCCAACAGCTTTGCACTAAAATTCATATGAAAGTATACACGGTAGGTACTGACGTAGAAATACCAATATTAAATTTTTTCCTCTGTCTGTCTGTCTGTTTGTTCCAGGTAATCTCCGAAACGGCTGAACCGATTTTAACGATCTTTCACTGGCAGATAGCTAATGTAACAAGGAGTAAATTAGGCTGCTTTTATTTAAAAAAAGCAAGGGTTCCGCGGGACTCCCATGAATCTCACTCTATGCAGGTGAAACAGCGGGACACAGCTAGACAAATATAAAAGCATCGAATGTCAGATCAGTTTTTTATTACTAATCCGTAAAAGGTAGCGTGGCCACCACATAATATATGTATAGATTACCTATCTATATGTGTTGGCCACGCTTAGCGCTTGCTAGTTTGCGAAACGTAAAAAGCCTAACAAAATCCGGACAAAACGTTCAATAAGCATAACTATGTCCGGCTTTATCCGGACACCTGGCAACCCTACTCGCAGGTATCCTTGAAGCCGTGAAATTCACTTGATACCATAATAGCATATCGATTTGAGCGAGCCTCGCAAAAGTCAGAGGGCAAGTCCTTGGATATACCAAGGATGGAAGACCGTGTATTGTTATATTCCGGTACTTGTATAGCTATTATATTAATGGATAGCCGCGGGGTAATATGTTATTTATGACATTATCAATGCTACAATCAGAAGACGTTTAATTTATGAGTTTTTTAATAACACCACACTAAGGTCGAAGTGGTCACGCATGTTGATAGGAAATTAAAAACAAATATCAAGAGGCCCCAAATATGGTGTTGATTGGAACACCTCCACTATATCACCTACATACAGGTGCCTTCACGAGATTTGAGCGCTCAGCGAAAATAGTGAGAATACTTGCGCGTGTTAGTTCGTCAAATATAGCGCTCAAAACTCGTGACGGCCCTGTGTTTAGACGGATTTGAGCTTCGTCTTTAATATCTAGAAAAGCATATGGTAACAGGGAAAATCCAAGGTAAGAGCCCTAGGGAACGCAGCTTGACACTTTGAACCGATCAAATCCGTATCAGGGCCTGCAGACCAAGTAGCATTAACCACGCTTTGCTTATAGAAACGATACAAAATATATGGGAATGACATAATTCGTCGTTTCGCGTTGAAAAGTAGCTGTGTTTTTACACACTTTACGAGACGCAGAAAATTATTTTCTCGAAATATATATATATCGAATGGCCCGAGTATTCAAAAAAAATATTCTTACTATTGATACATATAACAAATTTACAGAGATTTTTTTAGATTAATGTTCGATAGGTATTATTATTAATAATGACAAAATTAAACAATATTGGAATTTTTTATACAAAGTTCATGAAATATACATAGCGACTTTTGCACGCGCAACGACGATTTATGTTTTTTCTGTGCATTTTGTATCGCTTTTATTAGCACAAGCGCGAGAGAATATTTTTTGTCTAGGCCTACTGTACTGAGAGTAGTGTACAATGCTTTTCATGCTGCCAAAGCTTGAGTGGAACGGAAAAACATCATTAGAGAAATGATTCCAACCGCATAATTCACTAAAGTTTCTCAGCGTCGAACTCGACGACGAGCATTGGTTTCAATCATACGAAATTGATACATAATACATAGACGATAAGGTTCAATTTGGTATCTCTAAAACCGACACTCGACGACGAGTGCGATCCTGAGAAACCTTAGTGAATAACGCGGCAGGTGGACCCTCAACACTGAGGAATACGACACGAGAAGAGAATAAGGGAGCAGAATTTTCGTTCTGAAGTAAACAAAACACTTAAAAAAAAATTATCGGAGTCGCCAGTCAGGTGTGATAATCTTTAACAACCGCTTGTTAATTTTGGAATTCTATTGATACACTTGTTGAGTGACAGAAAATTTGGCACTGCTTAGGTAATAGCCGGTTTCTTACGACCTACCACCTCGGTTTATTTCATCACATAGATAGACAGGTACTATGTTATTCGGTACATACATATTGAAAGAGGAGGCACAGTTGCTAATTGCTATTGCGCATATCATTCGATCAGCGAAGTTTAGCAACTACAAGCCAGTAGTTGGATGGGTGACCGTCCGAGTTCCCTCCGTGCCTCGGAGAGCTAGTTAAGCCGTCTGTCCCGGTTGCCAATTTATCATCTTTGGCAGACAATATTATTAAAAAGTAGTGTTTTCACAGACACCACTACTTAATATATAACTACATAATTAACCACTACATAATTATCCTTAATTGACATTGATCCACGGAGATTCAAGGACATATCCACAGATAAACACAAACACAACTATTCGTTCTGTTTCTTATACTCTATGTAACAGGATGTATATATGATGATTAGACTTCTTACAAAGTAATTTCAAATCGCCAGAAGGATCCAAAATTCCGTTATACAGAATTATAAATGTAGTAATTATAAAACTACCGAGTTCGGAAGGTTGCTTTGAATATATCATATCATTCTTACCGTTGTATCCAAGCGGTGCATTCTCTTGCAATTTGAATGTGAAGGGTATGTGCACCCTCTGCATCAGCAGCCGAGGGCGCTGCATGGTCGGGACCCATGCATCCTCGCGACCCTCGCCCACTATGCCGATCACTTCCATATTCCTGCAGAGAAAGCGCGACACTATAATAAGGGGATAGGAAGGCCTAAGAAACTATGGATGGATTGTGTGAAAGATGATATGGCTACAAAGGGAATGACACTTCTTATTGTTTATTTTTATTTTTTATTTATTTATTTATTTACTTATAACCTCTTTACAGTATTTGTTCTACCAATGCGATGTTACAGGCCTTAACTAATAGAGTATGGCTGATAGAGTGTGGAGAGAGCGAGTGATCAGTTCATCTACAGTAGACAAGATCTTACCGCCAGGCGGGTGTCATGCCTGGGGAACACCGGCTCCAACTGTTCTAGTTGGTATATATTGCTCTTGAAAACTCCTATTGCGCGGTTTAGGTTCTCGTGTATTTGTACTCAAACTTCGCATTGGTAAGCGAGTAGCGCCATCTATGTTGCGAGTGAAGAAACGCTACAAGAGAATGAATAAGGGCAGGAGGATGATGATATGAGAGTGAAGGAGACCCATGATATTCTTGGAATTTTGTATGAAACAAAATAATCGTTATCACTTCTACACTATTTAAGTATGTAGGTACGTAAACGGTGCCGTTCTGTGTGAGTGGACACCTACAGCTGAATACACAGCACACCTCCTACCCACAGATGTGCTACCATAGAGCAAATAAAGTCACTGGGTGGAGTAAAAGTCGCGGGGTAGTGCGTCTATGGTGATGCCGAGCTATGTGTTCGTACATACTTTATGTGACGAATAACCTTTGGAAGACCTTAGGCAAAGTTAAAATTAAACAGCACCATATTACGATATCCTCATCCTTTATGTTTCTTAGTGTTTTGTAGGATTTTAAAATAACCTTATCCTGTACTTGTATTGTGGATGCTATCTACATATACATATACACAGATAAATAAAAATTGAAGTTTCTGTAAGTATATACGGTATTTTGTTGAATTAAAATGATTTTTTTTTATTGTTTTTCTTCTATCCGTCTGTTTGTTCCGGCTAATCTCCAAAACGGCTGGACCTATTTTTATGGGGCTTTCACTAGCTATTAGCTAATATTGCAAGGAGTACACAAATTTGAAAAAATATCGGTTTATAGTACAGTTAGTAACATAAGGGGCACAGCTAGGATCAAGAATTAATAGTGTTGTCCTGTAAGGGACTACAATGTTCTAAGGAGTCTTAATCATGTCTAAACAACTAACCACGATCCCTAACTGTAGATTTAAACCGTACAATATCTAAGTCAACACCCAAACGGTGAAAACCCCGTAAAGATAAATAAACCGTTGGTTCAACAGCAAAATATTATTTAATCTCCAATTAACATATCGCAAAAAGTGCGAGTATACCTACTTTTTATATTCTTTACCTACTTACTTATACAAATGGAAATAGGTTCGATGGACCACACGCAACGCACGTGTCACGTCACGTCAACGTCACGTGTGTAACGTATGGTGCCTATTCAGAGGGCCTAGTGCGAGTTTTCTTAAAATTGCCGTCAAAAGTCATCGCGTCGACGTAAACGCAATTTGCATGGGCTCACAATAGTGTCATCTTTAGGCCGACAGAGGCGCTGTTCCGATCCCATACAAATCTGCGTTAACTTTGACGCGGTGACTTGTGACACACTGATTAGAATGTCGCAGTATTATAAGAAAGAGAGATGGGATCGCTTATTTAATTTGGCCTCTGCAAATTGCTAACTATTTTTAACCGACTTCAGCAGAAGTACATTTTTTTTGAAGTTTCTTCACGTAGTATTTTTAGACAGTGGACATTCCGAAAATCGATTATTCCTAGTGGCGTTTAATACCAGTAGTATGTGTATTTTACGACTTATTTCTTTCTCGATAGTGATTTTTTCTGAAAATAATTTCTAACCATTTGCATACTCTCCCAGTATATATATTATTTAAGTACTTAATAGCTTATTTTCTTGACGATCTTACTACCCATTTGCAAAATGAATACCTGTATATATGCACATTGATCAACCATTAAAGGAGTTTATTTATATCTTTCTATTATAGTTTATTTACTTTCTCGAACTATCAGCGGAAACAAACAAATATTTTGTACACTATATATTATCTCCCTGGCCTTATCCCATACATTGTTGGGGTCGGCACTTGATTCAACCCGATGTGGCTCCATGTTAGTCGCAATCAACATAAACTCCTTGTCTGTTATGTGCGCCTGGTACTTCGTATACCATATCAACATCTCCCTGGCCTTATCCCATACATTGTTGGGGTAGGCACTTGATTCAACTCGATGTGGCTGCTCACCTGATTTTTATACGAAGCGACTGCCATCTGACATTCGTAACCCCTTTTTTGAGGAAAATCGGCAAACTGGGTTAAACCAGTTGTCAGATTTTTTAGGCCTCTTTCTGACCTGTAACGATTGCCAAAGATGTTAAATTGTCAACCGGGACTGACGGCTTAACGTGCTCTCCGAGGCACGGAGGGAACTCGGGCGGTCACCCATCCAACTACTGTACACTATCAAGAAAAAATATCCAACTGTATTAAAATTGTGTATTAAATGCCACTAGGAAATATCGATTTTCACAATTAGAGTACACACTCAATATAATTCCACATTCAATGACAACAAAACAGAGGAACATTCCACTATATATATTTAACTAGCTGTGCCCCGCGGTTTTACCCGCGTAGATTTAGTTTCAGCCTTATGGTCGCGGAAACCTACTATTTTTAATAAATAAAAGGTAGCTTATGTCCTTTCTCAAAGGGTCCAAAGATTGTCTGTGCCAAATTTCATCAAAATCGGTTGAGAGGTTTAAGCGGGAAAGCGTAACAGACAGACAGAGTTACTTTCGCATTTATAATATTATAGTAGGGATAGTAGGGATTTAAGTATATATTTGTTCTGAGTCTAAAACAATAATATAGGTAAGTGTAATACCTTAATACACTTAATAACCTATTTGACATTCAAATTTATGGATAAACACATTAATTTAGGCAGGATCTTTAAATAAAATTGCTTAATACAATCATTAAATTAACAACAATTTAAATAATGACCTAATTAAATAATTATATGATGCTAAGTAGTAAAACTTTAATAGCAATGCATTAATCAAATTTCTTTCTCCACTGTGCCCTGCGGTTTCACCCGCATAGAATTGATTTGATTCCCGCGGATCACTAGATCTTTATTATTATTATTATTGTGAGATGTGTCCCACTGCTGGGCAAAGGCTCCTCTTTCCATCTCTTACAATCTAGTACTTGCTCAGACGTGGGCTTACATTTCTTAATTGATTATAGTATAAGAGTTTCTTGCCAGGTTCTTCTCAGTAAAAGAACCTTCTGAACCTGGTGGTAGCATGTATAATCCTGTATAAATATATCATTCTGACGATTTGAAAGTACTTTAAAAAGTCTAATCAAATAATTATATTTTTAACTTTGACTTTGACTAGTTTTTCAACATACCTGATTGATTTGAATTGCCTCTTAGAGGCTGCTATTAAGTAAATATAATTTTTATAAATGAATCCTACACCTGCCATAAGGGTTGCCAGGGAGTTGGCAGAGGTTGGACACATACATATAACTGAAGATAATTATAAGCCAATGTTATATTGGTCTAAGTCTGAACATACTTAGCTTTAAAATAAGTAGTATAGATCAGTGATATGGGAATTAGAGTCAATCTATACAGACAAATAAAATTTAAGTGTCTGTTTGTAATTCCAAAATAACAGCTTTTCACTAAATGCATATGAAAGTATACACAATACTGACACTAAAAAACCAAGTTTAAAAATTTTTCTCTGTCTGTTTGTCTGTTTGTTCCGGGTAATCTCTGAAACGGCTGGATGGATTTTAACGGGACTTTCACTGGTAGGTAGTTGATGTTTCAAGGAGTAACTTAGGCTACTTTAATTTATTAAAAATATTAGGCTTCTGCGACTATAAGGTAGAAACTAAATCTACGTGGGTGAAACCGCAGGGCACAGCTATTGCATAATAAAATCAAAACTGAGTTTACAATATGAGATGTTATAAAAAATAATGGCCAAAAGTGGGGAGTTAAAATTGTCTGAACTCTCTCCTAACTCTGAAGCCTCTTTCCTAAGCTACTCTCAAGTATTTATACTATTTGACACAAACTGTGAGCTGGTATTTTTTAACATTGGTCTACAATTGCAGTATTTCAACTAGCAGTCTTTTAACACATGTAAAATACTTTATTTTTGTGACAAATAGAATGCCTATAAAACTAAACTCATTCTAATTCACATCAATAAAACTTCAGCTAAGTAGTAAGAGAAAAATAATGATATTTTTGTTTTTATTATTTTTTATGAACTAGCTGTGCCCCGCGGTTTCACCCGCGTGGAATTAGTTTCATCCTTATTATTGCAGAACCCTAATATTTTTGATAAATAAAAGTAGCCTAAGTTACTCCTTGATATATCAGCTACCTGCCAGTGAAAGACCCGTTGAAATCGGTCCAGCCGTTTCAGAGATTACCCGGAACAAACAGACAGACAGAGAAAAATTTTAAAACTTGGTTTTTTAGTGTCAGTAGTGTGTATACTTTCATATGCATTTAGTGAAAAGCTGTAATTTTGGAATTACAAACAGACACTTCAATTTTATTTATCTGTATAGATGTATAGATAACAAATTATGATAGAAAATTTTCTTACAGTATTACATTAATAGTATTACAGGTGTATGAATATGCATTTTGCTGTTATATTTAGTTTTCAATATGAATTTGCTAGCACATTTGCTGTAAAATTCATCAGCTTTATAAATTACAACTTTTTATAAATGTTATCATTTGCTCTATTGTTTGGGATGTGTATCACAAAATTATTTTTTTCAAGAGTGACACTTGTATCACTCATTGATTGTCGTGCAAATTTTAAGCACAATGAAATTTTAATTTACAAATTAAAATTTAATTGTGCTTAAACTTAAAAGTCTAACACTAGAGTGAAGATTTAACAATGCATTTACTGAAAGACCTTGTTCCAAAAAGACAGGAGAGCTCTATGTCCAGCTGTGGGTTGACAAAGGCCGATGATAAAACTTTACGGGTGACATTTTGAGCAAAACATAGACATAACAGGTGGGTAATGTGACAGATGGTTATAGTATTTTTATCTCCAGGGTACAATACCAATCCTGATTATAATTTTACATATGTAACTAAAGATTCATATATAAATAGAAGATGGCTGGATGAGTATGTACCTAGTATATATATAATATTGTTTATTATGTACCTATTTCTATATCTGCTTTGTGTACTTTCAAATTAAGAACTCTATGACCATGGAATGCTACTAAGGCATTTAGCTCATTCAAATTCAGATTTTTTTTTTTAATTTTCACAGCTTATGTAAATATTAATATTCATAAACTAGAATTCAAATTAGAATATATTCTAGAACATTAACACGGAATTATCTGTGCGTCAACGCCATTGTAAAACTAATATACGTATGGCTATGTTATTACGTCTTCTAAATATTGTTATCATACAAATATACAATAGGCTTTGTCCAAATTATAGGTATATATATATTCAATAGCAAACACTGACTCACCTCAAAAGTATAACTAGCATCACAAATAGCGCAACCAGGGCGCCCATCATAATAAAAATATTCGGCAGATCTGCCAACGTAAGCCCCGACGACCCCATTTTTTGAATCTTCACTTCACACACACTCACAACACAAAACACAGTTGGAAAGTACTGGAAGATGCTGGGATACGCATGAGTTCACTGTACACTCCAGATTGTTATCATATCATAACGTGCCCCGTACGACCTTGCCAAAGTTATTAAGATTTTGCAAATCCTATCTTTTCAGTCCATTTCATCACACCACCGGTATAGTTGCACAATATCCGATTGCGTTGAGCAGTTAAAATATTAGGACTATCAACCGATGGGTCCGCCAACGCCAATCTGTTATCATTTCAACATACGTTTGTTCACAACAAAAACAATAATCATTGATCGAAAATTTGCAACGCGTGCTTCCTTACGCGAGTATTTGACAGGAATGAAAGCAAATGAAAACGAAGGAAGATATCACAGAACTGACAGTACGATCTCAGAGTGAGATAGATATGCATCCCTTCTTATAAGAGCGACAGAGACACGGCGCATGCTGCAGTCTGACGTTTTCACAAATTCCTTCTTTGACATATACATGACAGTACGATGACAGATCAGAAGATCGCGTTTCAGGTACAAGACAAAAAAAATAATTATTACCATTTTGAACATGAAAAACGAGGGAGAAAGATTTGCGCTCTTCTTTCCTTAATAACTTAATAGAAGTCAACATGCTTAATCCTTTGCAGCTTAACTGACACGCCTACAATTTATCAACATTTTATAAGCATACAAATACATAATATATGTATGTGCCTATCAAAGAAGGTCTAACTAGAATGCAAATATAAATTACAGACATACGCGCGTTCCAGTTCTGTCTTCATTAATTCTTATATATTCGAACATTTTTATTCAGCTTTAATCAGATGTTTAAATGCAATTAATAGCGTTTTTATAATAGTACTAGCTGTGCCCCGCGGTTTTACCCGCGTAGATTTAGTTACATGCTTCATGACGCGGGACCATAATATTTTTAATAAATAAAAGTAGCCTAAGTTACTCCTTGTAACATCAGCTACCCGCCAGTGAATGTCCCGTTAAAATCGGTCCAGCCGTTTCAGAGATTACGCGGAACAAACAGACAGACAGACGGATAGACAGACAGACAGAGAAAAAATTTAGAACTGGGTTTTTCGGTGTCAGTACCGTGTACACTTTCATATGCGTTTAGTGAAAAGCTGTTATTTTGGAATTACAAACAGACACTTCAATTTTATTTATCTGTATAGATGTATAGATAAATACTATGAGGTCAATCCTCACAAATATTTAATGGTGACTAAACATCACAGGGGCTGAGCATAGATGGACGACATTATTATAACGCTCATGAATAGGGTTGAGTATCTCCCCCTGCTTTGCTACCAGTTGCTGCGGATGGTCAGTAGGGTTCCGTTCATTGGATGGAAACTTAAGAAAACCGAACCTCAAATCAATCTATTACCTATGCTCACAATCCGGTTGGATAACTGGGTTAGCAAAAAATTTTTTTTAAGTAATTCGTGCGATAAAAAATTGTACAATTTATTTGATTTTACCCTAACCACTGGGAATTTTTATAGAAACTTATAAAGATGATTTCTTGAGTTTTAAAGCCTTTTTTCGATTTTTACCTGTCTATTGGTATCACACAACGATATGATTGTGACTAAAGTATAGTTAATATTCACAATTTATCGAAAAATACCGCAGTACGGGCCACACACACACACAAAAATATTACTGTCAATATATACATTATTGACATTATTATTGCGTATGTGTGGATACTACTTACCTAATAGACATTTTTTTATAAAGATCTTAATAGAATAAAGTTTACCTTCAAGTAGTTAGATAGTGTAATATTGCAAAATCTGGATAGATAATTGAAGCTTCATAATGTATGGCAATTAGGTACAACAAGATGTTTTCATTAAGAACTTCATACTTAGAAAGAAAGCGAAGAGGCAGGACAAGTATTAGATACATACAACAGCTGAAGGAAAGTTAACGTCATGTCACTTACGGCCTAAAGTTAGGCCTAGACAAAGTTATATTCGCTCGCGCTAGCACTACGCAATAGAAGCGATACAAAACGTATGGAAATGACCTGAATCAGTCACGTGACATATGTCATTCCAATACATTTATATTAGTATCGTTTCTGTAAGCGAAGCGCTGTTACTTTGTCTACAGGCTAAGGAAGTTATAGTGACAAATAGACTATAGAAATAGACAAATAGGGGAGGGTTGATGATTGCTGCACCGAAGGACCTAGTCATAAATAATTGTGATATTTAATTCATAATTTTCGTCACTCTCTGGCAAGAGCAGAGTGGCGCAGTGGAAGCGTGCTGGGCCCATAACCCAGAGGTCCGTGGATCGAAACCACGCTCTGCTATTTAGAAATGTTTTTTTTTATTTATCCTTTTTTTTTCTTTACCTGTAAATATGAACTCAAGGTGGCTTTCATGTTATTCTTAAACTAATAGCACATTTTATATTTCACTTTTCTACACTAACTAGGGTCTGACTAGTACTTACAGGCGCCGTCACAAATTATGAACATTCTGGGAAAATAGTGGGTGTGTATGTATGTATTTTATACGCGTCGCGCCATACAGACACACAGAGACAGACTCGTAAAATGACTACTGTGCGTTCAATCAGCGCTCATAGCTCATGGCGGCACCCGTAATTTGAATCAATAAAATATATTGAATGGGGGCATTTACACTTAGAGCTCGCACCATGTCATCTATCAATTGCGAAGATGCAATCTGAGGCAGAGTAGATTTTGTCTATGTGCATACTAATCTATGAAAATAGCTGATTAAGTACTTAGTTAAAATTACCTTGTTTTATTAAAATAACTCGTTAACCCGTCACAGTTGGTATTTAAATTCAACTAGTTTTTAATCTTGAAATATTTTGGCGACATGACATATGTGACCTTTACATTTGATTTTAATCTTGCAAGCTATAGATAATTACAGGGAGTATGTATATTCTTATTTTTTTTCTAACTAAAATAAAAATATACAAATATACAATACATAATAAAAACTATCAAGCTCCTAGACTATACCCAGCTCTACCACCGCGGTTGTCATGTACACAGGCCGACCCAAACTGTAAACAAAACACCAATCGATATTTCCATGAACAACGACCAAAACCTTCCCAGCCTTCGCAAGGGCCACATCGCTGCGAAAAAAAAGAAATTTGACGTCACTCGCGCGTTAATTTTGACGTTTGATTTCCGGCGGGAAATGTGAGTGGTGTTTGTTCGGATACGCGAATGAATAAAATTTGCAATCAATTGTTGTTGGACGATTCGAATTTCAAACTGTGGAGCAACGTGGCGTCCTGTATGGAGAAATGGTTCGGTGATAAACGGTTGTGGTTATTCGGCAACAACCTGCCGCTGCTACCGAGAAGGTGAGATAAACCTACCTTAATTTAATTCAATATTTATAAATTGAAAATAAAAAAATCAGCTAAGGTAAAGCACTTTAATGAATGTCGTTGTAATTACCATCAGTATGAGAAAAAATATATGAATGTACGAGAAATTGTACGAAACTTCTCCATGGTTAGTTCAATATTCAATTCTAAAAATATTTTTCTTAAATGTGAATTTACGTACACAGAATAAATATAAGCTTACTATAAGCAGTATGGAATCTAGCAGCAAGTCGTACAAAATGACACACTCACACATACGACCGCATCTTCGAAATTATAAGCGATCCCGGCGTAGTGTCAGTAAGGGGTCTCACGTCGTGCATAAATATTAAATAAATTAATTTGGGAGCAAATTTCAAAAAAATTAACTCTTACGCTCGATGGAGCAAACATTCTTCTTTCAACAATTTGGTCTAGCTTCCATACTGTTTAGTAAGCTAATAATATATACTGTGCCTATGCTATCCATGACATGCAAGTGACATTCTTGGGCCAAGATATTCACAGTACAATACGGTTCCTTTATTATTAGGGTATGGATTCCGTGTTAGAGTGAATACTAGCATGGGAATTTTATCTTTTGTAAGCCATGCGTGCATCTTCGACCTTTTGTGAGTTCCTGCTTGCACGCTGTGTATTGAGGTCGAAACGTCCTTGGTTGATGGAAATAAGTTTCAAGACCAGTCTTTTTCAACTGATGCTGCTTTCCAACTATCCCCAATCAAATTCCTTACCTCGTCCATTCTTTTACACATTCACAATCTCATTTGCATGTAGCATTATTTCATCGTATATCCAAAGGTGATGCCTTTGTGGCCCAAATTTCAGATCCATATGGGACACGACAACGCAGACCTTATTAAGTTTTTCCAAATTATCCCCTTGCTTAAAGAGAAATCCGTAGTCACTAGGGGTGGAGAAAGCCATGGCCCATGGCCTATCGTAGTCGTTCTGCACTCCTAGGGGTAGCGAACGAAATTGTCTGAGTTTCTTGCGGACTACGTTCAGACGTAATCATAGAACGAATAAGAACCGTGGTAAGAACTTTGCGAACTTTCGACAGAAACTTCGTATTGCGTTGAATAAGAGTAGGCATGTTCAGTTGACTATTGCTTTGCATGAGTGAGTCAAGGTACAGGTTCCCTTCACCAATATCTGCATCTGTTATGAAATAACAACAGTCTTTGGCTAATTATGCGCATAGTTCCCCCCCTTTCATAATGTTCCGCTAGACCGCAACCCAACAAACCAATTTATAATGGCATTTAACTGCCCTTGGCATTGTAAACTATCCAAGTTCATCAGTGAGCGATCATGCTTGTTGTTTCGAGGCGAAGTGAAGTTATTATCCACAGAATAAATATTTTTCTACTGGCTTTTTATCTCGTGCTAATTGAGCCGTAAAGATACCATCAAGGACCTTAACAAAATCACAATGAAAAATTATTAATATTGGTTGTTTACATACACCCAGGGCTAGGCAGAGTTGTAAAAACAACACCCACTTTTCACCGAAGATGATTAAGTGCCAACGTAAAGCAGAGTAAATCCTCTTTTATAATATAACTAAAGACTGTTGCAAGACTATGAACTGACAGAAAAAGACGTAGCATTGACTTCGTACGTAGGAA
Organism: Watsonalla cultraria; assembly: GCA_964035505.1. Lineage (NCBI taxonomy): Eukaryota > Metazoa > Arthropoda > Insecta > Lepidoptera > Drepanidae > Watsonalla > Watsonalla cultraria. The sequence continues at coordinate 1,716,734 of OZ037729.1, forward strand.
ATGGTTATGATAAGCTAACCATTGAATAATTTTTATTATTAAAAACCTACTCAGTTAAAATTATGTTCGAAAGCTGAAGTGAATTTTAAGTTAATTGTATATATGGCTGAAATTTCAGTGTCCAAAGTATCAAGATGAAAGGGGAAATAAACAAATCTATTGTGTCACCTTATGTCGTTTCTGCAAGGTAATTACAATGCTGTAGCATGAATTGCGTTTTCATTAGAGACTAGCTGTGCCCCACAGTTTTACCCGCGTAGATAAATTTTATGCTGTTTTTTTTAAAATAAAAATAGCCTTTGAACACTCTTTAAACATCAGCTATCTGCCAGTGAAAGTCCCGTTAAAATCCATCCAGCCGTTTCGGCGTGATGTCGTGATCAAAGGAAATAGGGATTAATTTTTATATATAACTAGCTGTGCCCCGCGGTTTCAACCGCGTAAATCTAGTTTCATCCTTATGGTCGCGGAAACCTTATATTTTTAATAAATAAAAGGTAGCCTTTGTCCTTTCTCAGGGTCTAAAGATTGTCTGTGCCAAATTTCATCAAAATCGGTTGAGAGGTTTAAGCGGGAAAGCGTAACAGACAGACAGACAGAGTTACTTTCGCATTTATAATATTAGTAGGGAAGATGTGTGGAATGCGTTGCGATTGTGTGTAGTGGGTGTATTTGTTAAGAATCAAAAGAATCAATGCGCAGAGCGGAGTTCGTAAAGAAAACCCGCGTTACTCATCCCTTACATATCTGGTGGAATCGCAGTAGTAAATCCTAATCGTTGTGTACTATCATCGTTACTATTGATTTCTTTCATATCATCTTTTCTGACCCCTCAATTAACTAAGTATGTCCTTAGGTAGACGAGAAAAAGGTCAATTTTACTAAGCCGTCCTTTACCACCAACAATTTTTAGTCTGGCGTGGATTTGCCTCGAACCTGAAAAAAACTTATTTTTCTATCGCTACTTCACCATGAGCTCTTATTGCCATGATAGTTTCACTCATTTGAGACGGATGTATGTGACGTGTATACATCTGTCACTGTCGCACAACTGAATTATCATTGCAATAAGAGCTCATGGTTGGGCCCCTGAAGGGTACTGTATTTAACGTTCCTTAAAATTTTTGGGATATGTTTCCTTTTGATAAAACATCTTCTTAAATGCAAAGATTTATTCTAAGCTCTCCAAACCAGATAATTATTTTCATTGGATATTTGATGTCATGTACCAGATACATTGAGTTTTTACCCCGTCATGGAAAAATCACACGATATGCTTGGCATGGCGTGTACTTGTGCTTGATTTAAAGTATTTTAAAGCATGAAACAGATCATCAGAGCACGTTTATTTAATTCTTCTATTAAGCGAGAACCTTATGTCCAGTAGTAGACGTTGATTGTTGATTGATACGAATCGCAATGAACTGCCTTATAATACTTCAACTTAATGTTTGTTCGTAGACCTCATTTAATACTCATACGTATTTAATTGAATACAAGGTATCTAGGACACATTCATTGGCATTCACCTGATAACCTGAATTCATCAAAATAATAGATTCAATAGTTACCCTCTATTCAGTTTTCCTATATTGATATATTGAAGCTTTTCCTGACTCTACAGGTCCTGTTGACAAAGCAACATTATCCTCACGCTTCGCTAATAGAAATGATACAAAATGTACGGGAATGATATATGTCACGTGACTGATTTATGACAGTTCCATAGATTTTGTATCACTTCTAGCGTGAGGTAGAAAAATATTTTTACAAATCCAATTTTATTTGTAGTGTTGCTTGTATCAGGGTCACTAAAGTTCAACCTAGATACTTTAGATTAATCTTGAAGTCAGTCACGCTATGCTTAGAAATCAGTGGATAAGAGAACTAACTACTAGTAAATAGCTTACGGGTTAATGCCTTTGTAGTTTTAATATCTAGCATCTTTAAGTAATTAATTAATTATAGGAAACCATAGAATAATTTTAATAAGGTTTTTTTTGTTTTTTTTTTTTACTTTTTGTACACACACCCTTTCTAACCATGCCTCCTTTCCCACAATCTATCAATCGTGTCGTATTACGGCTCCCTCCACCCTTATTTCCAAGGCATATTTATAGACTTAACAAATCATTGTTATCCCTCCATATGACATGTCTTTGCGATTACAAATGCCGAGTCTATCGCCGTCTCGGGCACTATACATACGTCTTCGAATTACTTCTCAGACACATGCAGGTTTCCTCACGATGTTTTCCTTCACAGCAAAGCACGTGTTGTGAAATCACTGTAAATACATTTTTAGAAAAACTCATTGGTACAGGCCTCTCTGGGATTCCAACTTGCTGCATTGCCTAGCACGCGATTGCTCAAACCCCAAGTCCAAAGAGGCCCGTTGCGCACTCTCTTAAAAAAATCTATGTCCCCAGATCGCGCGCTAGTAGCCGCGCGATGGAGCGCTACGAGAAACTGGCCAAGCTCGGCGAGGGCTCCTACGGGCTGGTGTACAAGTGTCGCAACAGGGACACTGGCGAGATCGTCGCCGTCAAGAAGTTCGTCGAGAACGAAGACGATCCACTCATTAGGAAAATTGCCCTCAGGGAAATCAGAATGCTTAAGGTACATACGTGGTCCTAGGTTTCGTCTGTCCACCCTATACAAACTGAAGACAGGGCGATAAGGCACTCTTTAGGGGAGGCCTATGTCCAGCAGTGGACTAAGGTAGGCTGATAATGATGACCCTATACTACGATGCCTTCAAGAGTTATGGGTATAAATACTTATGAACCTATCGATGATAGTTGATATACTAAGTACTTAATGATTAATATAGTCTTATATGTAAATGATGTAGCTGCGTTGTTTGTTAACAAAACAAATTAACCGAGTACCTATCTTTAAAAATGTATGTCAATTATCGTCAGTTTCAATATGCTGCAATTACTTAAGTAAGCAAAGATGAAGTATCTTAACTTGGTCTTTACTTACTTTCTCTCTGCCTGCTTTTGCAGACGATAACTTTGTACTAGATCATTAACTTATCACAAGTACACAGATGCGACCCGAAATGTGTTGATCTTTGCTATTCAAATCCGGTTTTTTCGTGAGCGCATAACGTATCTAATACCTATAGATATCTACATACAATATCATTGTCCTTTTCCGGGTAAAGTCACGGACATTTGGTTTCTCCGTAAGGAAGTAGTTAGTTCAATAGCGTGTCCCGGTCACATAAAATGTGTTTACTTGAAAAGAACAAACATTACATTGACAGACATACGCACAGATAAATGAACGGTATTACCTATCGATGTTTGTGTTGCCAGCTAACTAAATATGGGCTTTATGGACTTCATATTTATTATTTATAACTAGCAAGACAAACTAAATAATGTTTTTTCAACAACCCTACCGTTTTTTCTCGAAGGGGGAGTATAGAAGGCATTAATTATGAATGTATGTAGGTTATTATTTAGTTGAGTTATATTTTTGTGAAGCCGGGCTGAGGTATCGCATTGTCTTTTCTTCCATTCGAATCCATCTTGCATAGATTAGGAGGGCCTCAAATTTTTTGGTGTAGGTACCTACGTCAAACAAAATTTTATTTATTTACGTAGACTTTTTCTGTTGTATGCAATGCCGTTTCTGGAAAAAATATTCTTATTACATGCGATCTACGACAATTTATTTATCACTAGCTTCCGTCCGCGACTTTGCTCGCGTATCAAATCCCTAATTAACCTCGAATAACAATCTAGCATAACATATTATGTTTCAGAAGGTGAAACAATCGAATTTTGAAAGCGATCGATTAATTTTTGAGTTCAATTGACAAACAAACAAACAAATATTTCCTCTTTATAATGTTACTATTAATTAAATATTGACTCCAATAACTGTTTATCGTGTTTCATTATTTAATGAGCTCAATAATTTTGAAATAAATTGAATACGTCTATAAGACAACATTCAGGGGTAGATTTAAAAAAAGCTTTTTTAATAAACTTCTACTCATCACGACAAAATCCACCCTCAATATATGCTAATACCAAAACACTTACCCCAACTAAGTAATTTACCAGTCTATTATCCGAATAATGTAAAACTGACTCATTTGAATGGTACGTTTGAATAATTCATTCACAGGGACACACGACCCTAATGCCTTATTGATTATACTTTATTGATATGATGTTCGAAGAACTGACATTCTCTAATGCGTTTTATAACTTCACAGAATTCACCCGTTTACAATTGACTTTAAACATTTCTTGAACACTGACGAGCATTGGGGAAATGAGGTGTGGGGAGAGCGAGTGATCATGCTCATCCCCAGCTAAGACAAGATCTTCCAGGCAGGTGCCATGTCTGGGGAATACAGGCTCCAACTGTTCCAGTTGGGAACTTGTGTACATACTGCAATGCGCTCGAAAACTCTTATTGCGCGATTTAGGTTCTCGTGTATTTGTACTCAAATTTCGCATTTGTTAGCAAGTAGCGCCATCTATGTAGCGAGTGGAAAAACGCTGCTACAGAGGTATAAAAAGATAGTGATATGACCATGACAAATAATATTAAAAGTTGCATACGTTATGCCCTCACAAAACGAACGAACGAATAAAAAGTTCCGTATGTAAAAGTTCAGTATGCATGTTTTGTTTTTTTTCTCTAATCGAGAAAGCTCCAGTCCGATTGTGACGAGGAGCCTTCTGCCAGACGACGTGCAACCTCTTTAAAACGTTGATGACCATAACATATAGTGTAATTTTGTGTCTTCACTCTACACGCGTTTTTGTCATATTATATCTGCCTCTTTGTCGCCGTGGGTACAGATATTATATCATTGATTTAGGTCATAATTAATGTACAATTTCCCTTCACAGAACCTGAAACACCCCAATCTGGTAAACCTGATCGAGGTGTTTCGGCGCAAGCGCAAACTGCACCTCGTATTCGAGTACTGTGACCACACTGTCCTCAATGAATTGGAGAAATATCCAGCGGTGAGTGCCAACAATATAAATTGCTTATTCTCCTAGACTTATCCTAGAAGGCTTTCCTAGTTAGGAATTGTAAGGTTGTTGAAGGAAGTTGAGGAAGGTGCCTTCTCTTATTCAGTTATCAGCCGAATGATCTAAATCAATGGTGGTTGCAAAGTTATTATTATAGAGCGATGGCTGGCATTCACGTCATACTTATTGAGGGTTGCCGCGTTATTCTGAAAGATTTCTCAGCGGTTTCAATGATACGAAATTGAATTTTATCATCTTTGTATAATGTATCAATTTCCTATGATTGAAACCAACGCTCGACGTCGATCTCGAGGCTTTGAAACCTTACAGAATAACGTGGCTGGTCATCTCGCGCCTTATAATTTGTCAGAATTTGAAATTGTCAGAATGCCTAGTGTGAGTTTTTCACAGCTGCCGTCACAAGTCACCGCGTTGAAGTAAAAGCAGATTTGTATGGGATCGTAACAGCGCCAGCTGTGGCCCACAGGCACTATTTTAATCCCACGGCGATTTTAAGAAAACTCGCACTACCACTCAGTTAGTTGTACATATTATCATCTCCTTGTACCATCCGACTCATAATTCACTAGCATCGACCTAATCAATCATCTGATTTGGAAATTCCAAGTAATACGAAGGTACCTGTTGGTACACGTAACTATATAAATAAAAAACGACATAATATTTAATCTGCATATATTTATTGTTCTTCGGGTATTTTGGTGTTAATAATAACTCAGGAGTTTTGCGAATTCGTATGTCTATTTTTAAATCCAATTAGTCAATTTCATACTTACGCTTATTTAAGTTCTAATATTTATAAATATAATATTTGTTTTATTCTACAAAGGCGGAAAACCAGAGTTCCACTCATTGCAAGGGTCTGCACACCAAACGTATTTTACGACTTCACGAAGCCGTTTCTTTAAAAATCTTAATCTAGCCCAAAATATTTAAAAAAAAGTATGTCATATTTATAATGTATATTCATCTTCAAACTTTTACAAGTATAAAGAACGTGATATAATAACTATACATCTATACAGATAAATAAAATTGAGGTGTCACAGCAGCTTTTCACTGCATAGTGAAATAAAAAAATGTATTCCCATACATTTTGTATCGTTTCTACTGGGGATAATGTTAATTTCTCAGCAGGCCCTCGGGTCTTACCTTTATTTCTTATTGCCATCATAGTTCCACTGTGTGACAGTGACAGACTTATACACGTCATAGACATCTGTCCCATAATAAGAGTTAAACTATCAGCATTAAGACGTCATGGTAAGGCCCCAGGTCAGATTTAACTTTTATTCTCCTTGTTTAATAATCTGCGTGTGTTCCCCAGGGTTGTCCCGAGCTGCTGTCAAAGCAGATAATATGGCAGACGCTGCAGGGGGTGGCGTACTGTCACAGACACAACTGCATCCATCGTGACGTCAAACCTGAGAACATTCTGCTGACGGCCGATGGGGTTGTCAAACTCTGCGACTTTGGCTTTGCAAGGATGATCAGTGCGTATTACACACAATCTAATATTACTCACATATGCTCACGCCTATATTACCTAAAGGGGTAGGGAAAGGTGTAGTTATTATAGTACAGCAACATTTGACCAGCTATGTTTAAGTCTGTCATATAATAGCGAGCCTATTGCCATTAATCCAGACTTTGGGCTGCTACTGAGAAATAACAGACGGAAAACTCAATAACACTTTCCGGGGATAGAACCTAGGATCTCATGTTCCGCAGTAGTGTTAGATTACTGGACTAAAGAGGCAGTAATCATTGTAAAGTTATGAATATAGGCACTTGGTGCTGGACATGCAAAAGTGGGTTCCGGCTAGGGTTGGTGCTGCCCCAGTTGCCGGAGGTATCACGACGAAGCATATGAAGACATATCACGTGCTACCCCCACCTACTGATCAGAGTGCCTAGTGCGAGTTTTTCACTGCCGCTATTACAAGTCACCACGTCGACGTAAACGCAGATTTGTATAGGATCGGAACAGCGCCTCTGTCGGCATATAGATGTTACTATTGTAATAGCTGTCACTATTGTGAGCCCATACAAACCTGTGTTTACGTCTACGCGATGACTTGTGACGGCGATTTTAAGAAACTCGCACCAGGAACTCAGGAGGAGAACCGTGGAGTTTAGTCAGTCGAGGCCGACATAACTCTTCCGCTGCCCCTACGGCCCTTGGTGTATCCATTACGGATACTCCACTTTAAAAAAAATGCCACGTGAATTGATCGATACAGTGCATCGAACAAGGTCGTATTTAATAAAATATTAACAAGCCGTCTACATAAAAGTATGAATCGATAGCTGTTATGATAAGTGGACCTATTACACCCGCGTCAGAACAATGGAAGCTATTATTCTGCACATTAAATGTTATGCACATGAATAACCAGATTCTTTAATTACATTGTAATAAGCATACCTATATGTATACACTAACTATCTATATAAGATATACTAACTGTCATGCTGGCACTTAATCATATTCGGTTGTCCGAAATGTGGGTGTTGTCACAACACCTCTGCTTACGACTTCGCGGACCCTTCTGATATAACTAGCATACCTATTTCGATAGATCTAAATGTTATTTCGCTGTAACCCTGTGTTTAAGATAAAAAAAACTAGCACCCGCGACTTCTCCTGCGATTCCAACCTCATAATACAAAGTTTCACATTCAGATGTCGTTCATGGCAAACACAAGAGCTTATCACATAATATTTGCGTCGCCGCGAGGATGGAACCCGCGACACGTGTAGTTGTATGCTAACCAATAAGACCGCACATAATAGGATAGTCTTCTCTGACCACCAGTGAAACTGTCGACTCCCTTCTTCCTAAGCACCGGGCGTCATGAGTTTTGAGCGCTGGCCTAATGCGCAGTGCCCCATGTATGGGTTTTAACACATTTTAGCCTTAAGGGTGCTTACTTCATTGTGAATAGGAACGTAAAACTTCAGGGAGGAAAATACCCAATCGATATAGTCAACGATAACACCTTGGGGGTACATTTATCCCCGCCTATTTCGCTGAGCGCTCAAAACTCACGGCACTTGTTTCCTTACCTTCACCAAATCCTAGAACCTATTACCCTGTGACCTTCCTTACCTATTCCAATCCTTCCTCCTCCAGGTGGCAGCTGTTCTTCAGAGTACTCCGTCCATACCATGATCCCATTCGGCGTGGATGTCAGGAGGAGAGCTAGTAACTATTTAATCTAATATAATCCGTATTTGTTGCGTACGTAGGTGTATTTTAGAAAGTAGTTTTGGCTGTCTATCATTATGGAGATGACCTAAGTAACCATTGCACACTTTGCGCAGTATCTTCACTATTTTCGTTGCGCGCTCAGAACTCGTGAAGACACTTGTTCGCACTTATGAATGTCGAAGAACGGACCCCAGGCAAAGACATACATGTCAAATAAAAAGTCATACATGAGGAATGCCCGCTGTTTGTTAATGCAACTGCTTGTTAGCTACTTAGGAACCAACCGAGCACCACGGCTCGGTTCGGACAAGTCATTCGAAACAGGAATAGTGCCGTTGCAAAGGACCTAAAGAGCATAGACTAAAAACGAAATCCACTTTTCACTGAAGAGGATAAGTGCTAACGTGACAGATGGCGAGTTCATCGCCGTCTCTGTAACTAAGTATTTTGAATTATATCTCAGACGTGTTTCCTCACATGTCCTTCTCAAACTCGTAGTGTGACATCACTGCATTCAAGTAAAGTTGGTAAAATTAACCTAAATGGGTAGATGCCGTAGACGCGATAGGCCGTTTTCCAGGTTAGGTATGTCTTATCGGCTATCGGCCCTTCTTCCACCGTTATTAAGGTCGATGTACATTTTATTACTTGGCTGGACGATTACCTGAATATCTACTTAAAAGAATCAATCGACAGTTTTATAATAACAGCTATTTTATAAGTATACTAGCTATGCCCCACGGTTTCACCCGCATAGTTTCATCCTCATTGTTGCGGAACCCTAATGTTTTCTATACATTTATACAGATAAATAAAATTGAAGTGTCTGTTTGTAATTCCAAAATTACAGCTTTTCACTAAATGCATATGAAAGTATACACGCTACTGACACTAAAAAACCAAGTTTTAAATTTTTTCTCTGTCTGTCTGTCTGTCTGTCTGTTTGTTCCGGGTAATCTCTGAAACGGCTGGACGGATTTTAACGGGACTTTCACTGGTAGGTAGCTGATGTTTCAAGGAGTAACTTAGGGTAATTTTAGGTTAAAATCCGTCCAGCCCATTCAGAGATTACCCGGAACAAACAAACAGACAAACAGACAGAGATACATTTTAAAACTTGGTTTTTCAGTGTCAGTAGCGTGTACACTTTCATATGCATTTAGTGAAAACCTTTTATTTTGGAATTACAAACAGACGCTCCAATTTTATTTATCTGTATAGAAAATATAGAAAATGTATACATTGATTGATTTTCGATTAGAGTGTACGTAGTTAAGTCAAGTTAAGTAAGTTAGGAACACTGAAACTTTAGGCATTACCTCCTAATGAAAGTTGAGCATACGATGGTACATTTTTGTTAAGTATTTACGACTCCAGTTACCTAACATAACATCGCATGTCGTTGCTTGTTTTAGAGCAAATAACCCCAAAAATACTGTATCGACCTCACCATTTGCACAAATTAGGAAGTTTAGTATTGGTTTAAGAATACTTGCAAACTTTGGTACAATAATAGATTTTATGGCTCATCCATTATTGCGAAATTCGTAATGCTGAAAGATAGGAAAAACGTAAAACGCTGAAAAAGGAATATTGATAAAGCAAGGAATGAGAAAGGAGGCTAACTGGGGGCTTACTACTTATCATCCTTAGAGCAGTGACGTCTTACTAACTTCTTAGCTTTGACGTTTAATTTTACGGTTAGTTTAGCGGTGGTGGCCGTGGTAGTTGAGTAGTCGCCTTCTACGCAAGCGACGCAAGTCCAAATCCCAGCGGGGCCTGTACCAATCAGTTCCGTTGTTCTAAAAATGTATGTAGGTACAGTGATTTCACACCGCGTGCTTTTAAGGTGGCTCCCATAAAAGAAACGTGATTTTTTGCCGTTTTTATTCATAATGCTTTTAAAATAACTACTGCGCTATCAAGGTGAGCTCATAACTCGTGACAGCACCTATACAAATATATTTCGTTGCATCGAAAATAATCATTATTTCCAATTTTTATAAGGTGCATAACGACGTATTGCAATAACTACATTCTCCTATCTATACAGTCAAATCTATACATCTATACATTTATACAGATAAATAAAATTGAAGTGTCTGTTTGTAACTCCAAAATAACAGTTTTCACTAAAGGCATATTAAAGTATACACGGTACTGTCTGTCTGTCTGTCCGTCTGTCTGTCTGTCTGTTTGTTCCGGGTAATCTCTGAAACGGCTGGACGGATTTTAACGGGACTTTCACTGGCGGGTAGCTGATGTTTCAAGGAGTAACTTAGGCTACTTATGTTTATTGAAAATATTAGGGTTCCTCGACAATAAGGATGAAACTAAATCTACGCGGGTGAAACCGCGGGGCACAGCTAGTATGTCAAATATATGCGAAATAATCGACCGTGGCACAGTTGCTCGCGACGCTAAAAGTTGTCGCAACGTTGTCTCTAAGAGCAACTCAGTTGCTCAATACGAGCTTCAATAAAGGATTATGGACGAATGTTCATTAAATATTCACGACTTGATAATGAAAGCATTGTGTACCGTCTTTGTGAATACATTCCGTGTGACAGATTGTGATTAATTCATAGCGCCATTTATTTTAATATATTCAGAATCTTGAGGTAGGTAGAGGTGGTATTTATTATGATTATAAATTGGATGCAAGTTTGATGATTCATTAATAATACATTAATAATATTTTATTTATGTATCGTAGTAAATTTATGTATACCAAGGCGTACCTTTAGCCACTTAGACTTTTTAATTACAAGTCACAAAATAAGACTTAACAATCGATACATCAATACATATAAATAAAATTTAAGTGTCTAAATTCATAGTATGAAAGTATAAAACGGCACTGTATTCAAAAAATCTCTGTCTTTACCGGCTAATCTCTGAAACGGCTGGTAGATAGCTGATGATACAAGGAGTGAATGATACAAGGAGGAGTAACTTAGGCTATATTTAAAAAAAAATAACAAATTTTCGCGATAATAAGCCAGCTATGAAATTTAAACTACGCGAATGAAACCGCGCGGCACAGCTAGTTTCAAATAAATTTGCTTAACGAAGTTGAGTCAACTTTTATAGCAAAAAGCTAAGTATTTACAAGCAAAGCAGTTATTTTATGTTGATATTTAAGCACATAAGCAAATTAACCACTCAAAAGTACTTACTTATATCCATCGCTTGTCAAGTATTTACACAAATCAACTCACAAAATAAATATTCGATTCTTCAAGTGCAATTCTTATTATAAGTAGGTAGGTAGGTATTCATGATTAATGAATCAGGAAATTAAAAATCATGTTTCAAATTATTATAAGGTTGTCAATACCAGGAAATACTGTTAGATATTAATGATCATCTGTTAATCTTAATCCAATATACCTAACTACTCTCTGGCTATTCTGACCTTAACAATTTGACATTTCCGTACTATCAATCATAAGTAAGTTCACAATTTTGAGAAGGGTCTCCGAAGGGGTATAGTTTTTTAGAGCGATCGTTCTTCCTTTCAAGGGCCCAACCATGAGCTCTTATTGCAATGATAATTCAGTTGTGCGACAGTGACAGATGTATACACGTCACATACATCTGTTTCATAAATGAGTGAAACTATCATGGCAATATCAGCTCATGGTAAGGCCCCTGGTCCTGCCGCGTAATTCACTAAGGTTTTTAGCGTCGCGCTCGTCGTCGAGTGTCGGTTTTAAAGATACTAAATTGAACCTTATCCTCTATGTATTATGTATCAATTTCCTACGATTGAAACCATCGCTCTTCGTCGAGTTCGACGCTGACTGAGAAACGTTAGTGAATACCGCGGCAGTTCTTTCCCTTTTCGCAAAAAAAGGTGAGAGGAGAATCAAAGGTGTATGAAAATATTATAGTGTCTGAGATGGCGATGGACTCACCATCTGTCTCCTTGACACTCAATTATCTTCGGTGAAAAGTGGGTGTTGTAACTCTGCATATTCCTACTTACAAACAAACCAACTTACTTTCGAAGGCATATCTTCGTAATATTTATTTCTCCTTATTGGAAAACATAGATAGTCCTTTGTTTACAATTCTCTCCATATCTTTCTGTGATACGGATTTAAAAAGGGATGGACATTGTTTTGAACCAAGTTTAGTCTAGTCCTCGTTTAAACCATGCTTTCTCCAATGTCAAGTAGGGGGCTGTATCCATCAAGTTTCAATACTTTTCCAGTAAATTAGGAAAGGCAAAATGGAAAATAATGTATCCATAAATATTCGTAAACTTTTTTTTTACAAAATAAAATACATATTTTCCCTCATGCTGGGGAAAAAAGGATTAAACTTAATAACGGATACAATCCAGTCACAAATTTCCCTTCAACTTGAGTCCAAGTGGCCTTGATTTGATAAGCCATTAATCTTTCCCGACGAAAGTCACGAACAATCTTCCTCCAACTATCTTATCAGTATTACATTTAGGTACCCCAGTTTGCACAGGAAGTGTAAAAATAACCCCCAAGGCCTGCGCGGTACCTACTCCACGTGAACTTTAACATTAGGTACACGGTACATTAATCAAATCGAAGCCTGCCTTTACTAGACACTGGTTGTTAAACTTTTTATCGACATAATTAAAAAAAATGTGTCCATGAAAATTGTGTACTGTAATTTTCTTCGTCATTCCATCACAGAAGGATCCCCGAAGGGGTAAGCAGAGGTTTTGTAACAACATCACCCACATTTCACCGAATATGATTAAGTGCCAGCGTGACAAAGGGTGAGTCCATCGTCTCAGGCACTATACATACGTCTAGCGTAGCAAACGACTGCTCTAACCGCAAAGCCACCAACGCTCTAATTTTATTTAAATTTTAAAATTATACTCGGAAACATATATTGCTGAATTTCCTGTCGCTTTCTTCTCAAAGAAAAATTCCGAACTTGACGGAAACTTCGTATATATTATTTAGTCTTACTGTAGGCTTATTTAACCTACCTTAGTTCTTATAAAACCAAATATTTTGAAGTTGAATTTATCTGAGTTTCATGGGTAACGGATAACGAATATAATAATTATATACTTTAGTTTTTGTAAAAACATACATATAATTACATACAAAAAACCTAGACACAAGGCAAATACAAATTGCTCTGACGCGGCAACCGAACCCGCGACACCTAGTGTAGCAGTCAGGTATACTAATCAGTAATCACTAGACCAACGGTGTCGCCGTTACAATAAAAGTACGTAAAGTTTGAGAAGCGTAGAATTGATCGTTAGTCGGGGTTCGATTCCATAGCATGATGTTATTTATGTGGCTTAATGGGGTGCGGTGGAGGCTAAGCATTCTACAGTTACCGTGTACGTAAAGTTAATTATGTAACATTACATTACTTATACGCATCAAAGGTAGAACTACAAATATAATCACCATATAATATTTTTTAAAGTAAAATTGTTGAGATTCTTGCCGGGTCCTTTTCAAAAGCAACCTTCCGAACCCGGTGGTAATATTTATAATAATGTATAGTGTATTTTTTGTGTCCTTCTGACGATTTGAAAGTACTTAAAAGTCTTTTGTAAGAAGTCTAAAGAATTAAATATGAATTTGGTTTTTTTTTAATTTAACCAAAGTGACCAAAAAGTGAAAAATTACATTGAAAGAAATACATATACATTTGAACTTGCTAACTTTCTAAATTTACATTGATTAGAAATCTACCCAAATGAGGAGCTCGTGGCACAGTTGCTATTGCGCATATGATCCGATCAGCGAAGTTAAGCAACCATACGCCTAGCCAGTAATTGGATGGGTGGCCGCCCGAGTTCCCTCCGTGCCTCGGTGAGCACGATAAGCCGTCGGTCCCGGTTGCCAATTTAACATCTTTGGCAATCGTTACAGGTCAGTCAAAGGCCTAAGAAAGTCCGACAACTGGTTTAACACAGATTGCCGATTTTCCTCGAAAAAAAAGGGGTTACGAAGGTCAGATGGCAGTCGCTTCGTATAAAAATCAGGTGATCAGTCACATCGGGTTGAATCAAGTGGCGACCCCAAATACATGGGATAAGGCCTGAGATTTTATTAGAGATCTACCCAAAGTACGCTAAATTTGTCTCGCGGTGGTCTCCACTCCAGTGCCCCAAGTATAGGTTTACACGTTCTAACGTCGTCGCCGCTTGACCTCGCGTTTCAAAATGTGTTGATACATTTCCGGTGGCGGGTTTTGTTTGAATGCCAAAGATGATGGATCAAAACATTTTGAGTCACGCTAAATCGCGAGGTCAAGCTATACCCCAGGTATAAGCGTCTCTAACGGCGAGTATAGGAAGTTTTACGTGCACATACAAAATGAAGAAAATACATCATCATCCTCCTGTCCTTATCCGATGTTATGTGTGGTCGGCGCAACGTGTTCTTCTCTTCCATTTCTCTCTATCAGCCGTCATATCTGTATTCACTCCCGTTCTAGTCATATCATCTTTCACACAATCCATCTAAAATTAGGAAAATACGCAATCAATTAGTCAATGTTCAAACTTGTAAAACCTATACCTACTTAAGTCTAAAGTCTAAAGTACACAGTCCCTCGAAGTGCTGTCAAGTATCAGCAGAAAGAGTAACAGTGTCTGCGGTCAAGAATTAATGTATGTCTGTGATATCTCTTTTGTAACTTATCTAACCTTTTTGTGTGAATAATTGATTTTCTTTCTTCCTCTTACGGTGTGACTAACAGAATCCCTGCGTGTATACATGTCCAGGCCCCGGTGAGAGCTACACGGACTACGTGGCGACGCGCTGGTACCGCGCGCCAGAACTACTCGTCGGAGACACCATGTACAGCACGCCTGTTGACGTCTGGGCTATTGGTACTAAAAGATTTTAAACTATTATATCAAAAAATGCCTTCTGCCCGCGAATTGGTCCGCGTGGAATAGTTACTTTGGGATAACGCTAACTTGATCCCGCTATTGGGCTAGAGCCTTCCTCGATAAATGTGCTATCTAACACTGAAATAATTTTATAAAACAAAGTATTTCCTAAGATTAGCGCGTTTAAGTTAACAAACAAACAAACTTTACTGCTTTATATATTAATATAGATTTAGGGTAGAGTAGTGTATATTATTGTAGTCAAGTGAAGCTAATATTCCCCACCAAGTTAAATAAATGTAGTTTAGATTTTAACAGTGAAAAAACCTGTTCAGGACATTTTTTATTTGCGCGCTTGGTTTACTTTTCTTCTCGGGCGAACCAAACTAGAAAACGGTGAAGGAATCCTATCTAAATTAACTATGGTGCTAGATTAGTAGGTAGGTAGGTAGATTAACTACTAGGTATCTATGTCTGTCATACAGACGGACAAAGAACTGAACCTACATATCGAAATTGGGTACAGGACCTAACCAAAACGAGAACATTTAAATTTCTCCCAAGGTTGCGTGTTTGCGGAGTTGCTTTCAAGCGAGGCACTGTGGCCGGGCAAGAGTGACCTGGACCAGCTGTACCTGATCCGGAAGACGCTGGGAGACCTGCTGCCCAGGCACATGACCATATTCTCACAGAACACCTTTTTCCAGGTTTGTACCTAGCCATTTAAATAATATAAACACTGTGTCAATGTGATGAAAGGATTGTATCCACGGAACGTAACCAAGGTCGGATTTTCGCTCCAAGGTCGAATCTAGACGGTATTCTAAATGCTTACATGAGTTATATGGTTCTAGACAAATTCCTTTTTTGTATTCCAGGGCATGGAGCTGCCGGAGCCCACAGCCCTGGAGCCTTTGGAAAAGAAGATACCTCACAGATACGCCAACAATGAACTGGTTCTGGACTTTTTACAGGTAAGAAGTAGGTAATAATCTAAAATATAATGAGTTTAACGATCTCCCCTCAGAAAAAAACCGGGAGGGAGATTCGATTCTCCCGACTGTTTACGCTGAACGTTCAAAGCTCGTGACGGTACCTGTAAACACAACATGCTTAGGTGAGGTTCACTGTCAATAGCATTCGTGGTAATATTTTATAATCTACACTAAAGAGGAAACATTTGATTGTTTTTTGTTTGTTTGCATTGAATAGGCTCCGAAATTACTTGACCGATCTTGGAAATTCTTTCAGCAATGGATAGCTACATCATCAGCTAGTAACATAGGCTATATTTTATCCCCGTACTCCTACGGGAACGGGAACTACGCGGCAGTGCCGGATTAAACCAGCGCGGGGCCTGTAGCAAATTCGGCCCAGGGGGCCCTGGTTTGCTTTGGATTTTCAGGTGGGAGTGATGCATAGCCTAAGCGTCTCGTAAAATATCTTACATGCCTAATGGGAGATGCAATATATTTGACGCTTTGGTGGGCGGGGCCCCCCAATTCGCGGGGCCCTTAGCATTTGCTACTCTTGCTACGTGGCTAATCCGGCACTGCTACGCGCGTGAAATCGCGTAACGTCCGCTAGTCGTAAATTGTATACGTAGCCTGCAGTAGGTACCTGTTTACCCTAAATAGTCTGTCTATTTTTTGGTACCTACCATAAAGGCGGTCTTTACTCGTCGGTAACCATCGCAGTACTTATGATTAGAATGTATGAAATGTATTGAAAATAATAGTCTTTTTGTTCCAGAAATGCCTCGACAAAGACCCCATGATGCGGTGGACATGCGAACAGCTGCTGCGGCATCCAATCTTCGAGAACTTCCTCTTCACAGTGCCCCATTCAGACCACGACGAGTTCGAGAAGGCCAAGAGAGGACAGGTGGGTTCAACGGTCACTATTACCTATCTTGGGCCCTATTCTTAGCGTAGGTAGCACTTTAGGGAGAAACATTTTAATTAATCATTGTGAACCACAATAAATTAGGTCCCTTCTACCTATACCTATCCTAAGGGTGATTTGACGTACGGACGTAATTTTAGAACGAATAAAAACCATAGTAGGACCTTCGCGAACCTTCGACCGAAACTTCGTATTTCGTTGGATAAGAGTAGACCTCCTGTTCCCCACCTAACATCCCTGTCCTATCCCTGTTCCTGTAGCAAGACTTCGGTCAGCAGCGGACGACCACTGAAGTGTCCACCCCGCCGCCCGAGTCCTCATCCGATACCAAATCCTCTACTGATGATCATAAGAAACAAAAGAAAAAGAAATGAACATTATTAATAATAAGAGGTGTGTTTAATTATGGCATTCAATGTGATTAGTGATTACGATCAAAAGGCCGGTTTTCTTAGACTCTTTTTAAATGATGTATTATTGCCGTCACGAGCTATGAGCGCTGTCTTTGAATAAGCAGTAGTCATTTTCTGTCTGTGTCTTTATGACGCGGCGCGAATAAAATACATGTGCAATTACTTCTATTTTCGCTCAGAGGGCCTAGTGCGAGTTTTTCACTGCCGCCGTCACAAGTCACCGCTTTTTCGTCATCATGAGCGCCATCTGTCGGCCCACAGATGGCACTGTTATGATCCTATACAAATCTGCTTTACGTCAAGGTGGTGACTGTGTCGGGTATTTTAAGAAAACTCGCACTAATAAACGGGAACTGAACTAATGTACAAAGAATAATGTGTAGGTACAGTCGTCCCCCCTGCTGCCGGCGCTGGTGAGCGAGCGCGGCGCGGGTCGCGGCGGCGCCAAGAAGGCCGAGCTGGCGCCGCGCCGCCTGCTGCCCACCATCTGACCCGCGCCCCCGTAGACCGCCGCTGACAATATACACTCACTAACTAACACTGTTTTATTACTACAGATGCCGTCATGACCTTTGAGCGCTTAGTCAAAATAGTGGATAGAAATGTACAAGTGCCTAAGTACTTGTTTCAAAATATGACTAGTGCGCATTTATGATCAGCGCTCTTGGCTCGTGACGGCACCTATACCCTCCTACTTCCCCGACTGGTCTATTCTATATAGACCGTGCCGAGTCCGAGCCGAGCTTCGACCGTTGTCGTTCCTCAGCCGTCACTCGGTTGCCACTCGATATAGCGTGAGTGTGTGTATCCTACTATAATATTATAAACACGAAAGTTTGTATGGATGTCTGAATGTATATTTGAACTACTTTTGATGTAACTTTATATTAATATAGCTAACACAGAGTATAATTTATCACGATATTGTGTGATTGTCTAAAATATAAGCAAATCCTAAGCAGTCGCGGGCATCTGCTTTCTTAAAATGCTTACGAAAAATACCGGATGTTCAAACCTGTATGATCTAGGAGATATTAATACTATCGTGTCATCTTCATAGTGCTTAATAATCTAGTAAATCAGTCACAGTGACACTAAAAGGACATCAAAAATATTTGACCGATCGAGCCGCAAGAGGGCGGTCGGCACCGCTATCCCAAATCCCGTAATAGCTTCACGGGATTTTTGGTGCCGTGACGTCATCAATGTTGATGACATTTAGGAAAAATGCGTAAGATTATTAAACAACCTTTCTGGAAATCCAGGTAATAAAGTATAGATGTGTGTGGAAAATAATAAAAAAGTCTAGTTACATAAATGTACAATATTTATTTCCTAGTTTCCATACTAAAACAATTTAATAAAATAACTTATACAGAAATTTATTGAGGTTTGCCATTTCTTATCACTATAATTATTTACAAAAACTGCTTTGTTCAAAGGTTAGGTTATTCTTCTATTTTGCTCTGGCTCTGGAAAAAAAAAGAAAAATTTTAAATAGACCTGATTAAATACAGACCATTAATTTATAGTGTGGCATATTTATTTATGAAAAACAGCTTGCATTGGAAAGAAGGAGATGGTACCTCCTTTGATCTACACTAATATTATAAACTTTTTTGTTTGTTTGTTTGTTTGCATTGAATAGACTCTGAAACTAATTGACTGATCTTGAAAATTCTTTCATCAATGGATAGCTATATCATCAGCGAGTAGCATAGGCTATATTTTATCTCTATACTCCCACGGGAATGGGAACATGAAACGGGAATAGCGCGAAAGAATACATTCGAAGTTAGAGGTGACATCACAAGTTATGAGTGCTCAGAGAAAATAGTAACTGTGCATGTATTTTATTCGAGATGGACATATTAGAGACGGAGACAAGATTCATAAAACGATTCATGATATGACGATAAGTCACAACAGCAACTAAATCTTCACTATTTTTACTGAGCACCCATAGCTCATGACAGCACCTGTACTTTAGGATTAATTATATGAATGAAGGATAATTATGAATTACTTCAGAACAATTCAAATAATTGATTCTCATGGTATATTTTTCTATCCATTCTCTATCGTAGAAAATTTATACATAATATTATTTTTATTTTAAATTATTATCTTTGAAACCAACACTTGAAGTCGAGCATGACGCTGAGATACAGAATAAGGCGACTGGTGGCCAACTATCATTTAAGTATTCTGAAATAGCGTGTATACATCACATATTGAAAGAAAAACTGGGTGATGTGAAGTGGTGAGCCAGAAGTGAAGTTTGCCTAGACCATCGCCATATACATAACAGTTTAAGAGATCTGCGAAGGAATACAATGTGAGGTAATTTTACCTTCATGAATGGGAGCTTAGCCCTCTCTGTTGGCGAAACAAGCGAGTCTATTTCTTGTAATTTGTACCATCCATAGTGAGCGCCTATGACGGCCGGCACCATTACTAGAGCTACCAAATTCTTCGATAGAAAAGCTCGTATTTTCATCGTGATAAAATTTATGTAACTCGATCTATAGACGTTTGTATATCCTAGTTTTTCCTATTTGCGTGGTACAATTAATTAGAAATTTAAAATTTTTGACTTTTTATTTAGAAAAATATTGAAAATGTCAATTTGACTTACTAAATGACATTTTCATTCACAGTGTTGCCACTTATAGCACACTCCATGTCGCCAAAAATATATTTGATCCAAAAAAAAATATTATTTTACATTATACAATACAGATTTAATTAATCTTTCACCAATATTTAGAACGGTCTTTCACTCGTAACTCTTTACTGTGTCATTTATATATTTCTCAATTGTTGAATTTCATAACTGGCATTGTAATTGTAGGTTTCTTGTAGGTGTATAGCAGTTTTGATAATTTTAGAAGATATTATATTTTCTCTGACCTAATTACAAGTGATAAAACTTTTGAATTAGTCGTATCTATTTCTTGGTCGTCCATCCCATACTTAATACAAGATAGGCTAAGCGGCGATATAGCGTCTAACTTGGCAGCACTGGTTAAATGTCAAGTATGACAACAACTGTCATACCATGGTGACATTTGAAGACAAAAATGTTTAATAAATTCTCAAAATATTATTTCTATATAAGACTCTTTTAAATAGTGTTTTCTTAAGTTTATAAACATCATTTATTGATTTTAATTTTTATTGCCATCAACTATGCTGTTATAATTTCCAAATTACTGGCATGAAAATCATGAGATATCAAAATGAGACAAAAAGACCAATCACAAGCGAATCACACACGTAATGTCAAGTTTGAATGGCGTGAACTACGTACCAACCAATCAAAACATGGAATGTATTGCGACGCACCTATCACGTTCGATATATTTAAATTTGGAATTCTGTAATCGAGAATAGTCCTGTGTTTATAGAAAGAAAAAATGTCAAATTACGTCAAAAACATGGTGGCAGCTCATTAAAGTGGGTTCTTCTTTTGACTAGTCATTAAAAAAACCAGAAGCTTATTTAGCAGGAGTGTTTGATACAATTTGTAAGTACCATAATAAGTTGGGAAACGTTTAGCAAATATGTTTGTTATTAATAACCGGAATTAAACAGGTAAACACCACAACAATAAGCTTCAAACAAAACCAAGGATGACGTCCGAAGAAACTCCAGTATCTGAACAGCTGAAGGGTTGTTATGAAAATCTTATTGTAATCGACATCGGGGCAAACCTGACGAACAAGAAATACGGCCGTGACCTAGATTCTGTGGTGCAAAGGGCGAAAGATGCAGGTTAGTTTGAGGGGTGTACAAAATGTTTCAAAATACGTTTGAATGGCCGTATAGCGTGTTAAAAAGCAATGAATGGTCTCCGAGCGAAGTGCTCAACAATAGACACGTAGTTGTCGTGATAATTTATTCATTTAAAGTGATTGCGCTTTGAATTCCTTGTGTATTGCTAACATATTGTGTTGTGGTACTTGAATTACTTTTTTTTTGTAAACAACTTTTTATTACCTTGCGATCAATAAAACGGACGGGAAACGTAGCAAAACAATCATAATTCTGTTTTTGTAATGGCAACAGTTTTCTATTAAATTTACTTCCTGTATATTCCATAGGCAGTTAAGAAGTTTGAACTAAAAATGTTAGGTAAAAACTAAGCTCAGTTGAGAGTGCATGATTCACTGGAATTGTAAATACATAATACGTAAAATTTAATTATCATCTATTATTTCATAGCCCCAACTAAGGTTGCCAGGTCACTAAACATAGCCGGACAGACTAGCCAGTTTGGCTGGACATGTTATGTTATGTTACATTATAACGAAATATAAATAACTAAAGAAGAAAAGAGACTGCCTCATTGGTCTACTGGTTGCAAACACTACTGTGGACCATGAGGTCCTGGAATAAATTTTTGGGTTGTTCAAAGTTTTAATAGGTTTTTTAATCTATAATTTCCCAGTAGCAGCCCTTGAGCTTAGATTAGTGCCTGGTTAATTGCAATAGGCTCACTCTTATTACATAGGACTTTGAAATTTGGGATTTCTTTAAGTACACCACTGTAACACCCTTTCGGGAATATCGGTGAACATATGTATATAAATATATGTATCTGATGTGTGTCCAGGTGTCCAAAAGATAATGGTAACGGGTACATCAGTACGCAACAGCAAAGAGGCTCTCCGGCTAACTCGACTCTATCCCAGCACTATATACTCTACAGCAGGTGAGGAACATCAATTTTTTTTATTATTACAAGTGCCGTCACAACCTTGAATGTACCATAGTTGTTTTTTGTGCATGTCTCTGTCTGTCTCTGGTGCGACTATATATGGCAAAAATATGTGCACCGTTACCCCCCACAATTTTCTCTGAGAGTGACGGTATCTATTTAGAACCAGTGATTATATTTTTGTGACAACGTTGAACTTGTGTCACTTGTCTAGCAGGTGACTACTTAAATTAAACGGCCATTACGGCACTACCTGTTTATGATGATTATGATGGGCTCGTTAAAATACGTCCAGCGGAAACAAACAGACAGACAGACAGTGAAAATTTAAATTAATTGGTGTTATTTATGTAAGTACCGTATAAACTTTAATATGCATTTAGTCTTTCATAGACACTTCAATTTTATTTATCTCTATAGACAAAGATATAATTTCTAGCAACATTCCGTAATGGTTCATTTCAAACAGGTGTACACCCTCACGATGCAAAGTCGATGATAGACGAGGATATGTGGTCGGAGTTGTTGGAGATAGCCTCGGCGCCGGAGTGCGTCGCGGTGGGGGAGTGCGGCCTCAACTACAGCAAGGACTTCTCCGCGCCGGACGTGCAGAGAGAAGTTTTTAAGCGGCAGGTAAGACACATTTACGACTCCGTTTTACTAGAATTGTTGTCAGAGCTAAAGGCAAATTTGACGAATAATAATAATAATGGCTCCTAATTTCGGTTACGGTGGCTAATCTCAACGGGGATTAGCCAGCTGCGCACGAGATATTATAGTGCACAAGTGTGTGCGCAAACACAGGTGCACTTTTTATCCCCTCACTTTCATAGTCTGATGGGACGGCAATCTGACACGACCGGAGGGAGATCAGGCGTAGGGCCAACGGTGCAACGTGCTTTCCAAGGCACGGGGGTGTAAACACCGCCAACTTCCAAACTCCGGGCATTTATTGTGATTTTCTTGACAGAAAACCCAATATCTATTTTTAACCCGACCCGGGAATCAAACCCGGGACCTCGTGACTATGCGTGATGACGAGAGATTGATCATTATTGTTTCGATTGCATCTCGATTGTTTTCAATCGGAATCGATCATCGAACACGGCGCGGCCAACGATCGGTTCTATTCGGCGCGACTCGGACCAATCGCTTGCATCGAAACAAACGAAGAACTTCTCGATAGTTTTATTGCCAGGGCGAGTCGATGGTAACTTTGACAGATTCCGATTGTTTCGATTGTTGAAGCATCCCGCAATCGTGCATTGCTATTTAGCTATGACTAGCTTTGACCAACCATTTCTTTTAATGGGGGGAATATGTCTTAATTCTTAAGGCGAAAGAGAAATCTAGCATTATTAATTTCAGGCCATCATTTTTGATGCTAGATTTTGATTTGGCAACAGAAATTGTATCAATCAAAAGTCCGTCCCATTACATATGACCTTTGCAAATGCTTGAGAAATTTGCAGGTGAACTGAGTATTTTCACATTATCTTTAATGTATGTAGTTATGTGTGTGTGGGGTTAAATTGATATTGCACACGCCCACAGCTATAAGTACTTCCATCCTAGGGTTGTCACTATTGGTTTTTTTTATATTACTAGCGACCCGTGTTTCGCTTCTCTTCAGGTCACGATTTTAAAGGCCATTACAAAACGCTGATTTTTCGGTACTATCTATACATACATACAGATAAATAAAATTGAAGTGTCTGTTTGTAATTCCAAAATAACAGATTTTCATTAAATGCATATGTAACTATATTTACATGGTACTGGAATGGAAGTGTTGAAAACTACTTATACTTATTTATGGTTTTTATTGTGTTGTTTTCTTATTATATTTAAAAAGTGAAGTTGTCAATAAATACGTTGTATGTCAGCTGCTTTTTTTCACTGCTCTCTTATTTAATTCGCTATCATCAACAGGAAGTCTCGTTAAAATCGGTCCAGTCGTTTTGGAGTTTACCCGAAATAAACAGACAGACAGACACAACATTTAAAAAAAAATTTGTTTTTTATATAAGTATTGTATATACTTTCATAACACATTTAGTAAAAAGCTGTTTTATTGGAATTACAAACAGACACTTAAATTATATTTATCTGTATAGATTTATTGGCTATCCCATCGGAGTTCAACTTCTTTATGTTAGTAAAAACCGTATCAAAACCAGTACCGTAGTTTAGACCAACGGTGCGTACAAACGGACACAATCATTTATTATGCGAAAGTCGACTTCATTCACGGACGAAATTAACTGAAGAAGAAACGCAAGTTTTTAGAAACGATCTTATGTGATTATGTAATAAGTGTTACGATTACATGTGAGCTACATTTTATTATTCTACAGTCACGTACCGTGAATCTTTTTTGTGCGCACAAATCATATACGATCTACTATCACAAGATCTCTTGTGTAAGCTTTGTTTAAACCGAGATTCTTATGTAAATAATGATTTCATTACTTATTTTTAATTAATACTAGCGGACGTCATGCGCTTTCACACGCGTAGTTCCCGTTCCCGTGGGAGTACGCGAATTAAATATAGTCTATGTTACTCGCTGATGATGTAGCTATTCATTGCTTTAAGAATTTTCAAGATCGGTCAAGTAGTTTCGGAGCCTGCAACAAACAAACAAACAATCTGTAGATTCTCTGCTTCGATGGTTTAGTGGTTGCAAAGTTTCTGAGGAAATGAGTCACTGGATTCGATCCCCGTGTCGGGAAAAGTGTTTTTGAGTTCTGTAATTTCCCAGTAGCATACTGTAGTCCATACATTAGTGCCCGGTTAATAGCCTCGCCCCCATTTTTTTTATGTATATTGACGAGGTGTAACCTTCAAAAGGTCCCCAACCTGTATCTCGCGAGGTATGTGAAATTTTTACCGCACTAAAACCCCCCTGGTGGCCATCCTCAGTGCTCAGGGGGGACTCCGCGTACTCTGATAGATCGCACCGGTGTCCCCACACACTGCCGGGGCAGCTGTGTAGCCGCCCCTGGAGACCTCGCTGTGCAAGGCACATCCCCGGGCCCGCGGCTCGGTGGTTAAAGCTCCCACCCTGACCACCGCCAGCACCCCCGCCTAGTCGCCTCTTACGACAGGCAGGGGATACCATAGCCACATTCTTAGACCCTGGCACATACATTATTGTGTGCAAACTCACCATTTCGCCCTACTACACGAGAACCTAAATCGCTTAAGAAGAGTTTTCAAGTGCATTGGCAGTATATACAAGTTTCCAACTAAAACAGTTGGAGCCGGTGTTCCCCAGACATGACATCCGCCTGGAAGATCTTGTCTTTGCTGGGGATGAGCATGATCGCTCGCTCTCCTCGCAGACTCTTCCCTGCAATTATGATTAAGTGCATCTTACAATTTGACAACCCTACCGACCGTTTGGCACACGTGAGTCACCTTAGCGTGTTGGTCGCGATGCAGTCATGACCCAATTTAGATCGGCTTATCTTGTTAAAAACATTTATTGTATCCTAATTAATGCTACTGATAGCCACCTGTGAATAGGTTTATTGAACTGTTTATCTTTATAAACAAAAAAAAATGTTGTGTCTGTTTGTGTATTGTGAAAATAGCAGGAAATGAAATCGGTCTGTTTGCTACGGCTAATGAAATCGCTGAAAATTTAATCTATCATTGGTATATTTTTTTAATCGGTGCACATGTTTCGGTGCCTATTCGTAACAAACAAAAAAAGTACAATAACAGTAAAACCGTCTCGGTGTTTGACACCGAGTTTGATGCTATATTTGGAACCAACTTCAAAAGTACATGAGTAACTTACTTCACATAATTTTTATTTTCTCTTTTTGAAGATTGGCTTACTTTTTTTTAAAAAAAAAATTTTCGCTCTTTTCAGTGGCTTTGCAAAGTGCATCTACACTCTAAATAACCCTAAGTCTAGGTGTAAAGTTCTCATCCATACGAATTAATCAAGCCCAAACACTAGGTACTTGCTGTGAATCGTTGAGGAGTTCTTTCGGCTGTCTTTCGGCTCCATCATCAGATCGACTCCACACCTTCATTAGTAATGCTTGAAATACTTCATGAAAGTAATTATCAAACGCACTAGTCGCCAGTAAGATTTTCCCTTCGATTCCTCATGGATGCCACCATCAGAACTGAACCAAATTACCACTTGGGAAGCATCACCTTTCAAATAAAAAAGAATCAGTGAAATCATAAAAACAAACATACAGTCGAAATATAACCTCTTCCTTTTTCTAAAGTCGGTTAAAAACAATTGAGCATATCATTCTTAAAAAAAATTGCTTTAAATCCTTTCGCAAGTAACCAGACATTGATTCGCCATGTTATATTTAGCTCAATTGGTCGCTTTCGCATCGACGATCAATCCTTGACGAGATTAGCTGGTTTATGTTGGAATGTTGAGTGACACACAACCAGATGTAGTCTAATTTATAAAGATATACAAACCAGCGTACATGTGTAGTTATTTCATCTAGTATATTCGGTTACAGTTTACATTTCAAGGGAGACAGGGCATATCTCCCGTTCGATATTCGGCGATGCCGACTGGGGACTGCTCTTCCATCGTAGAAAAAAACCTCACATAAAAACACCCTTTTCTGTCTCTCTGTCTGTTTGTTCCGGCTAATCTCAGAAACGGGTGGACCAATTTTAACAGGGCTTTCACTGGTAGATAGAAAATTTTACAAGGTGTAACTTAGGCTTATATAAAAAAAACAGGGTTCCACGGATCACCCGCGAAAATAAGTCTACGCGGGGCACTTTTTTTAACTTACATGAAGAGACGTAGAATAGTAGAAAATTTACATTCTTTCTTCCATGTCAAAAGCTTGCCCTCCTGTGTCATTGGACTTAAACATGATGTATGTATATGTGTACCTTTAAAAAGCCAGACGTAAGCGCATTTATGTCTAAAAATACATAAAAAATGTGAGAACATGTAGTTATCTACAGATACCAAATAATATCTATCAATGCTATGCCTTGTCAGCCAGATTACTTGGACTTGTTCAAAGATTTGGAACGTCTATTGATAAATATATACTATACTAGCTGCGCCCCGCGGTTTCACCCGCGTAGAGTTAATTTAATATGCCCCGCGGAACGCTTATGTTTTTTTTTAAATAAAAGTAGCCTAAGTTACTCCTTGTAACATCAGCTACCTGCCAGTGAAAGTCCCGTTAAAATCGGTGCAGC
This sequence comes from Watsonalla cultraria, assembly GCA_964035505.1. NCBI lineage: Eukaryota > Metazoa > Arthropoda > Insecta > Lepidoptera > Drepanidae > Watsonalla > Watsonalla cultraria. The sequence goes on from OZ037729.1 coordinate 1,744,093, forward strand.
CGTTTCAGAGATTGCCTGGAACAAACAGACAGACAGATTTTTTTTTTAAAACATGTGTTTTCATTGTCGGTAGCGTGTAAATTATCATAACAGAACCGGTGGTAAATTCCTCGACATTCATAAGTGCCTTACCAGGGCCTAAACTGAATAAATCATTTTCATTTTCATTTTTCATATGTATTTAGTGAAAAGCTGTTATTTTGGAATTAAAAACAGACACTTCAATTTTATTTATCTGTATAGATTGTTCTTTATCGCGATAAATATGCCATTGTTGACATGTATATGGCATTATTTTGTAAACATTTTTTTTAGGTAGGTTTAGGTTTTATCCACATGTTCATTTCAGGGGTTTCCTGCGGAACTTTTTAATAAAAAGTAGCATAAGTTACTCCTTGTCACATAAGCTACCTGCCAGTGAAAGTCCCGTTAAAATCTGTCCAGTTGTTTCGGATATTACCCGGAACAAACAGACAAACAGGTGGACAGACAGACAGAGAAAAACATTATATACTTGTTTTTTTTTAGTGTCAGTACCGTGTATACTTTCATATGCATTAGTGAAAAGCTGTTTCGGAATTACAAACAGACACTTCAATTTTATTTATCTGTGTATGTGTATGTATGTGTATAGATGTATAGAATATGTCAAACCTTGCTTAGAATATAGAAGAGTACTAGTAATACGTAAATATATTCCAAAACGATTTCTTATTTCCAGGTGGAAATGGCGTGTGAACTGCGAAAACCGTTATTCGTTCACGAGAAGGAAGCCCAAGATGACCTCATAAAGATGCTAACAGAGTTCGGTAACCGCTTACCGCCGGTAGTAATCCACTCGTTCACAGGCACCGTGGAACAAGGCCTTAAATACATTGAGAATGGATACTACCTGGGTATCACAGGGTATATTTGCAAGGACAAGTCTGATGGGGGTATCAGGCGGTTGCTGTCTGAAGGGATTCTACCTTTGGACAAACTGCTGGTCGAGACAGACTCCCCGTTTATGTATCCCAATATGAGGGCTTCGAAACTGCCGCTGCATGTTAAGGACTCTTTGACAGAAAGGTGAGCGGTTTCTAATCTTTTCTATATACATTTTTACTGTTAAACAAATTCAAAGTGTATTTTTGTAAAATTAAAATTAATAGCTTTGCAATTGTAGCAGCGTTTCTCCACTCGCTACATAGATGGCGCTAGTCGCTAACAATGGCAATGTTCGAGTACACGTGAACCTAAATCGCGCAATAAGAGTTTTCGAGCGCATCGTAGTATATACAGGATGTCGGGGAAACCAGGACAGCTGTTAAAATATGTTAGAGGGTATAATTTTAGGAAGCAAATAAAATTATTATGACAAAAATATCTTCTTCCGTTTTTGAGAAATTGACGTTCAAAGTTGACCATATCAAGACCTTATTTTCGCATAAAAATCAGCTGTAACGAAGAGTTATTCACGTGAAATCTAACTACATTTTTATTTTTTTTCTCCCACTAAAAAATCTTGAAATAATCCCATAAAACCATTTTTCGAAACCATTAACCTTCCCCTTAATTTAAAAAGTTTAATTCATTCAATCGCTTAAGGCCGCGAGCTCTTCGGCCATAGCCTATAACTACGTTATCGTTGGAGCTAGATATTTTACGACTTCAATGTAGTGATATATTCATAAAACCCTACAACTTCTAGAAGACAACTGTTCCTTTTTCTCCGACACCCTGTGTACAAGTGTCCAACTAGAACAGTTGGAGCCGGTGTTCCCTAGACATGACACCCGCCTGGAAGATCTAGTCTTTGCTGGGGATGAGCATGATCACTCGCTCTCCCCACACATTAAATGCATAGAAAAGTATACTTTACTTTCATCTATAAACAAATTTTTATATTTTTATCTGTCTGTTACAAACATACTTACTTACAAATCTTTCCTCTATAATATTAGTATAGTATAGTAATTATAGATAGACTAGCGGAGATCACGCGCTTTCACTCGCATAGTTCCCATTCCCGTGGGATTACAGAGAACAAATAAAACCTATATTACCCGCAGATAACTTAACTATCCATTGATGAAAGAATTTTTCAACTCAATCCAGTAGCTTTCAAGCAATCTTTATACTTTCAGATCAATGAACTTCGTGAACCGATATTGCACGTTCCAACGCAACGAGCCTTGCGCACTGCCCGCCGTAGTGGAACTGGCCGCCGGCCTCATGGGGCGGAGTCCCGAAGACGTCGCCTTAGCCACCGCCTTCAATGCACTCAAACTCTTTGGACTCAGTCAGTAATAAATTTATAATAACATATCCCCGATTCACGTACGTAAAACATGACTACGCAACAACCGGTCCAGCCGTTCTTATGTTTTAGCGAGTCAAACGAACAGCAATTCATTTTAATACATTTAGAAGAAGATTTTTTTTGCTTTAAGATTATAATGCACGAGCCTTACTATAAGCTCCTATTGCCATCATAGTTCCTCTGTGTGACAGTAACAGACTTATACACGTCATATACATCTGTCTCATAATAAGAGTTAAACTATCATGGCAATAAGAGCTCACGGTCAGATTTGTTTTGAAGTTATACAAAGTAAGTTCTAAATTCACGCAATCATTGTTTTATAGCAGAGGATAAAGTTCGTGTCTTACACGGTAAAGAGTATTTAAATCCATAAGGAAGAGTTACAGAGATATAAGTGCCTTGTCGATTACAGTAAGATATTATAAAACTATATTCGTAAGATTAATGAATTCTTCAAACGTCATCCGTAGTTTTAAACAAATGGGCAAAAATAACATTGTTTCGAAAACAACGTGGAATTGGACTCTTTGTAGTTGACAATAAAGATGACATTCGCTTGGACATCAATTATTCTGGGATATGGCAATTTGATCCGTGTTGCTATAGTAGCTAAGGTCGGTAATTGCATAATTTGACAATTTATTTATTTATTGAGTGATATTGGCAGCTATATGACGTCATAACAATAAGGCTAATGACACGTATTTTTTTATATGCTCTATGTCGTCGGCGTAAAGTCCACTTTTGTCTGTAATAAATGTTATTTTTGCCCATAAAAACAATCGGAAACAAAACTCGAAAATAATTAATACTCACCTTTGTTAGTAATATCGACGTGACAACGATTTAATGACGATCAATATATATATTTATGGCGATATGAGGCTAAGGGCGTTTTCAAAAGTGTGTGTGTCCGTCAGACATGTGGTTATAAATAATAATAATAATAATTAAAAAATTATAATATTCGGACATTATCGCTCAGCGAAAATAGTTCCTAGACGGCACTTTAAAGTCAATTATCCAAACATAAAAAAGTGACATCGTATGAATTAAATTATTCGTCGCATTTTGTTATTATTAAAGTAAGCATATCAAAATGAAACGTATACGAATGAATTATTCTATTGATTTAATAAGAATTTCAATAATTTAAAGTAAATACAATGAAAACGCCCTATTTACTAACAATTAATTGTCGACTTATTAACCGTGGTCTCACTGATATTGATCCTCAGTGGGTCCACGGGTAATATTGTTTACCCGTAGACCCTCTGCTCCAGTTTACTGTTTAGTTAATTTAAATTATCCTTATTGAAAACTTTTTCGAATTCAAATTCAATGTATCTTTATTTGATTAGACTTTATACAAAGAACTTTGAAATCGTCAGAATGACACAATTACACAGGATTATACATGCTACCGCCAGGTTCGGAAGGTTGCTTTTACTGAGAAGAACCTGGCAAGAAACTCAGTAATAACATTGATACCTTATGCTACGCGAATCACTCTTGAATGTTTAGCTAGAATTTTTGGTCACAGAAACTGACATATTGAAAATGATAAATTAGCAGTGGGACCACGGGGAAAAAAAATTACCCGTGGACCCACTGTGGGTCAATAGTGGGACCACGGTTAATACGTCTAATTGTCTTGCCATTGTATAAGATATAACGTTAATATAACATGTGCCTCTCTAAACATTGCAATTTGAACTTTAAAACAGGTTAATTAAGACACTAAATTCATATTGAGTATTTTTATTTACACCCCTCAATATACGAAATTGTACTTTAGTTACTTGTATTTAAAGTGCAAATTGCAATGTAATATATTGCCAGGACAACAGAGACTATAATGATTTCTATGAAAAGTAATGATTTATATAATATATGATTTATCAAACTTGCCAATTTAACATCTTTGGCAATCGTTACAGGTCAGTCAGAGGCCTAAGAGAGTCTGACGACTGGTTTAACCCAGATTGCCGATTTTCCTCGAAAAAGGGGTTGGGAAGGTCAGATGGGCAGTCGCTTCGTATAAAAATCAGGTGATCAGCCACATCCGGTTGAATCAAGTGCCGACCCCAAATACATGGGATTAAGGCCAGGGAGAAGTGGTGTTATCATACTTGCCAGAATATACGATCTAATGATGTATTTATATTGTTTTGCCAAGTGTACCTTATGAGTAATTACTTTTGATAGAAATCATATTATTTTATTAAAATGATTTTATAATAATCGGCATAATAATAAATAATAAGTATTTTTTTATACGGCAGCGTATATAAACGCTTAAGGCCAAAAATGCCATCGTTTTTTTTTGTAACGATATATTTATCACTATAAATAATAATGTTTGTTTTTGTATGTAATTATTATTGTGGCTTTTTGTTTTTTGGAATTTGATGTGGCAAGAATGGGTTTTATTTTTAGATGTTTTTCCGAATCTTGCTTAACTTATTTAAGAACTAGCTGTGGTTTTGCCCGTGTGATTTCATGGATGACTTGCGGAGCTCTAATGTTTTTTTTATAATTTTTATAATATGTATTCTTTAATTAAAAGTACTAGAAGCCTAAATTACTCCTTGTAAAAGTAGCTAACTGTTAATGAAAGTCCCGTCAAAATCGGTCCAACCGTTTCGGAATTTGCCGGAACAAACAGACACAGAGAAAAAAATTTAAAATTGCTTTTTTTTATCACTCATTTAGTGAAAAGCTTTTATTTAGGAATTACAAACAGACACTTGAATTTTATTTATCTGTATACATTTATAAAGAAAATGTGAATGTTTTTTTTTTATATTCCCATCCTTGCCATATGAATGTATATCTAGCGTAATATAAGCACGTCTCGTTTTCTTGAATATAGTGGCAATGTTGATAGTCAGACTGATCTCACGCTACTGTTTATTGAGTGTGTAACGTATGCTGGGTGTAGCCAGAATTGGGTGTATATACACCTATTTTTATTTGACAAATCGTTGGTTTATCATGAAAAAAAAAAGTTTGTCTACACCCTGTATATTATGTGATATCGGCCGCTTTTTTTTACTATACATTTTTGTAAATTATATTTAAAAAAATAAACCCTTATTACAAAACATAGACTAAGATAGTCCTCGGTTTAAGTAGCTCCATCTCTATCTGTGATACGGATTTAAAAAGGGATGGGCATAGTTTTAGTCCGAGTTCAATCTAGTCCTCGTTTTAACCATGTTTTGTTATAAAGGGTTTGTCCTATGCTGTTAGTTAAGAAAGTATACCATTGAATTTCTATTGCCACTGTAGGCACTGTATTGCACTTATTCTGCACGGTGTTAGGTAAGTTACACTGCCAGTCAAAAAATACGGCCCGTCTCACATATTATATACACATAGCGGGCCCAGTTTTTTGATCGGCACTGTTCGTATTTTCGCTCTGCGCAGAGCATTCCTAATCGTATTTAAAATATGTTATTAAATCATCGAATATATTGTAAATAGTCGTAATATTATATATAACTGTGCTCCGCTGGTACCCGCGTGGAGTTAATTTCATTTTATTAGCTACCTGCCAGTGAAAGTCCCGTTAAAATCGGTCTAGCCATTTCAGAGATTAGCAGGAACAAACAGACAGACAGTCTGAGAAAAAAAAAAATGTTGATTTAATGTCAGTACCGTTTGGAATTAAAAACAGACACTTCAATTATATTATCTGTATAGATTTAGTTTAATGCTGGTCAGTCACAACGAAATCAAAGACTGCGAGTATTAGCATTATATATGAAATAATGACATGTTGATTTTATTGTACGCGTTTTCTCTATTTGTAATGTTTTATCGTGTAAGATTAATTATTCACTATTTTTTGACAATCTGTTACTAGTTTTAAGATCTTTATAGATGGGGCGAGCGAAACTGGACTGAATGTGAATATATTTAAGGTTTATTTTGCCTTCCCGTATGTCAGGGGAGTGTCCCAGTGCCTCGCTCTCATTATTAGTGCCTTCAACAAAACGTCCTTTTGTGATAAAGTTTTTCATAGAAATGTACAGATTATTTGTATTACTTTCAAAATACAAAATATAAAATATACATGGGTTTTTATTTACTTGTCCTTTTCCTTTTTGCGGTTTTTGTAAATTTTGAGTTTCTTGCCGGTTCTCAGAAGGTTAGTTTCCGAACCGGTGCTCGAATTCTTCGACATTCGTGCCTTGGGCATACATTGATATTGTGAATAGCGCCATCTTTTCGTGTAGTAATTTTTGTTTCTAATTCATAAATGCTAGCTAGGGTGAGAATTAGGTAGTCCACGTGATATCAACTCATCAATTTTGAGCTAGGTCCCACCGTTTACGAGATAATTAGACATTTCTAAATTTTTTTGGTAAAATCTGAAAATCTAATTTTGTTCAAGCTTACTGATGATTGCCATCGAAGATTCATGGTCAAGCTACTGTCAGAATTAGGTAGACCTCATGATATCCCGAGGGGCTTCCTAAAGGGGGGGGTCAAACTGGCATCAATTTTGAGATATAATAATATGAATTGGACTTTTCTAATTTCTTTTGGAAAAATCTGATAATCTAATTCTCGGTTTGTTATATTGGGTTCGAGTTCATCGAAGATTGGCAATAAGATTAAGGGTCAAGCTAGGGTCAGAAATAGGTAGATCTCGTGATATCCCGAGGGGTTTCATAAAGGGGGGGTCAAACTGCAGTCAATTTTGAGCTAGGACGCACCGTTTACGAGATAATTAGACTTCAAAATTTTTTTGGAAAAATCTCAAAATCTAATTTTTGCTTTGCTATATTGGGTTCGAGCTCATTGATGATTCAAAGTCAAGCTAGGGTCAGAACTAGGTAATCTCCTGGGATCCTGGAGGGTTTCCTGAAGAGGGTCAAACTCGTCAATTTTGGCCTAGGACGCACCGTTTACGAGATAATTAAATGATTCAAATTTTTTTTGAAAAATCCTGAAAATTGAACTTTTGAGTTCTTATTTTGGGTTCGAGCTCATTATGATTGGCAAAGAAGATTGAAGGTCAAGCTAGGGTCCAGCTAGGGTCAGAAATAGGTAGATCTCGTGATATCCTGGGGGGCTTTCTAAAGGGGGGGTCAAACTGCCGTCAATTTTGAGCTAGGACGCACCGTTTACGAGATAATTGGACTTTACTATTTTTTTTGGAAAAATCAAATTTTCGAGTTCGAGTCTATTTGCTTCCTTTTGGAAATGTGGCCTCTATATGTTTTACCTCTTTACGAATGTATAAAATAAAACAATGATTGTAATTTCATATTTTATTGCCAATATAACAACATTTCCTGAGAAAATTCTATACAATAATTTATTCATGCTGTTCTCATTCTATAATTAATCAATTCTAAACGAGCATTTGCCTGCGACTTCGACTGCATGGAATTCGGCATTCTCTATGCAGACATAGTTGCGGGCAGATGGAAGTTAATTACTTATTTATACAGAGTCCAGACATTTAAGGCCCACATTGTTGGCACAAAGCAGAGGTTGGTGGTTACAATTAAAAAAAAAATTAAAATCATCTTATATTTTTTTTTAATTTTGGTCGATCACTAAATTTTGAGATAGTATTATATAGTTTTTGAAATTCCAAATTTAAAATATCTATCATCCAATAAGCATCGAACCTTATAAATATTAAGTATAACTACGAAAAAATATAAAAAAAGTAATGTGATTTTTATTATTATATTATTATTATTAATTGATATATGCTACCAGCCGAAGCTTTTTGACAAAAATGTGTGCCTTAAAAGACTTAGACCTTTACCATGGCAGACACATCTTCAGAAAACCTAGTGTGTCCCATATTCGCTACCTTTGACATTTTTGCTAGTTTTCTTCCCCTTGGGCAGTTTCTTATGGAGTTGTAAAGTTGATTATACAAATACAGGTGCCGTCACGAATTTTGAGCGCTCAGAGATTATAGTGGGAATAACTGCGTATGCGTGTATGTTTGCGCTAGCGTCACACAAGATCCAAAAAATACTACTACGTATGTAATAGGGCCAGCGCTTAAAACTCGTGCCGGCAATTGTACATTATAAATATTTTTTTGTGAAAAGACATGACTGAAAATAAAGTCTGTGGTAAATTATATTTTTCGAAACAACAAAAAAATTATTTTTTTGTCATATATTGTAATAATTAATAATCATTGCAACATACATAGGACTTACTGATTAAGACTTTATTGCACCAAATTTACACAATAAGGTAATTTATTAACCCAGACAAACTCATTCACATAACATAGGTCTCAAATAACATAAGTCTTTTTGGCTATACAGAGAATCGTCTCTCACGTCCTTAACTTCTACCTTATACCTTCTTGTTCCTCGTCGTACCACCAACTTGTGCCACCAGTGGTACGAGGAGGAATTTCGACTTCCTTTTCGTACCACTGATTGAAGCCATTGCCGGACACGCATTGAATAATGGTCTACATACAATACACTACAATACTATTTACTTTATTGACTACAAATATCAAAAAAATATACATTACTAGCAAACCCGGCGAACTCCGTTTCGCCACCAGATGGCTTCGTTTTATGTAACATAACGTTTGGTGATTAAATGAGTAGCTGTCAAACAATGTATCACGCACCGGCGCCATCTACTTAAAATGTTGGTTTGTCCTGAATTTTGCCTGAATTTTCTTTGCTATAAACCTCACGGAGCCCGAGATCTTTCCAACGAATGCAAAACCGTGGAAATCGGTTAGTGCGTTCTAGTTATAGCGTCAGGAAGGAAAACCCGACTTATTTTTATATAGTAGATAACAATTTGTTGTCAGAACACGGTCTTATCGCTGGAACGATCTCTACCTCAGGGATACAACGATATATTTGTTATAGGCAGGCATGTGAGACGAAGGGAGGGAAACTAGGTATTGATACAACACTATTGCTATACACATACACTAACAAACAACATATTATCACATCAAACAAAATATCTTAGACTTACGATGAGTGGTACGAGGAGGAATTCAAAATTCCTCTTGGTACCACTGGTGGCACGAGGAGGAAAAAGGGCATAGGGTCTTAATTCACTAACTCTTGTCTAGTTTCCTCACTATTCCAGGTGGGGGGGAGGTCAGTACTTTCCTTGAAAGCCTTATTTGTCCCGACACTGGATCGCGGCCGAAGTACTTCACTTGTAACTCCGACCCCACGTCCAAACCGAGGGCTGAAGGGTGCATTATCTGTGAAAGGGCAAAAAATATATCTTGGACTAGCTTAGCCTCTTTAATGGGTGGATTTATCTTGATGAGTTTTCTAAAAACTTATGAGCAGTGTTTTCACACCACATTCTTTATGGTGAAGGAAAACATCACCCTCTGTCACGTTGGCACTTAATCATTTTCGGTTTAATGTGGGTGTTGCTGTTACACCTCTGCTTCCCCCTTCGGGGACCCTTCTGAGATGGCGTGAGTATATTTTTATATAACTAGCTGTGCCCCGCGGTTTCACCCGCGTAGATTTAGTTTCATCCTTATGGTCGCGGAAACCTAATATTTTTAATAAATAAAAGGTAGCCTATGTCCTTTCTCAGGGTCTAAAGATTGTCTGTGCCAAATTTCATCAAAATCATTTGAGAGGTTTAAGCGGGAAAGCGTAACAGACAGACAGAGTTACTTTCGCATTTATAATATAAAGTAGGGATTACCTTTCTATGATCAAGTTGAGAGTTGTGGAGTAAAGCGGGCGCCATTCCCGGATGCAGTGTGACCAAAACCCCGATATCCTTGACCTCAACGACGCGGGCGCTGTACACGGCACCGAACTCCAACTCTGGTGTCCTTTCCGTCGTCAGCCACGAAGCTATCCGGGCTCGAGCCTCGTCCATCGCCGCTTGGGACGGCGCGAACACACGGTAGCGGAGTTCGTCTATTGGTGTTACCTTAAATTTACAAAAACTATAAAATAAATGATAGAAACAAAAATCATTATTATTAAAAACATAATTGTAAAATGAAATCATTTGTATTTTTGTTTGTAATCTATATATAGCATAGACATTTTAGGCGAACATTTTTGGCACAGAGTATTCGTTGGTGTTACAAAAATCAAATTAAAAATATGTATACAGAACCACGCTTGTGTATACAGGGTGTCGGGGAAATCGGGACAGCTCTTAAAATAGGTGATAGGGTATAATTTAAGGAAGCAATTAAAATTATTATGAAAAAATTATCTTCTTCCGTTTTCGAGTAAATGACGTTCAAAATTGACCATATCAAGACCTTATTTTCGCATAAAAATCAGCTGTAACGTAAAGTTCACGAAACGTAGTTGGATTAACTAATTAAATTTTTCTCCCATTAATAAATACTGAAATAATCCCATAAAACCATTTTTCGAAACCATTAACCTTTCACTTACTTTAAAACGTTAAATTACCGCGTACGTAATGTAGGTAAAAGCGGCCGCGCGTTCATTCAATCGCTTAAGGCCGCGAGCTCTTCGGCCATAACCTATAACTACGTTATCGTTGGAGCTAGATATTTTACGCTTTTAATATAGTGATACTAGCTGTGCCCTGCGGTTTCACCCGCGTAGATTAGAATTTTGTCTAAAAAATAAAAAAAAAATGGGGTGGACTACCCCTAACATTTAGGGGGATGAAAAATTGATGTTGGCCTATTATCATAGATACCGGATAAGCACAAAAAATTTCATCTAAATCGGTCAAGCCTTTTCGGAGGAGTATGGCAACGAAAACTGTGACACGAGAATTTTATATATAAGATTTTCATAAAACCATATAACTTCTAGAAGCCAACTGTTCCTTTTTCTCCGACAGCCTGTATGTATAATAAGTCCCATCCCATCCCACATAAAATATGTATATGAAAATTTTCACATTTCATTTTATAAAAATTTGAGGTATTTAGATTTTAGAATTTCGTTTTAACAGGGTTGAGCATGATCACTCGCTCTCCCCACATACAGGACTAGCAAATCGCCCTCGCTTCACTTCGAGTTAATATTTTTAAGACTACTACCTGTGCCCTGCAGAACCCTCATGTTTTTCTTAAATAAAAGTAGCTTTGGTACTCTTTGTATCTTTAGCTATCTGCCAGTGTAAGACCCGTTAAAATCAGTCCAGGTGTGTCGGTGCTTAGCCGGAGCAAACAGACAGACATACAGAGAATGTTTTTTTATGTGACAAAAATTTGAGGCATTTTATTTAGCACATATCATCCAATAAGCATCGAACCTTTAGTAACCTACACTCTACCAAAATAATAAATAGTAAGTATCGTTATACTTTTTTTTTATAATCTTTACGAAAAAAAAAAAAAACTTTTTTTATATTTTTTTTATCTATACCACCAGCCGACGCTCCGCCATAAAGACAGAGACACTCATAACTACTTCATATAAAGTCATCGCTCATAACTCCTGACGACCCTGTAATTAGTCCCACCTGCACTCCGGTCTCGACGTATAGTTTCTTGAGGTTGGTGCCGCCGATGCCGATCAGCTTGGGTCGCTTGTGGACCTCCACTTCCATCTCTTCAATTATTGGCATGTTTTCTTTCACTGTTTGTCTGCAACAATGTTTTATACCACTAAGGAGGCTAACAATGTGTACCTGATGGGAAATGTTTTATACGGGACTAGCAGCCATCCCTGGTTTCACTTTGGGTTACGATTTTTTAAAGCCAACTGTGCCTAGTGCGAGTTTTTCACTGCCGCCGTCACAAGTCACCGCGTCAACGTTAACGCAGATTTGTATAGGACCGAAATAGCGCCTCTGTCGGCCTAAACATGATACTATTGTGAGCAAATTTCATGGGTGGGTCGCGAAACAACATGCTTAAAAAAAAATTTAGTTATCTTTTAACATTGTTGTGGTTGCTTCAAATAGACAGACTTTAAAAAAATACTGTTTAATTATTATGTCATTATCGTATTCGTACTGCATTTACTGAAAGGCATATGTAATTACAAACAGTCACTTCAATTTTATGAGATCAACCGGAACAAACAGACGGACAGAAAGACGGAAAGACAAACACAGATTTTTCTTACCGTATATACTTTCACATGCATTTAGTGAAGACCTGTTAATTTGAAATTACAAACAGTCACTTCAATTGTATTTATCTGTATCGATTAAAATGACCTTACCTTGGTTTATCGATACACTGGTTCATGATATCGATGATTTTAGATTTAGCGTCGCAAGCCTTCTGTACAGACTCCATGACCACTTTGAGTGGCAACCCTGGGATCTTAATGTCTGCTTGCAGCGCTGTGATTCCCTTCTTAGTGCCGGCTACTTTGAAATCCATGTCGCCCATGTAATCTTCTATACCCTATAGAACAGGAATTCATTATGACGTATGTTTAAAAGAAGAGAGGAGCTCGTGGCACAGTTGCTATTGCGCATATCATTCGATCAGCGAAGTTAAGCAACCCTAGCCCTAGCCAGTAATTGGATGGGTGACCGCCCGAGTTCCCTCCGTGCCTCGGAGAGCACGTTAAGCCGTCGGTCCCGGTTGACAATTTATCATCTTTGGCAATCGTTATAGGTCAGTCAGAGGCCTCAAATAGTCTAACAACTGGTTTAACCCAGATCACTGATTTTCCTCGTTAAAGGGGTTGCGAAGGTCAGATGGCAGTCGCTCCGTATAAAAATCAGGTGATCAGCCACATCGGGTTGAATGAAGTGCCGACCCCAAATACATGGGATAAGGCCAGGGAGATGATGATGTATGTTTAAAAGTTGCCAAAGAGGTAGGCAGAGGTTGAAAATGCAAAAAAAACTATTTATTTCCTTATGGTATTAGGCACTTTTGAAAGTCGATGAATTACCACCGGTTCAAAAACTAATCTCCTGAACCAACCAACCTTCATTCGACATGGCAGGTTTTCTCACGACGTTTTCCATTGGTCATTAAAAATAAAATATAATAAATGTTAAGGATAAAACGACTGAATATATTTTATTTTGAAGATAGAGTTGCGTGGTACAGCTATTCGGTAATTTTGTGCGTCAGTCTGGCGCAGACGGAGACAGACAGACAGAAAAAATTGTACCGTGATCTTAACTAGCGGCACCAACAACTTTATTGTTCATCAAGGCATTTACTTTCTCTAAACAATTTTTTAGACTATCCACAATTTATTTTTTACCAATATCAATAGTATAATGGACTCACTAACAAATCAGTGAGTATCCTGTAGTCGTCCATGTGTCCGGTGTGGTCGTACCGTGCTAGCAACCCGATGGCCACGCCGGCTGCTGGCGCACTGAGCTCCACTCCCGCGTCCAGAAGAGCCAACGATCCCCCACACACTGACGCCATTGAACTCGACCCTAATACATAATATATCATAATCATTTCAGCCGACAGACACCCACTGCTGGACATAGGCCTCCCCCAACGATCTCCACGACTGGTCCTGTGTCTCCCACATCCAGCGGGTTCCCGCGATCCTCACCAGGTCTGGGGTCTACCTTTTTGGAGGCCTCCCCACACTGCGACTGATGGTACGCGGTCGCCACTCAAGGACATTTAGGCCCCATCGGCCATCGGTTCTACGAGCGACGTGCCTCGCCTAATACCACTTGAGTTTATGGATTCTTCGAGCTATGTCGGTTACTTTGATCCTCATGCGGATCTCCTCATTTTTGATTTGTCGCGCAGTGAGACTCCGAGCATAGCCCTCCGAGTGACTTTGAGCCTTCTTATGAGGCACATAATATATAGAGTTCATTATATCTGTCTGCGACCTGCGATATAGATGGCACGGCCCCGGCTAGTTACCGTTGGACTCGAGCACCTCGGCCGTGAGCCGCACGGTGTAGGGGAGGCCGGGCAGGGCGGGCAGCAGTGTGCCACCATAGATATAGATGGCACGGCCCCGGCTAGTTACCGTTGGACTCGAGCACCTCGGCCGTGAGCCGCACGGTGTAGGGGAGGCCGGGCAGGGCGGGCAGCAGTGTGCCACCATAGATATAGATGGCACGGCCCCGGCTAGTTACCGTTGGACTCGAGCACCTCGGCCGTGAGCCGCACGGTGTAGGGGAGGCCGGGCAGGGCGGGCAGCAGTGTGCCACCATAGATATAGATGGCACGGCCCCGGCTAGTTACCGTTGGACTCGAGCACCTCGGCCGTGAGCCGCACGGTGTAGGGGAGGCCGGGCAGGGCGGGCAGCAGTGTGCCACCATAGATATAGATGGCACGGCCCCGGCTAGTTACCGTTGGACTCGAGCACCTCGGCCGTGAGCCGCACGGTGTAGGGGAGGCCGGGCAGGGCGGGCAGCAGTGTGCCACCATAGATATAGATGGCACGGCCCCGGCTAGTTACCGTTGGACTCGAGCACCTCGGCCGTGAGCCGCACGGTGTAGGGGAGGCCGGGCAGGGCGGGCAGCAGTGTGCCACCATAGATATAGATGGCACGGCCCCGGCTAGTTACCGTTGGACTCGAGCACCTCGGCCGTGAGCCGCACGGTGTAGGGGAGGCCGGGCAGGGCGGGCAGCAGTGTGCCACCATAGATATAGATGGCACGGCCCCGGCTAGTTACCGTTGGACTCGAGCACCTCGGCCGTGAGCCGCACGGTGTAGGGGAGGCCGGGCAGGGCGGGCAGCAGTGTGCCACCATAGATATAGATGGCACGGCCCCGGTTAGTTACCGTTGGACTCGAGCACCTCGGCCGTGAGCCGCACGGTGTAGGGGAGGCCGGGCAGGGCGGGCAGCAGTGTGCCACCATAGATATAGATGGCACGGCCCCGGCTAGTTACCGTTGGACTCGAGCACCTCGGCCGTGAGCCGCACGGTGTAGGGGAGGCCGGGCAGGGCGGGCAGCAGTGTGCCACCATAGATATAGATGGCACGGCCCCGGCTAGTTACCGTTGGACTCGAGCACCTCGGCCGTGAGCCGCACGGTGTAGGGGAGGCCGGGCAGGGCGGGCAGCAGTGTGCCACCATAGATATAGATGGCACGGCCCCGGCTAGTTACCGTTGGACTCGAGCACCTCGGCCGTGAGCCGCACGGTGTAGGGGAGGCCGGGCAGGGCGGGCAGCAGTGTGCCACCATAGATATAGATGGCACGGCCCCGGCTAGTTACCGTTGGACTCGAGCACCTCGGCCGTGAGCCGCACGGTGTAGGGGAGGCCGGGCAGGGCGGGCAGCAGTGTGCCACCATAGATATAGATGGCACGGCCCCGGCTAGTTACCGTTGGACTCGAGCACCTCGGCCGTGAGCCGCACGGTGTAGGGGAGGCCGGGCAGGGCGGGCAGCAGTGTGCCACCATAGATATAGATGGCACGGCCCCGGCTAGTTACCGTTGGACTCGAGCACCTCGGCCGTGAGCCGCACGGTGTAGGGGAGGCCGGGCAGGGCGGGCAGCAGTGTGCCACCATAGATATAGATGGCACGGCCCCGGCTAGTTACCGTTGGACTCGAGCACCTCGGCCGTGAGCCGCACGGTGTAGGGGAGGCCGGGCAGGGCGGGCAGCAGTGTGCCACCATAGATATAGATGGCACGGCCCCGGCTAGTTACCGTTGGACTCGAGCACCTCGGCCGTGAGCCGCACGGTGTAGGGGAGGCCGGGCAGGGCGGGCAGCAGTGTGCCACCATAGATATAGATGGCACGGCCCCGGCTAGTTACCGTTGGACTCGAGCACCTCGGCCGTGAGCCGCACGGTGTAGGGGAGGCCGGGCAGGGCGGGCAGCAGTGTGCCACCATAGATATAGATGGCACGGCCCCGGCTAGTTACCGTTGGACTCGAGCACCTCGGCCGTGAGCCGCACGGTGTAGGGGAGGCCGGGCAGGGCGGGCAGCAGTGTGCCACCATAGATATAGATGGCACGGCCCCGGCTAGTTACCGTTGGACTCGAGCACCTCGGCCGTGAGCCGCACGGTGTAGGGGAGGCCGGGCAGGGCGGGCAGCAGTGTGCCACCATAGATATAGATGGCACGGCCCCGGCTAGTTACCGTTGGACTCGAGCACCTCGGCCGTGAGCCGCACGGTGTAGGGGAGGCCGGGCAGGGCGGGCAGCAGTGTGCCACCATAGATATAGATGGCACGGCCCCGGCTAGTTACCGTTGGACTCGAGCACCTCGGCCGTGAGCCGCACGGTGTAGGGGAGGCCGGGCAGGGCGGGCAGCAGTGTGCCACCATAGATATAGATGGCACGGCCCCGGCTAGTTACCGTTGGACTCGAGCACCTCGGCCGTGAGCCGCACGGTGTAGGGGAGGCCGGGCAGGGCGGGCAGCAGTGTGCCACCATAGATATAGATGGCACGGCCCCGGCTAGTTACCGTTGGACTCGAGCACCTCGGCCGTGAGCCGCACGGTGTAGGGGAGGCCGGGCAGGGCGGGCAGCAGGCCGCGCTCGGCGAGCGCGCCGTGGCCGGCCTCCCGCCGCCCCGGGCCTCCCCCGCGACCCACTTCGCCGGTCGCGTACGACGGGAACTCGTAGTGCAGGAAGAAGTTCTTCTCCTTTATACCGCTGACGATAAAAAAAAAATATGTTGTACTGTTCGCATCGAGAGAAACAATCTTATTTGGAACCCACTGCTGCCATCGAGTGAAACCTTTCTAATTTTGTCGTGACTGGGGACTGTCGAGCTAGTTCTTACCTCGGTCAGAGGATAAGTCGAGCGATCCCACGAGGTAACGCAGTTTGGTGGACACCATCCAAGCAAACAAAAATTTAATCTCTACTTTACTAGATTTAAGTTTATAATTATTACTAGCGGTAGTCACGTGGTTTCACCCGCGTAGTTCCCGTTCCCGTGGGAGTGCGGGGATAAAATATAGCCTTTTACTCGCTGATGATGTAGCTATCTATTGCTGAATGAATTTTCAAGACCGGTCAAGTAGTTTATTTAATGCAAACGAAAAACAATCAAATCTTTCCTCTTTATTATATTATTGTACATTAGTGTAGACATACAATCATTGTTGAATAAATTTTAATTTTATTAAATTGTTCCGCAACAGAAATGCTGCGATTTTTCTGAAATTTGGAATATATATCTTACAGCCAATGGAGAGAAGTACTTAAAAATAGGATATTCACCTGGTGAGCATAGTGAGTGTGTCCATCTTAAGGGCACTCTCCGGCGAGTCGAAGGCCACTGTGCATAGTACTTGCGTCTGACCACGTTGGAACACTGCGCTGCCGTGCAGCGGCTCGTATAGGCCCACCTGAGCGGCGACAAACACACCACATATGAACGACCAACATCAAAATTATATTTACTAAACGAGCTGTCAAAGGTATCGTGAAATGATCATTGATGTTGTATTGTATTCATATGAATCATATAATACTTGTGTATGAAATTCTAAATGAATTAGATTAGATTTTTTCTTTAATTAAGTATTATTTTCATATGTATTACACACATAAATAAAATCAAATACGTAACTTGTAATTAATTGATGGAACTATATTTTATGTGAATTTTTGAGATTCTGTGAGGTTGATTAAATATGCGAGGGTGTCCACAATTGTACAATTACACGTTTAAAAACTGTCTTAAAATTCGATGTTAATTGTTGTAATTGGTATGTCCGTTATAACTGTAGATATATGTACAAGGTGTCGGACAAAATGGAACAGTTGTCTTCTAGAAGTTGTAGGGATTGATGAATATATCACAATATTGAAATCGTAAAATATCTAGCTCCAATGATAACGTACTTATAGGCTATGGCCGAAGAGCTCGCGGCCTTAAGAGATTGAATGAACGCGCGGCCGCGTTTACCTACTTACGTACGCACTAATTAAACTTCTTATATTAAGGGGAAGGTTTATGATTTCTAAAAATGGTTTTATGGGATTATTTCAGGATTTATTAGTGGGAGGAAATAAAATAAAAACGTAGTTAGATTTCACGTGAATAACTCTACGTTACAGCTGATTTTTATGCGATAATAAGGTCTTGATATGGTCAACTTTGAACGTCAATTACTCGAAAACGGAAGAAGATATTTTTGTCATAATAATTTTAATTGCTTCCTAAAATTATACCCTATCACCTATTTTAACTCCGACTCCCTGTATAATAAATAAAATTTGAGAGGTGTCAAGGGACACCCGGATGGAACGACAGACAGAGCAACATGCGCACGCCGCACAGCTTACAATAGCTTACTATAGCAAAAGTGCCGTTACAACTTTACGTAAGATTTTTTTCCGTCTAGCCCCCTTTCACAACTTGCGATAAAGAACTTCGTTCCAATAAAATTCAAATATAATATTAGTTATTACCAAAGTATTTGAAATTATATTCGTATCTGATTATGAGTATCTGACTCAACGAATTCATCGTTGTTAGTAACACGACGTAATCTATACTTAGAGCACTGAATTATAAACGTTAACACCGAATCACAAGGTTGCTTTTCGCTTACCTCACAACTAATCTTCCTCAGATCATCAAGATGCCGTCCATCACACCTGGTGTCAGTCTCAAACACCATATCCCTGAATATCTGCTTGAGGTGAACGTTGAACGCTTCTTGCAACACCGCCACCTCAACCTCCGTGTCACGCAGTTGGTTTAACACTGTCTGTCGTAGTTCTGATATTGCTATGTCTCGGGAAGTTTTGTCGTGGGAGTGGTCGCTGTGAGCAAATGAAAAATTACTTGAGTGATGATAACAAACACTAACTCAAAAATATCTTTATTCAATTAGACTTTTTACAAAGTACTTTCAAGGCATCAGAGTGACATCATTATACAGGACTATCGGACGTCACGCGGTTTCACATAGTGCATGAAACAAGCGATACTCACGATCTGTCACGTTGGCACTTAATGATCTTCAGTGAAAAGTGGGGGTTGTTATTACTACACCTCTGCCTACCCCTTCGGGGATGTATTATGATATATATGTTACATACATAAGTATATGAGCCGTGGTGGCCTCGGGATTAGAGCAGTCGCCTGCTACGCAAGCGACGCAAGTTCGAGTCCCAGCAAAAAAACTTATGTACAGTGATTTAGGGTGAAGGAAAACATCGTGAGGAAACCTGCATGTCTGAGAAATAATTCAAAGACGTATGTATAGTGCCTGAGACAGCGATGGACTCACGCTCTGTCACGTTGGCACTTAATCATAGTCGGTGAAATGTGGGTGTTGAAAATTACAACACCTCTGCCTACCCCTACATGTATGTACATACATATGTAAGATTTTCCTAACAAAATTGCATTAATTCCTTACCTAAGTATCTCTCTTATCTTCATAGTAGAAAGCGAGGCGATAGAGTCGACAATCGTCTGATCCAGCGGCGGGCCGATATCAAACTCGCGCTTAGCCTTCCCGTGGGATTTCTGTAACTTCTCTATACCTCTCACTATATGCTGGGCCTCTTTGGTGCCTGAAATCATAGTATCTACACTGTAATCTGAGATTTAAATACGTATGGACACAATTTGTTTTTTTTTGGATGAGGAGCTGAGGAGGATGGATTACAATTTGGATGAGGAGCTCGTGGCACAGTTGCTATTGCGCATATCATTCGATCAGCGAAGTTAAGCAACCATACGCCTAGCCAGTAGTTGGATGGGTGACCGCCCGAGTTCCCTCCGTGCCTCGGAGAGCATGTTAAGCCGTCGGTCCCGGTTGCCAATTTAACATCTTTGGCAATCGTTAGAGGTCAGTCGGAGGCCTAAAAATAATCTGACAACTGGTTTAACCCAGATTGTCGAATTTCCTCGAAAAAGGGGTTACGAAGGTCAGATGGCAGTCGCTTCGTATAAAAATAAGGTGATCAGCCACATCGGGTTGAATCAAGTGCCGACCCCAAATACATGGGATTAAGGCCAGGGAGATGATGATGATGGATACAATTTGGTATTTAATTTCTTGGTATTTGTAGGTTTGCACACTATGAACCCCTCCGAATGCGATGCTCAATTCAACCTGAAAAATTGGCCAGAGCAACTACTAGATCGCAAGGGAGGGAAAGAGGGAAGGGAGGCCTTTGCCCAGCAGTGGGACACATAGGGCTCATAATAATAATAATTAAAATAATAATTTCTTACTTGCTGTGCCTCGCGGTTTTAGCCAGCGTAAGAGTAACAATACATTTTAAACAAACAAAAACTTATTGATATTTTTGCTAAAATCTATCATATAAATGTAAAAGTTACTCCTTATATCAACAGCTATCTGCCAGTGAAAGTTCGACTAAGATCGGTTGATTATAACTTAATTAGGCGATTAGCCAGAACAGACAGACACAAATTTATGAAAATAGTTTTTTTTATTGTAAGTACAGTAAAAACTTTCACCTGCATTTAGTGAACTTAATGTGGAATAACAAACAGACACTTCAATTGTATTCATCGGTATAGATTTGATGTAAAAGAAACTTACATTCGTACCTAATTTGATAGCCTTCAGCAAGTCCTGCTGCAGAATATCGCTGGCACTCCCTTCCAGCATCACAACGAGGTTGCTCTTGGTGGCCGACACCACCATGTTCATGGAGGACTTCTGCAAGTCTTTGCGGGTCGGATTGATTATCAACTCATTGTCGATTTGGCCAACCCTGTGATATACAGATGACAATTATTAAAGGTATTAGCTACATTCTCCATGTGGAATAGTTAGTCAAAGATTTAGAATAGCTGTTTCTAAATATTTTGTCATAAAATGGAACAGACAGACACAGTATGCATTTATCATGCACATATATAGTTGTCATTTAACTAATCTATACAGATCTGTCTGTCTGTTTGTTCCGGGTAATATATAAATAACAGACAGACAGACAGAGAAAAAAATTAAAACTTGGGTTTTTAGTGTCAGTAGTGTGTATACTTTCATATGCATTCAGTGAAAAGCTGTTTTGGATTTACAAACAGACACTTCAATTTTATTTATCTGTATAGATGTATAAATATAGACTAGCTGTGCCTCGCTGTTTCACATTCATAGACTTTATTTCATGGAAACAGAATTTTCTTTAAATGAAATGTAGTTTATTAATAATCCTAGATAATGTAAATTTCTAGTTTAAATATAACGGTGACAGACGGACAGCAGAATCTTAGTTATAGGGTAATAGGAAACTTGGAAAAATGGTTCAGTGTATCCATAGCACAAATGTGCCAAATGTAATGGGTTTAAACATGTAATGATGTGTCAAATAGAAAAAATAACCAATTATAGTGTACCTCACAGCTCCGATAGGTCCGTTCCATGGTACATCAGACAGAGCAAGTGCAGCACTCGCCGCATTTATAGCAATGGTCTCCGGAGGGTTAGTTGAATCCACCGCTAACATATTGCACACTATTTGCGTGTCATAGAAGTAATTGTTTGGAAATAGTGGTCGAAGTGAACGGTCGATCAGTCTTGACGTCAGGACTTCACGTTCTGTTGGACCTGAGGGAGTCAATAGTGAGAAAATATTATTATTGATAAATTGAATTTCAAAAAAATATTGTGGATCTGAGAAACTCCTTGATTTTTCATGTCGGTCAATAAAAGGTATAATTCATGAAGAATAACGAAAAATGTGCCATCACCACAAAGTGATCAGTGAAAAACTCATGTTTCTTGTATGGGCGAGCCCTTTAGATATAATCTAATCTGCGAAAATTTCAACTGTCTAACAATCATGAGTTATGAGAAACAGCCTGGTGACAGACGGACAAGTTATCCTTGGGGTACAAAAATATTTTGTAATTTTTTTCCTGGTTTATTGCAATCAATCCTCAATAGTCTTCATCATAACAACAATAACATCACAATTACTGTAAAAAGACGAAACCTTACCTAACTCTCTCCTTAGGAAATTTGTAGGTATGCGTCCAGCTGCAGCGGCTTTCTGTCTGTAGTCCACAACCAGAGGGAGAAACGAATTTGAGCTTTGCTTTGCTTTCGACACCACTGTGGACAGCACGCTGGTGTTCCCTAGGGTGGCCACACAGGCACCATCTGCAAACCTGGCGTACCGCCCTGTGGATAGCTTGAGGGTGCCGCTGAAATAGGAAAATAAAATTGATAAACAAAAAACCATCTTTTTTGAAGCATTTGACAGATATATATGAAATAAATTAAAATGCAATAAACAGGAATCAGCTTGTTCATTAAGCATCTTAGTTTTTATTATAGGGAACTTAAATAACCTCTTACTATACAGATAAATAAAATTGAAGTGTCTGTTTGTAATTCCAAAATTACAGCTTTTCACTAAATGCATATGAAAGTATATGCTATGGACAGTAAAAAACCAAGTTTTAAAATTTTTCTCTGTCTGTCTGTTTATATGTTCCGGGTAATCTCTGAAATGGCTGGACGGATTTTAACGGGACTTTCACTGGTAGGTAGCTGATGTTTCAAAGAGTAACTTAGGCTACTTTTATTTATTAAAAATATGAGGGTTCTGCAACATTAAGCATGAAACTAAATCTACACAAGTGAAATTGCGGGGCATCGCTAGTCTATAATAAGATAATAGACAAGAAAGATTTGTTTGTTTGAAACATGCAGGCTCTGAAACTACTGGAACAATTTTAAATATTTTTTCATTAATAGAATGCTAAAATATCACTGAGAAGCATTGATTTTGTTCATAGAGTTAAATTTGTATGTATGTTTGTAACTAATTGGTTCTAAAAGTACTGGACTGATTCTAAAAATTTTTTCACCATTTGAATGCTACATTAACACTGATTAATATAGACTATATAATATCCCCGTACTCCCACGGGAACGAGAACTACGCGAGTGAAACCGCGTGACGTCCGCTAGTGGTTTATAAACAATGACACAAAACTTACCCATTGGTAAATGGTATGTCCACTTCACCAACATTTGATTGATTTGAGAAATATCTACGATAATACCGAGTTTTTGCTTTTATTTTTGATAAATCAATTGCATTTTTACGTAACATTCCGTTTATTTAAATATTCCGAGTCGCTAATTTTATTATTACAAACGTCGACAGATATTTGTGTTATTAATTATTAAAAATTTAATCAATTTAAAGAGCAATCAAACGAAAAATAATACGCCAAATTAAAGTTATTAATGTTTTCCGCACTTCGCCGCAAAGCAATTATTTTGAGGTTATGTGTATGTACTGTATGACAGTTGAACAAAGTGTTGCCTAAAACACAAAGTAAGGTTTCCGCAGCTTTTTTAAAAATAAAATCCGATAGATGTGCTAGTATAAATTAGATGAAACAAAACAACAATATTATACACAAAAATATTATTGATTTCGTATATTTACTGTATTACTATTATTGATTACGTATATGACTGAAGTGTTTACAACTTGAATATTGGTCTTGACAATTGAACATTTCGGCGACCTTCCAGATTTTTGTCACAAATTTTAGCCTGAATGACACAAAATCGTCTACGCTTAACGTTGGCAGCACTGGTTTAGAACGTATTTCAAAACAAAAAAAACTTCAAGAACACTAAGTTGTTTGTATGTCTATGACATAGAAATAACTTACTTACATAATCTAAATCGAGGTGCATAAGTTGATAGTATTTTCAAAGCTATTTATTCCCATAAATAAACATTTTTGAGTAAAATATCACGTATAAAAATGTTGATTGCCTCTAAACATAATAGTCTGTGGCATAGATACGTCTGTGGTTTGAGTCTGTGGTGCAATGTATCAGCTGATTGTCAAACTAAATTACAATTTTTGTTTGTTTATTTTATGTGTTTCTTTAAATTGGTGTGTCGAATGTTGTATTTATTGTATAACAATGAAAAAGGTGCAAGGGAATGATTCTTTTCAACGTATCAACTACCTTTATCAAGTAAGCGTTACAGTTCTAGTGCGAAAACTCAGATTGTGAAAAAAAAATGTTTTGCATAGGTATAAGTTAAAGCTTAGGTACTGAATCTTGATGGCGAGCTACAATGTAAGCAAGGACAATTCCTCATAATGAAGCTACAATACACGGCACCTGCATTGTAGTTTCACGAGAGTTAAAATTGGAGGGAAAAGTGCGTGTATTTTTTTCGATTCTCGCGCCATAGAGACAGTTACAGACTCATAACATGACTACTGCGCTTCAAGATCAGCGCTCATAATTCGTGACGGAAGCTATAACTATATCGTATGGCGGCAAACTTCTGTACGATGGAGATATCTCTGGGTGGTCACAAATTTGAACAGGATCACACAGCCTTATAATTTGATTTAAATACTTGAATTTGCAAATATGTGATGTGATTCAAATGTGTATTTTTTTCAGATAAGCAAACATTTAGTTGACAAATACCCAGCCTTAGCATCCTACTATGGCAATCAGGTTGTGAATGTGGCTAAAAAAAATGTTTTGAGAATGTAAGTAAATAATCATCATTCTGGGGGTCTACTCCCTTTCTCCGAGAACGAAACCACACAAGCAAACGGAAATCTAACATCAGTTTCTCTTATTCTTATCAAACTCGTCGACCATGTTCAGATGTAATTCTAGAATAAATAAGAACCATGGTAGGAATTTTGCCAACTTTGCCCAACATTTTTTTTTAGAGAAAGCGAATATGCCCCCTGGTAATTTATAACAGGATTGGCTCTAGATATAATCAGATATAAGCAATTCTTGCACAGTATAGGTATTGACTAGTCAGTAAATAAAATCTATTTTCAGACATCCAGACATAAAAAGACAGCTGTGCAAAAAATGCAAATGTGCCCTCATACATGGTGTTTCTGCTAAGATGAAGATTAAGAGGAGAGGTAAATCTAACATTGTTCAGTGGTTATGCACCATTTGTAACACCAAGAAGACGCTGCCAGCGGATAGGAACACTGATCACAAAATATGGTTGGAGAAGCCGGAAGCAATTGTAGAAGTTATTCAATAAAAAAAATTGTATTTATTCTAAGATTTTTACTAATTCCTTTAGGCCTTTTTTGCTGAACACAAGCACATATATTTTTAGTTTCCTATAGGAAACTAAAAATATATGTGCTTGTGGTCATATCATGGTCTAATTCCATTCTAATTCCATATAATAGAAAGGGATAGAACTATAATTATAAGAGATAGATAAATAAGTCGGACAGTAGGTAAGTGGTTACTTAAAATATCTGAAAATTGACAGTATCTTGCTTAGTAAAAGCGGGAGAATCCACAGGCGCAACTAGTGTAACCATATTGTAGCATGGACTTAAAGGCGTAAATACGTACAGATTTTTTTTTTATTATGGACATAAAAAAGCATTCATTATTGTTATAATATAACACCCATAAAAAAATATTGGATTGCAAATTTCACAATCTATATTCACAACATTGAAAGTTATTTCGTATTCATTTTATTCGCTATAGTTTATATAAAGATGTCTAGAAATGTAAAATGAAAGTCGTCACCAATTTGATGTTGCTGATCGTAATGATCAAGATCAGTCAGCCAATGTACTATTCAGACGTGGCTAGGAACGTGATGACATTCCTCGAAAAAGCTGCCAAAGAAGACTATCAGAAAATGATGACGCAAAAACCTTACGTCCTCAAGATGACTGGCCTAACACCCGCGCCAATAGCCATAAAAAAATCTAGAAAAACAAACGTCCACGATCCTAGGCTGATGATGGAGAGGATTAAGTCCATGAAACAGGATCAGTACGAACGCCAAAAGCACCAGCCAGAGGCATACAAACGTATAGAGAACCAAGGATACCAGAAGGATCGGATACTGAATTACCTCAAGCGTAGAGGTGCAACAAGGCGGAACAAAGAAAAGATATTAAGAGACGATTACACGATAGAGACCTCGAGTTCCAGTCGCGAGACGAAGAACTGGAAGGACGAATGGAAAGAGATTTGGATTCAGAAGAAGTTTGAAGCAATCAACTCTTCTCTGCCGAAAGGTGATGTTGTGAACATGGTCGCTGCCAGTGAGTTTTTGTTTAAAGATTTCATCAATCCGTTTGTTATTAAAAATATTCGTATATAACGCTACCGCCACTAGTTCCGCTCAGCGATAAATGGGATCATTCCGGTGTCGTCCATTCCCTTCACGCCGAGGCGCGTTATATCGAGTCTCGCTATACTGTGCAAGCACATATTCGAAAATGAATTGAATATTCATTTCAGGGCCAGCGCTCAAAACTCTTGGCGGCATACATATACATACATAGGTAGTTATTTTCTCTCCATTTAGCCTTAACTATGGTGTAGAATCTTCCCTGTAAGAAAATTTGGCCTCTCTTTGGTTTAAAAGTAGTTCTATCTCTTATTGTGATACGGTTTTCAAAAGGGATGGAAATAGCTTAAGTCCGATTTTGGTCGAAACCAAGTCTTGGTTGAAACCAATAACAACCATGTAATAATGGTGTTAAAGTTTTGTTTGTAAAATTGTCTTCTTTTTTTCGTTCTCTCTTATCTACGAACTTCTTCTAAGTACATTACTTTCAATACCAGGGCCATGGGGTGTACCGTGCGGCGATCCTGATCAACACGACTCACCATGGGGTTCCTGTACCCTCCCCATGGAGTGCGAACCTGAGTACCGCGTCTATAGAGGCGACTACTTCTGCGGAAATACTCGTTTCGTTTGCTGCGCAATCCAACAAACTACCTACGACATGTACCAAGCCTTTGACGTATCCTTCGCCGACTCAAACCTATCGACGGACTCTGAAGAACGAAAGAATTCAGAAAAAGAATCTAAGGAGAAGAATAAAAGGCGTAAGGAGCGAAAGAAGAGAGAGCGTAGGAATGACAGGTTGAAACGTAAACGCAAGATAAAGAGGAATATCAGGAAAATAGTGCGAGAGATCAGGAAGATCTTGAACAAGGCGTACAGGAACGGAACGACCGCTAGGAAGAAAAAGACCAAGACTTTGAAGAAGTACATTAAATCACTGAAGAAGAAGTACAGAGAAGATCGCGAATCGGTGAAGGATGTACACGAGGTTGAGTTACTAGAAATAGACAAATTGTTGCAAAATAATTTGGAGAAAGTTAAGAATATCAACAAAGATTATTTGACAAACAATACCTTTAGGGATTTTATTAATAATGGAACGCTTAATAAGGGCGCTGTGAGAACTTTGGTAGGTAAGTATCCGCATCTGAAGAACTATTTGGATGCTCGGCGGTTTGGCCAGTTGGATGCTCCAAGGAAACCTGAAAACGCAAGGAGAGATACTAGAGGATATCTAAATTACGATGTAGAATATGGATTGCTGTATTATTAAAGATATTGATACCTGGAAATCGTATTTCATTAAAAAAATCTTAAATAATCAATGGTGTACATATCTTAGTGTCTGTATACAACGCTGGTAATCTGGAAGTATCTTCCGCTGTCTGTCTTCCACTATCGAGAATCGGGGATATACTCGCCATATTGTCAGCTCATGTCACCACCTGTCATTTGGCACTCTGTTATCTTCGATGGAAAGTTGGTATTGTAACATACCCCTTCAGGGACCAGACAAGGTGTTTTTCGTGCGTCGAATCACCAATGTAAATTTTCCTCTCGATAAAAAGGTAGAATGTATCACCGGCAAACTTAACCATAAAATGGCTACATAAAATATTCCTAACCCCACAAAGAAACTTAAGGCATCAAGTGGTGTCATTTGTCAAAGAGAGGTGATTCAAACTTTTGTACAATTTTTACGCATAAAAACCTCAATGAAACTCTAACCACTTTTAAGACCCATTGCGTGATTACGACGCCTTAAACTTTCTTGGTTTTAGGGATAAGATAAGTGTCTACTAATATTCCAAATGTCAGTATTCTTGGCACCACCCCATGCCTTTATAGGCCGTTATTAACCGCTGGGACGTTATAAACTTGTTATATTAGTCTTCGCGGGATATCAATTTGCTTCTTTAGGCTGGATAAAAGCTATAAATTGAGGCTTTTTATTGTTTCGATAATAGTGCTCAAGAAAGGGATGGCTTATGTAGACAAAGTAGGTACCTACAATTTTCCTCACGATCCGCTTGTAGAAACGATACAAATTGTATGGGAATGACATATGTCGTGTGCCCGATTTATGTAATTTCCATACATTTTGTATCGCTTCTATAAGCGCAAGCGCGAGAGAATGTTACCATGAGCTCTTATTGCCATCATAGTTCCACTGTTTGACAGTGACAGACTTATACACGTCATATACATCCGTCTCATAATAACAGTTAAACTATCATGGCAATAAGAGGTCATGGTAGAGTAGGCAGGTACAGGGGCCTTACCATGAGCTCTTATTGCAATGATAGTTTCACTCATTTATGAGACAGATGGACGTGCATACATCTGTCACTGTCGCACAACTGAATTATCATTGCAATAAGAGCTCATGGTTGGGCCCCTGTTACATTAAACACAATACACAGGCCAACAAAAAAAAAAATGTTGTTTGGTGCCGCTAATTGTATGTTATAATTTGGTTAATTAGTCCGCAAGACGTTGTGGGAAGCTGTCAAATTCGCGAAGCTACGTTCACGTTTGTACCGATCCAAATGCGTTAGATAAAACTGGGTCGTGTTTTATGTATCTTTCAAGAAAGTAGTAATGAAAGGCTGGAATGAAAAGCTGGTATTTTTGATGGCCCACAGATTAGACTTTTAATGAAATACAATGATTTCATTCATTAATTTAGAAGCAGAGACTTGGAAATCTTTCATTGCTGTTGTAAAAAAAAAACTAGGAAATCAGAAGGCCTAAAATTACAAAGAATTCGTTCAAAAGCTCTTAATTAGCTTTAATAATCTTGGATGTAATATGAGCATAAAAGTACACTATCTATATAATCATTTACACAAGTTTCCTGAAAATCTTGGTGCGTATAGCTATAGATATATTAATTCTTTTAAAATTATTTACTCTTGCGAAATCTCGAAAACTACGCGTAGCATTTAAAAAGTAAGTATCAATTTTTATTAGGGTACCGATCGTACTTGAAATCAGTTTTACTTTTAGCGGCACCAAAATCATTGTAGGCCTGTGTTATTTGTTTAAGTAAATCAAGGTATTAATTTGAATACATTTTGCTATATGTAAGGAACCTTGACCTTCATATAAGTACAGATTTGCATATTAGAACGTCGACAAATTTCTTTGCTTTTTACCGTGCCTTGAAATGTGTCGATCAAAAAAAGTATGAACTCATTTTGAGCCACGATGATACGCAATGAAATTTGTCAACGTTCAACGAAAGATTTTGCGATTTGTGAAGGAAAGGACCAAGTTTTGGTACAAAGACCCTCCACCGATGCAGGTGCACTTGCAGAGACTTGAGTCAACGAGGGAAACGAACTTCAAGTCCTACGTTCTCAAGGTGCCTGCAACGTATCGGGATATGTTCCTCCAGTCGGATTTCTGGCTAACAGGAATAGTCTACCGGCAAGAATCAAAATCAAAATTAAAATCAAAAAGTTTTATTCAACATAAGGGACACTTGGAACACTTATTGAACGTCATTTTTCTTATGCTAACTTAGGTAAATTTACCACCGTTTCCAAATGTAAGCCTGTCAGGAGAAGAATGCGTTATAGAGATGCGCACAGAATTGTGAAACCCTAATGATTTATAGTTATTGTATTTAAGTATGTTATATTTATGTTTGTATGTGTGTTAGTCTTTAAGGTATTTGTTGTATTATTGTTATACCGTTGTTTGATACCCATAGCACACACTTTGCTTAGTTTGGGACTAGATATCGGTATAACATGTCATGTATTTATTATTAATAAATTGAATTGAAGTTGCTAAGATCTATTGGGACGCGCTTGAATGAAACTGGGTAGCGGTCTATTCAACGACTTTTTTTTTAATGCAACTAAAATGTTTCTCAGCAACCAGCTGAATAACTTCAAATATAAATTATATTTAATCCCTCCAGTAGAGCAGCTTAGTTTGATTTCAGAGAACACCAGAGATCAATTCACGGAAGAGTTATGTGCTCATAAGCTATCAGCGGCTTACAATATAATTACTAGGGCAAAGTGACCCTTATCTGAATAACAAACAAGGTGCCTCTCTGATACAAAATAAAAACCAACACAAGGCCGGACTCTATACATTAAACCGCTGATGTATGTTGGTTGGTTACATTGCACCACAGCAGTACATAATATATAGAACTGAAGAACTTGTCTGTTAGTCTTGAACGCGCTAATCTCAGGAACTGGCGGCCAACTATGATCGCTTAAGCATTATTACATACTAGCTGACCCGACAGGCGTTGCCCTGTCTTAATTATGAGAATACAGCACGTATTCTGTCAATTCTATGTCAAACGTCATAAGGTTACATCAAAAAGTTTTTATTGTCCAAAGTGCTAAGGTTAGATTTAAGAAGAACGAAAGAATTTAATATGGTGGTTAAGTATTCTTAAATTTTCAAATTTTCTACGCAATTTTCTTAGTTTTTTCTTCACCCGTGATATCGTGACCAAGGGAATTGGGGATTCATTTTTATATATAAAGATTAAATTTAAACATTAAAAACTTCTTAGCTTAGACGTCAAATTTTACGATACAAAAATGAAACGTCACAGCGCAAAAGTTCTTAAAATTTACAAAAAAAAGCATTAGGGTACCGCGGGCCACCCATTAAATTTAGTCTACGTGGGTGAAACCGCAGCTAGCTAAAATCATTTGTTTTGTCGCGGGCCGCACTTTGACGACCACTGGAAATCTAGTGCGAGTTTTCTTTAAATTGCCGTCACAAGTGACCGTGTTGACGTAAACGCAGATTAGTATGGGATCAAATATTGCCATCAGTCGTGGTGGCCTCGGGGTTAGAGCAGTCGCCTGCTACGCAAGCGATGCATGTTCGAATCCCAGCAGGGCCTGTTCCTATTATTTTAAAACTTATGTACAGTGATTTCACACCACGTGCTTTACGGTGGAGGAAAACATCGTGAGAAAACCTGCATATGTCTGAGAAGGCATTCAAAGACGTATTTATAGTGCTTGAGACGGCGATGGACTCACCCTCTGTCACGTTGGCACTTAATCATATTCGGTGAAATGTGGGTGTTGAAAATTACAACACCTCTGCCTACCCCTTCGGGGAATACAGGCGTGAGCATATATGTATGTATATTGCCATCAGTGGGCCGACAGATAGCGCTGTTTCGATCCTATACAAATCTGCGGTTTACGTCCACGCGGTGACTTTCAAAGTCAAAGTCAAAGTCAAAAATATCTTTATTCGATTAGACTTTATACAAAGCACTTTCAAATCGTCAGAATGACACAGTTTACAGGATTATACATGCTACCGCCAGGTTCGGAAGGTTGCTTTTACTGAGAAGAACCTGGCAAGAAACTCAGTAATTACTCTTTTCAAAAATATTATACAATTTAAAAAAAAAACAAAATAAATCATTTGAGAAATGTAAGCCCATGGACACAGTTCCAATGTACAAATGTCGATAAAAATTAACATAAAGAAAAGTCTAGTAGTTCTATTTATATCTGAATGCGTAGCTTGATATGACCAGCCCCCACAAGCAGCACCTGTTCACAAGTATGACGAGAATGCCAGCCATCGCCCTCCTCAACCATTATAGAGGGAAGTGAGCGACCCGTCACTTGTGACGGCGGCAGTGAAAAACTCGCACTAGGCCCTCAGAAGCTTGACTTAAAATCCTTTTCCGCACGTGTCTTAAATTAGAAATACTAAATTAGAAACCATTCAATATCAAAATAGGAAGCCGGTCTTCTATTACATTAATATTTGTCTGTAATGCTTTGTACAAATAAATTTCAGAGGTCCATCCTATCCCTGGACAACGATGTATCAAAACTTTTGATAGGTCAGACCCAGGAGTTATAAGTTAGGTTGGATCGAGGCTGAGGGCTAACCCTTTTTAATAACGTTAAATAGCCCCTGTAGGCTGATTGTGGCTGGCATTTGTGGGCACAACATGTCA
This sequence comes from Watsonalla cultraria, assembly GCA_964035505.1. Taxonomy (NCBI): domain Eukaryota; kingdom Metazoa; phylum Arthropoda; class Insecta; order Lepidoptera; family Drepanidae; genus Watsonalla; species Watsonalla cultraria. Next base: position 1,776,311 of record OZ037729.1, read on the forward strand.
TGGGGTTTCTAGCCAAGCTTATTTAGAGATGGCGCTATTCCAAAGACCATGGGGTCTGAGTAGTCGCCTGTTACGCAAGCGACGCAAGTTCGAATCCCAGTGGGGCCTGCACCAATGAGTTTTTCTAGAAACTTATTTGCAGTGATTTTACTTCTCGTGCTTTACGGTGAAGAGACTTAATGTCATGGGTGGTCCGCGGATTCCTAATGTTTTTTATAAATTTATAAAAGTAAAGTAAGCCTAAGTTACTTCCTTGTAACGTTAGCTATCTGCCAGTGAAAGTCCAGCTAAAATCCGTCCAACGGTTTCGGAGATTAGGTATCAGGTGCCTTACCATGAGCTCTTATTGCCATGATAGTTTCACTCATTTATGAGACAGATGTATGTGACGTGTATACATCTGTCACTGTCGCACAACTGAATTAACATTGCAATAAGAGCTCATGGTTGGGCCCCTGAATTAAGCAGACAGAGATTTCTTATAATATGTTTTTTTTATTTGAGTACCGTATCATATGCATTTTGTGAAAAACTGCTCATTTGGAATTACAAACAGACACGAAATGTTTATTTATCTTTAGATTAGACAGTTTAATTAATTGTATATCAAACGAATTTGCATTCTTCTGTCATCCTTTGTTATCTCTCTCACTTGCGCTCTTTCAGCGCTAACATGTTCAAGAGCCTTAATTCGGTTAACCTTATCTATTTTACAAGCGGTCGGGAGCTAACGAGGTTCGTGAGCAAAATCAATACCTACCCAGTGCAAAAGCAACGTGACGCGACGTTAGGAACTACCTACATAAATACTAGTTTCGCCGTAGGAGGTGGTAGGTGTCTAGGCTGGGAGCTGGCGGGTTTTGTGTCTACGTCTCAAATGATTAACATTACTTTGGAAGTCTATGAAAATGAAAATGAAATATCTTCTAATACAATGTAACACTATCCTCACGCTTCGCTTAGAGAACCGATACAAAATTTATGGGAATGACATTATGTTACGTGACTGATCTATGTTATTTGGAATAATGTATGGAACATTTTGTATCGCTTCTATTAGTGCAAGCGTGAGAGAATGTTGGTCTAGGTTTAAAGTAAAAATGTTTGTAGAAAGGTTGAATTTAGATAGTAGACTGTATGTTGGGGGTATTTGGGTCTTATCAATCAACGTCGTAGGTGTCGGTTAATTAATGAACTGCGGGGCTGATGATATACAACAGAGGGTTGCCATATGTATACATATGCTCACGCCTGTATTCCCCGAAGGGCAGAGGTGTTGTAATGACAACCAATATGCAATATTATACATATACACATTCCCGACATTCCACTTTGAATGACGTCATTCACAGGGCTTTTGTCACCGTCAAAGTGCCGGTAATCCTCGAACAGTATTGCACGAGACGATGGCAGAAGACCCGATGGGATAACGTTAGTTCCCTGGAGTGTCGGGAAGCCCCTTGTGTGAGACGCGACCTGCATGGTAAGTTAAAAGTATATAATAATTATGTATAGTTATATAAATAGTATAAATAATTATTGTATTGCCAACACCTGTGACCAGTCTCCCGGTCTATCCCTGGCATAACTCCAGGCCGGGCCGTCGTGTCGCACGGCTCCAACATGTGATTATATCGCACGATGGGACATGTCGCGTCTATATCGCTGTTATTGCACCATCTAGTTTCCTTTATACTTCTTTGGGGAGTAAATTTTTAGCGAATGTTCTTTGTTTGATTTGAATCAGTTACCTACCTACTTTAAAATATAGTTAACTACGTAAGCTAGAAGTTATTTGAAAGAATAAAAAGTAATTGATATTTTATAATTTTAAACGCTTCGACTGCCGATTGTATTGTGATATTGCGACTAGTTTGGCGCTTGATTTTGAAGTTTTTTCGTAAAAATCTTTTCATTTTGATCGATCGTAACTGTTTTCCATTTCAAGAGATTAATTGACAACATTCACGCATACGATCAAAGTTTTACGTCAAAGTTTTACAAAGTAGATTAATTTGTCAAAACCTTGAAGTAAGTACTATAACCTGCCTTACCATAAGCTCTTATTGCCAACATAGTTCCACTGTGACAGTGACAGACTTATACACGTCATATACATCTGTCTCATAATAAGAGTTAAACTATCATGGCAAGCCGACGTCATAGTAGGGCCCCAGCAAGAAACTAGGCGGGCGATAATCACAATTTACAACACTCAACTTTATCTTAAAACCTTTCAGTATGCTGAATTATTTAGATACTCCGATGGACATCCGAGAATATGGCTTGGATGAGATCTAAAGCATGGATTAAACGTAGTTTGCCCAATAGCAAGTATTACTCAAAAGCACGTAACGAATGACCGAGCAGGAATAAAAAATATCAAGGCTCCTTGAAGTAAATAGATCTCATTTGTCTGCGCTAAATCCACACATTGAGCAATGTTTTATTACCGAATGGGGTTTTCGGTGTATATCTTTGCCTTGGTTGCAACATTGCATGAGATTATACTAGCTATTATGCCCTGCGGTTTCACCCGCGTGGATTTTATTAAATTCCCGCGGGACCCTAAATGTTTTTTTTGAATAAAAGTAACTCTCCTCCCATATAACTCCTTGTAACATTAGCTATATGCCAGCGAAAGTCCCGTAAAAATCGGTCCTGCCGTTTCAGAGATTACCCGGAACAAACATACAGACAGACAGACCGATAGACGGACTGAAGACAGAGAAAATAAAAAAAAAAATTTTTTTCTATATCAGTACCAATATTGCACGTAGGGAAAATTACCAGCGGTTCGAAAACTAGCATCTGTATAATACATTTTATTAAAAAATAACATTCAATATAAATTCGCAATCACCCTTTAAGAAGAACTTCTAAGCCGCTTTAGACATAAAAAATACAAACGTCTCCAACTTATCGGAGAATCTTCCCGAACATAATTGCACGGCGCCTCGTCGTTCAAATAGAAATCGCAAAAGCCACAATTTAGGTCGAATTTCCATTTTCGCATTATTAAATATGGTGGACGAATACCGAATGCGAGAGAGCGACAGGCGACAAGGTCACGACAGGCTACGTAATACCTACATTTAATCCTAATATGTGTGAAAATCGGTGGCATTCAGTGCCTTGATTTTTAGAGAACACACCGAAGCGAGTCTTTAACGTTTCGTTTCGAATGTTTTGATGTTCTGTCTGTCTGTAAAGGATGAAAGAATCTGTCTGTAAAGGATGAATATGAAATCTAATCGCTACGTAGGTGTTGCTGCTGTTTTACTTGCCGGTACTTATAAGAAGGCTAGTTATCGAAACCGGTGGTAAGTTTTCGACGTTTTTAAGTGCCTAAAACGGGGCCTAAACTGAATAAATAATTTTCAGTTTCAAGTTAGTTTTCTATACTAATATTAAAAGAGGTATCTATGTCAGTTTGTAACGAATTGGCTCGAAGAGAACTCGACCGATTTTAAAATTCTTTTGAATGCTACATTATCACAGATTAATATAGGCTATATTTTTCTACGTACTCCCACGGGGACGGGAACTACGAGGGTGAAACCGCGTGACCCAAATTTTTACACATATTTTTTCGTATTTGACAGCTACTTGTTGCCAGATGCCACACTAATTGCTTGTCGCGATAGCAGTAGCAGGAATTAGTGCCTTAAACTTTTTGTCCTACTGGCATTTAGCCAGGGGAGTTCTGTTTCTACGAACGCATTTATGGATATTGTTGAAATATTCATAGAGTCCTTTATTTACGGAACCGTGGCCGTGACGTTAAACATGCCATAAGTAGTGTTGGTAAACGTTATTTTATACTGCTAAATCTATATTATAAAGCTGAAGAGTTATTATGTTTGGTTGACTGCGCTAATCTCAAGAAAAACTGGTATGAATTGAATTGGATAGTTACACCATTTTAGTTATAACATAGGCATGAACTCAATTTTCAAAAACAATACATATTGTTCCTATTCTTATCAAATTAGGGACTTTGCCACGAAGTTACGTCATTTATACATTTCTGACTGTGCCCCGCGGTTTCACCCTCGTAGACATACTTTCATGGGTGTCCCGCAGCCCTTATGTTTTTTTAAATAAAATTAGCCTAAAACACTCCTTGAAACATCAGCTATCTGCCAGTAAAAGTCCCGTTAAAATCCATCCAGCCGTTTACGCGTGATGCCGTGACCAAGGGAAATGGGGATTCATTTTTATATATAACAAAGATAGATATTTACAAAGGTTCATTACAATAATTTTGTGTTTATTTTTAATATCAAAGGACATAAAAAAGTTGTTCTCAGACCATGGCCAGGTCCACATTCATCGCTGGTCTTCTATAACGCGCGTAGAGAACATCCCAAAACTGTTTTCTGCCCGAATATGGTTCTTCCCGAATTTGCAAGTCATTATCCAGATGTAAATAGTGTATTTTATTGGGTTCCACTGGAGGCCATGCAATCGGGAGGATTCTGGTTCGCTCTGGAATTGGTTCCCTGGAAAACAAGATTATATATACAGATGTAGCAACTTACGGTCAGAATTCAAAACCAATCTGTATTTTTATTTGTTGGTACAAGTGCCTTCACGAGCTCTGAGCGCTCAGAAGAATAGTGGCGCTAAATACATTGAGACGGAGTTATGAAAAGATTATTGCCCATTCAAGATCAGCAATAGTCATTTCATATTTAGATGACCTTTTTGTATGTAGTCGCACTTTAGCCCAGAGTGGGTATCGAATGTGCAAATCACCCATTTTTATTAAATTGTAAGTCAAGAAACAATACTGCACATACATGTCTATGAATTTCTATTCAGGCATGAACTGAGTCTGTCGTTTCTGATGAAGCTTCCTTCAAGCTTGTGTTCTGACAAATCACTGTGGGTGTATAAATCTATGGAATAGACCCATCAATCAATTGTAGGTGACTTATCAAATCAACTAACCACTAAGGTTCCTGAACGACTTAATTCGAAACACCATGATTAGCCTATAAATCGAAAACTTACCCAAGCTTGACGAAATTGCCAATAATCTTCGAGACTCTATCTACAGCGAGTTGTTCTTCCGGACTCCTAACAGGATTCTTTAAGAAACCATGCCAGATCATATCCCCATGAGCAGCTTTATCAATACTCTCATAGAATTTATCGTAAAATCCCATATTGCCTTTAAATGCCATCTCCATGAGATAAACTGGATTCCCGTTCCTCGAATGAATTTCAACAGCATTCAGCAAACGATTTAGAATGTGGCTATCACCAAAATAATTTAAGTAACCTTTTATGTTATCATCTCCTATTGTTCTATTACCAAAATAATAGTTCTTTATATTATCAGCCACTTCTTGTTTTATTTCCTCACTGTCAAACACTAAATCTGCTGGAACAAAATCCTTGAAGTTTGCTTCCATTCTATCTTTATAATTTAGCTTATAATATTCTTCGCTCCTAAGGTTAAGTCCTTCGTAAGTTGAAAACACTATAACCATTGGCACTTTACTGTATTTTTCTTTTGTCAGTATTTCATAGGGCGCTTCTGTCATAAAAGGTTCTGCTCCGTACAATATCCTTTCAACACAGGGGACAAATCCAAAAGTTCCATCAGTTAAATTATCGTATAGCTCTGCATTGGCAACACTTAGTTCACTTGATGGTACATTATGATAGAATTCTGCTAGTTTGGACAGACTCACATTTCTAGCTGGATACCCTAAAGCCTCAGCGACAGTCCTTGCTGTTTCTAAAGGATTCATATCAACAGTCCACACTGGAGTAGTGACACCAGATATAAGCATTGCTCTATTATATAAACCTGTTGCCTTTTGAGACATAATAAGATATTCGACTGACGCGCCTCCAGCACTCATACCAGCAATGGTAACTTGATTAGGGTCTCCTCCGAAGTAGTGTATATTATCACGAACCCACTTGAGAGCTGTTACTTGGTCTTTAAGACCAGCGTTACCTGGTGCTTCTTCTATACCAAGACATAGGAAGCCTAGAGCACCAAGTCTGTAGTTGATCGTCACTACGATGATGTTCTGTTTGATTAGATTGTTCATTCCCTCTGTCGTTCCTGAGCCCAAGATGAAGGAACCGCCATGGATGTAGAAAAATACAGGTAGAGGCGTTCCGTGAAGCGTGGTGGGTGTAAAGACGTTGAGGATGAGGCAGTCTTCGTCACCATGTCCATTTTGTGGGCAGATCACAGTACGGTTGGCTTCGCGGACACCTTCCCAGGATGATGGAGGTAGACTGGCCTGAAAAATATACTAAAATTGGAATCCAGAATATTTTTACGGTTTCATACCCATAGGGTAAAACAGGCCCCTGTTACTAAGACTTGGCTGTGGTACCGTCTGTGTATCCGTCTGTCACCAAGCTTAAACCGTGATGGTAAGACAGTTGAAAATTTCACTGCTGTTAGCTAGCGGTCCCAGTTGTCACAATTAGTCAAAGTCAAAGTCAAAAATATCTTTATTCGATTAGACTTTTTACAAAGTACTTTCAAATCGTCAGAACGACATGGATTATACATGCTACTGCCAGGTTCGGAAGGTTGCTTTTACGTGTGATATTGTACTGTTCGCTGATGACACATCTCTTTTGTTTGAAGTCGACAGAGCCAAAACGAATTATGAAGATGTAAACAGTGCACTTGATCAGGTATTGAAATGGTTTAATGTAAATAACTTAGTTTTAAATGCCAAAAAAACTAAATGTATTAAATTCACTTTACCAAACGTCAAACCTGTTGATACAAAGGTCATGGTAAATGGTGAAACTTTGGAAATAGTAGATTCTGTAGTATTTCTAGGTGTAACCCTTGATAATAAACTTCAGTGGGGCCCACATATATCCAAGTTATCAGGAAAACTCAGCTCCGCAGCTTATGCAATTAGAAAAATTAGACAGTTCACCGACATAGAAACAGCTCGACTTGTATATTTTTCTTATTTTCATAGCGTTATGTCCTATGCTATTTTAATTTGGGGCAAAGCTGCTGATATAGACTCTATATTTACACTACAGAAAAGGGCTATACGATCTATATATAATTTGGGACCGCGAGAATCGTTAAGGGAAAAATTTAAATCAATTGGAATTTTGACAGTGGCCTCACAGTATATTTTAGCTAACTTATTATTTGTGCATCAAAACATTGGATCGTTTCAAAGGAAATGTGATGTGCATAACGTAAACACAAGACACAAACATAAAATTGTAGTGCCTGCGCATCGCCTACAAAAAGTGCATGGCTCATTTTTAGGACAGAGCACACGCTTCTATAATAAATTACCAACAAAAATTGTAAACTTGCCCTTCAACAAATTTAAAGAAACAATTAAATCAGTTTTGCTTGAAAAAGGATATTATACTGTAAGTGATTATATTTGTGATAAGGGAGCCTGGGCTGTACCTGATAATGTTTGTAAATAATCCCATTGGCACTGTACTTTTGCTACAATTAATTAATCTTAATTTTGCTTTGACTGGCTGGAATTTGCCATGCTCACATATATTTGTACTATATTTTTAGTTTTTATTTTTGACAATTGAGCATTAGAACTGTGTCCATGGGCTTATAGTTGCTTGAACAATTTATTTTGTATTTTTAAAACTGTATAATATTCTTTAAAAGAGTAATTACTGAGTTTCTTGCCAGGTTCTTCTCAGTAAAATCAACCTTCCGAACCTGGCGGTAGCATGTATAATCCTGTGTAATTGTGTCATTCTGACGATTTGAAAGTACTTTGTATGAAGTCTAATCGAATAAAGATATATTTGATTTTGATTTTGATTTTGATTTTGAGAAGAACCTGGCAAGAAACTCAGTAATTACTCTTTTAAAAATATTATACAATTTTTAAAAACAAAGTAAATCACTTGAGAAATGTAAGCCCACGGACACAGTTCCAATGCACAAATGTCAATAAAAATTAACATAAAGAAAAGTCTAGTAGTTGTACTTATATCTAAATGCGTAGCTTGAAAGAATTAAATCTGCTGGCGGTATAACAACACATACTTTAATGTAATAATAGTAGGGTACGAGCGGTAGGCAAATTTGGCGCGAGTTGTGAGTGGCAGACGACCTCCAATGAAGGTAGGTAAATAGTTTAAAAACAAGCACTTAATAAACCAGTTTTACCACGTAATTTGCTGATAATTATTATTTATTTTAAAGCCTTGTATTCGAAAAAATTCTATAATCAAAAGCACGTAAATCCTTGCAAATCCGGTCTTAATTGCGAAATCCGACGGTTACAAAAGCACTTAATTAACAAGTGTAATCAAATAAAGAGACTCCATTTACGAGGAATTAAAACAACATTAAAATAAACATTGCAAAATTACCTTAAACCTGTTTCTCCCAACCGGTGGCGCGGCGTAAGGTATCCCCAGAAACTGGTAGTAATCACCATCTTTAGCCAAATGTCCGCGTAACAATCCATAGTTAGTTACAACTGTTTTGTTCTCAACCACCGTATGGTCCCTTCCATTCTCTTTAGAATCAACAAACTCGCAAAGCAAAAATGAATAGAGAACAAACCACACTGCCGTTCGTAGCATGATTTTAAAATATAAAAATTACCGTTTGTATTCACTCAAATTAAGTAGTTACATCATCGGATAAATTTACAAGGTCTTTATTATCATCAATTTAAATAGACACATTCTAGTTACAATATTAATGTTTTACTCGTGACGAGTTTTACTTGTATTGTATTGGTTACTTTTCAAATATTTCGTTATCCAAAACTAGTATCTTAAGTATTTGAGTAAGTGCTTCAAGACCTCTTAAAAGGATTTAAAATGCCAAGATAGTCAATGACTGACTGACATAGTGATCTATCAACGCACATCCCAAACTACTGGACCGATCGAGCTGACATTTGGCATGCAGGTAGATGTTATGACGCAGGCATCCGCTAAGAAAGGATTTTGATTAATTCTACCCCCAAGGGGATAAAATAGGGGATGAAAGTTTGTATGAAACTAAATTTACGCGGGTGAAACCGCGGGGCACAGCTAGTCTATACATCTATACAGATAAATAAAATTGATGTCTGTTTGTAATTCCAAAATTACAGCTTTTCACACACGCTACTGACACAAAAAACCAAGTTTTATAAAAGTTTTGTCTGTTTGTCTGTCTGTTTGTTCCGGGTAATCTCTGAAATGGCTGGACGGATTTTAACGGGAACTCACTGGTAGGTAGCTGGTGTTTCAAGGAGTAACTTGGGCTACTTTTATTTATCAAAAATATTAGGGTTCCGCGACAATAAGGATGAAACTAAATCTACGCGGGTGAAACCGCGGGGTACAGCTAGTTATAAATATAGCTGACGTTTGTTTGTCAACGCGTTAATCTCAGGATCTACTTGTATGATTTGAAAATGATTTCAAAGATACAAGAGCATTTATCGAGGAAGGCTATATAATATAATCATCACGCTAAGACCAATCGCGGGTTAACGTTAGCCCAAAGAAATTATTTATTAATAACATTCCACGCCGACGAAGTCGTGGGTAGAAGGTAGTCTTAAACGTGTCTAAGATAAAGATAACTAGACTTTAGATATTTTCTTGAGATTAATTATAGTTATAGCACAACAAAATTAGAAATTTATGAATGTCGAAGAATTGACCACCGGTTCGGAAACTAACCTTCTGAGAAGAACCGGCAAGAAACTCAGCTGGTAATTTGACCACAATAATACACTGCCGTGCAAGAAATTCATAAAAATCATTACACATGATTCGATTCATAATGCAATACATTATTTTATTATATTTCGTTTTGACATTTTTTCGGTAAATAACTTGAAGACTTGTCTCGAATAAAATCTATGATTTTGATTTGACAAACCGCTCATAGAGTATATAACGCCTGCGCGCTGACTTCGAATATCGATTGTTAATACCCCTCTATTTATCTTGTATTTTAAAAGAAAACTGTGACAACTTTTTCTACATATTTGTTACACAGGGGTGTGTAGTGTTTTCACCCAGGAGTTATTTTATTTATTATGGATCCCTAATTTATTTCGATCAACAAATATCGCCTATGTTATCCAATGATAATGTAGCAGCGTTTCTCCGCTCGCTACATAGATGGCGCTACTCGCTAACAATTGCAAAGTTTGAGTACAAATACACGAGAACCTAAATCGCGCAATAAGAGTTTTCGTCCAACTAGAACAGTTGGAGCTGGTGTTCCCCAGACATCACACCCGCCTGGAAGATCTTGTCTTTGCTGGGGATGAGCATGATCACTCGCTCTTCTCAAAATAGTGGTAGTGAAATATTTATTTTAGTTTTAATTCATAACAAACAAAAATACAAATCTTTTTATATTATAAGTATAGATCAATTCTAGTAAAATTCTAGTTTCTTTCAAATACATACTGGACTTAGAAATCAGACTTCAGCATAACCTGTGCCATAAAACTTGGAACAGATTGTTCAAAGAATTATGTATCTTATGACTTTGAAATAAGGTTGAAGGAGGTGCATCGGTTATTTTGCAGACAGACCATAGATGTTGGGTTTGAATTTTGGAATACTGCCAGTGGTTAGGGTTGTCAAATTGGTTATTTGAAATATTTAGTTCTGTTATTAAAAACTGGAAAACTATACAGTGGGTAAATTTCTTAGTTCTTTGGATTTGAAAATCGAACATCTTATACAAATAAAAAAAAAATATTTAGATTATAATTTTTATTTTATATGAAACTTTAGATTCTTTCCAGTAAATTTGTCAAAATTCGTGTATTGGCCACTTCACATTTTAATTAATTTAGCAAGGCTTGTTTTTTAATCCAAAACAAAAAGTACTCTAAATGACAACAAAATCAACTCAAAATATAAACTATCACTTGGAAAGACTTATTTTAAATTTTTTAACACAGTTATTTACACCATATAGTATACTAGCGGACGTCACGCGGCTGTTCCGTGGGAGTATGGGAATAAATTATAGCCTATATTAATCAGTGATAATGTAGCATTCAAATGGTGAAAGAATTTTTGATATCGGTCCAGTACTTTTTGAGCCAATTCGTTACAAACATGCATACAAATCTTTCCTCTTTATACATATAGATAGACTTTTTTAAATTTAAGAAGAGTGCCGGCCCTAGATATTAGTGTATTACAGGAATAAAATCTCCTTCACATATCGTACATCATCTGAAGCTAGGAAAACTTTTCACACTGAATTTACTGCCTTTTAAAACTAAAAATATTTCAGGTGCTCTGAAATATTTAGGTAAGAAACTAAGTAACCATTAGATGTTAAGTAAAGTGCCTTAATAAATCCTGTCATATGTTCGAGTTACTATAACATAAAAATGTACACGCCTGTTTTCCACAAACGGGTAGGCAGAGGTTTTGTAATGAGTTTTAAAAAACTTTTGTACAGTGCATTTACACTACCTGCTTTACGGTGAAGGAAAACATCGTGAGGAAACCTGCATGTCTGAGATGTATGTATAGTGGCTAAGGTAGCGATAGACTCACCATCTGTCATGTCGGCATATAATCAACTTCGGTGAAAAGTGAGTGGGAAAATATATTACAAAATCTCTGCCTATACCTTCAGGGAATACAAGCGTGAGCATATGTATGTAAAATTAGCGCTCCACTACATAAAGTCACCCATCAAATTAAGTATACGCGGATGAAGCGGCAGGTCAGAGAAAATTTATTCTGTGGGGAGAGCGAGTGATCATACTCATCCCCAGCAAAGACAAAATCTTCCAGCCAGGCGTGTTCCATGTCTAGGGAACACCGGCTCCAACTGTTCTAGTTGGAAACTTGTATATATACTGCAATGCGCTTGAAAACTCTTATGGCGCGATTTAGGTTCTCGTGTATTTCTACTGAAACTTCGCATTTGTTAGCAAGTAGCGCCATCTATGTAGCGAGTGGAGAGACGCTGCTACAATTATATTTAATGGTAAACAAAGATGTAATTAAATAGAAAGCATAAACATATGTATCGAGAAAGTAGCGAAGGTGGTATTTGTTGATATAAACACACCGCGGGGTAAGTTTTATTACCGACACGTCACTGTGAGTGCTTTAAAGTGTACTTTTACGAGGGCTCACATCTGTGGAGCAGGACCTACTTAATGTGGCTGTGCACTTGTGCCGTAACGAACTTTCGTTTGTTAATTATCAACACATTTTGGTTGCATAGGTTTTTAGGGTTCCGGACTTAAAGGGTAGGTTTAACTGGTTTAACCCAAATTGCCGATTTTCCTCAAAAAAGGGGTTACTAAGGTCAGATGGCAGTCACTTCGTAAAAAATAAGGTGATCAGCCACATCGGGTTAAATCAAGTGCTGACCCCAAATACATGGGATAAGGCCAGGGAGAATGATGGACCCAAAGGGTAGGTAGAATGATGGACCCAAAGGGTAGGTAGAATGAGACTCTGTTACTATACGACTGTTTGTCTGCCTGTCTGTCCTGCTGCCTGTTAGAAACGTGATAGTTAGATAGTTGAAATTATCTCAGATGATGTATTTCTGTTCCTGCTATAATATTCTAATCTCTATATATTAATCTAAAATAAATAATTTAGGGGGCTCCCACCCACCTTGAGGTGTTACAACACCCACTTTTCACCAATAATTTAGTGCCAACGTGACAGATAGTAAGTCCATCGCTGTCTCAGGCACTGTACATACGCCTTTGAATTACTTCTCACATACAGGTAAATTGCAGAACTCAATGGTACAGATAACTGGGATATCAACTCGCGTCGCTAGTGAAGCATACGACAACTCAAACTACTCAACTATTACGATTCTTACAGCCTAAGATTCTAAATATTAAACTTTCAGCGTGGCGTGACAACTTCATCTAAATCCGTTCCACCGTTTTTGCGCAGTTGAGTTTACTTTACTTATACACATTTGTAATAATCTTCCACCAGGCAAAGAGTAAAAATATAATGATTTAATACCTTGTTAATTGAGCACTGGGGTATAGAATCCATTACGGACGAGGCGCATTACATAGCTTTTTGCGTGCCGTGACAAATAGCTGCCGCCATTTTGTTTGGGGAGGCCGAGTATCGCGTACGTAATTGTTGTTTGAAGTAGGTACCTACGCGTAAAGGTTGCTACAATCTAGAGCAGTGATTCCCAAAGTGGTCTATACAGAAACAGATATTCTGACAGACAAACAGACGGTCATATTTCCTCAGTGTATATTTTCATATGCATTTAGTGAAAAGCTGTAAATTTGGAATTATAAACAGACACTTTTTACATTTTATGTAACTGTATAGCTTCTATTCTAGTTTGTATAACCCTTAAAGGTGGGTGCAGGAAGATTTGATGCGGTTGAGTGGAGATTCAATTAAAAGGGTTTATAATATAATTTGGGAAAGGTTTTGCTGATTTTAATCTGTTAAAAGGTCTGTGAATTTCTTACTTCCCCCACGACATTGCGTTCATGCTACCTCATTAAAACTAATACCCTCTTCTTTCAAAACATGGTTTAAACTAAGTCTAGACTCAACTCGGACTAGATCTATGTCCACCCCTTTTTAAATCCATATCAATTATTATTATTTTAGTCGCTATAGTGGCTGTGAGATTTTAGCAGTAGCATGCTACGCAAGCGACGCACGTTCGAATCCCAGCGGAGCCTGCATCAATGAGTTTTTCTAAAAACTTATGCGCAGTGATTTCACACCATGTGCTTTACGGTGAAGCGAAACATCGTGAGGAAACCTGCATATGCCTGAGAAGTAATGCATGCGGCGATAGACTTACCATCACTTAATCATCTTCGGTGAATAGTGGGTGTTGTTATTACAACACCTCTGCCTACCCCTTTGGTAAATACATACGTTTTTAGAAAAAATCATTAATAATCATTGGTCGCTGGGATTCGATCTTGCGTCGCTTGCGTAGCAGGCTACTACATAAACCCCACACCACGGGATTCTTTTTCTCTTGTTCGGCTTTAAACCATGTTTAATATAAAGGGGTATAATATGCTCGGTGGTTTGAAACCTCGATAATATTATACCAACGAGCATATTGAACAAGTTGTAACGAGCGTTGTGACTCCGTCGCCAGCTGGGGACACTATATGGTAAGCCGCAATCGTAACTACTTGTCATTATTGATGGGCTATGGGTTATAAAACCGCAGATTTATGCTGTTTTCATTTTGTAGTTCCTGTTGAATGTATATATCGATCTTTATATATATATATGTACTAGTTTTACGCTGCGGTTTCACCCGCCTAGGTTTAGTTACATCCTTATTGTCGGAGAACCCTTATATTCTATATTCTATACATTCTATACAGATAAATAATCTATACATCTATACAGATAAATAAAATTGAAGTGTCTGTTTGTAATTCCAAAATTACAGTTTTCCACTAAATGCATATGAAAGTATACACGCTACAGACACTAAAAAACCAAGTTTTAAATTTTTTCTCTGTCTGTCTGTTTATCTGTCTGTCGGTTTGTTCCAGGTAATTTCTGATACGGCTGGACCGATTTTAATGGGACTTTCACTGGCAGGTAGCTGGTGTTTCAAGGAGTAACTTAGGATACTTTTATTTCATAAAAATATAAGGGTTCCGCGACAATAAGGATGAAACTAAATCTACGCGGATGAAACCACAGGGCACAGCTAGTCTTTGAATAAATTCTTAGACAGCAGGCTTCTTCGTGAGTTTCTTAGAATTTTCTGATCAAAAGAATCCATTGTAATGATATGATCAGCGTATACGTTCGTCACCACATGTGGGCCCTATTTGAATACCTTCGCCTTGTAATTTCACAGCTGAATGCTTCCCTGTCGACTGGAAAACAGAGATTGCAAAAGGAAATGGTGCGTCGTTATACGCGTACACGAATTGTTTCTAGTCCTTTGAGAAATTACTTGTTTTATTTTTATATTTGCCACAATAAACGTCCGAGGGGAAAGTCGATATGTTATAGAGTCGAGATTTTTTAGGAAAACCTTTTTGGATAGCAACGGTTAGTGGTATTAATTGAACGGTCTGTTTGTAATTCCACATAAACAGCTTATCACTCAATGCACGTGAAAGTATATACGGTACTCTATATATCTAATAAAAAAACTGTCTCTCTGTCCGTCTGTTTGTCTGTCTATTTGTTCCGTAAAACCGGCACAGCTATATGAAATAAGGTTTTAACACTAAGGACACAACGTTACAATATGTACGGATGAAAGTATAACAGACTGACATACAAACAATTAGATAAGTATTAGTATGGAGCGCTAATGTTTCATGAAGTGTTACCGGTTCCTTGATGGGTTCCAAAGTTATTTCATTTGAAGTTTGAACCTCACCACTTACGTCGGAACTTGGCAAGGCGCGAGTGTCTCTGACGTCTCACAACTTCGGATTTATTCCCGGTAATACGATTATAATATTCCAGTTAACTTCTCTACATTGTTTGATTGTTTTCTACAGATAATAATTTAAGTGTATCTAAGACTAGCATTCAAGTGTTTGCAAAGGGGAGGCAGTGTTACAACGCTTCTCGCAACCGAGTTTGAGTCTCATCGGCAATAAGGAGGGATTTATTTCAATTTTATTTAAAAATTGCTGTGCCCTGCGGTTTACCCGCGTAGATTTAGGTTCATCCTTATTGTCGCGGAACCCTAATATTTTTAATAAATAAAAGTAGCCTAAGTTACTCCTTGAAAAATCAGCTACCTACCAGTGAAAGTCAGACAGACAGACAGACAGAGAAAAAATTTAACACTTGGTTTTTTAGTGTCAGTAGCGTGTACACTTTCGTATACATTTAGTGAAAAGCTGTAATTTTGGAATTACAAACAGACATTTAAATTTTATTTATCTGTATAGAAAATTCTTACTAAGCTTCAATATAGTAAGAAAACCATGGACTCTAATAGGAAAGTGCATTATAAACATTGAATAACTTCGGAGTTTATCAAGATATTGAGATAATTATTTCACCGTAGCTAATATATTTGTATAATCTTGCTGTGGCGGCCTTCGGGTTTGCGCAGTCGTCTGCTACGCAAGCGATGCAAGTTCAAATCACAGCGTGGCCTGTACCAATGAGTTTTTCTAAAAACTTAAGTAGAGTGATTTCACATTTTTATATATATTGAATAGAAGATACGAACTTAGTCAGCTTATATTTTTGCCTGAACTTTGAACTTGAGTCGCTTGCATACCGGGTAACTAGTGAAACCACTCGGCTACTAAGGCTCTTTTGCATTTTAATTTACTGAATAATAAGTACACATGTAAATAGGTTCAAACGGCTTTCCCATTACACTTAACGATATACGTATGTCATCGGTTTGATTACCACAGTTTATTACAACCATAGTATAAATATTTACATGCAGTAAGGAATCTAGCCCTATATATACATTTTTTTTAAATAGATTTTTGTAATTCCAAAATAACAGCTTTTCATTAAATGCATATGAAAGTATACACGCTACTGACACTAAAAACCAAGTTTTAATAATTTTCTCTGTCCGTCTGTCTGTCTGTCTGTCAGTCTGTATGTTTGTTCCGGGTAATCTCTGAAACGGCTGGACCGCTTTTAACGGGACTTTCACTGGCAGATAGCTGATATAACAAGGAGTAACTTAAGCTACTTTTATTTATTAAAAACATTAGGGTTCCGCGCCAATAAGGATGAAACTAAATCTACGCGGGAGAAACCGCGAGGTACAGCTAGTTTTTTTTAATAAAAACGTTTGCTTTATTGAGCGTGAGGGTTTAAAATTTTTATCTTTTATTTAATGAAAAAGTAAAGTCGATTAGGTGTGACGTGACACCTCTACTGAGTGCCAAGTGCGAGTTTTCTTAAAATCGCCGTCACAAGTCACCGCGTCGACATAAACGCAGATTTGTATGGGCTCACAATAGTGTCATGTTTAGGCCGACAGAGGCGCTGTTCCGATCCTATACAAATCTGCGTTAACTTTGAAGCGGTGACTTGTGACGGTGGCAGTGAAAAACTCGCACTAGGCACTCTGATATTAAACCTATTCCGCCTATATTCTCGTAGAAGCGTGCTTCTGTGTGAGTGTAATTTCGAATGATTTGTTTCCAGTTTCCTAACTGCTTGTATTTAAACTGTGTTACGACACGTGTTCGGGGGAATGTGCGATTGCGTTTTACGATACAGCGAAGTAGAAAACTGGGAATAGTCCAAATGTTGATGGAAAAACAAATTCTATGTAACATTTTGTTTGTTGTAAAATGTAATGTGTTTTGATATCCGATTATCGAACTGGATTCTAAACCATTGCTTTAACTATACTTTACTTATTTATTTAGACAAGATATAAACTCACAGCTAAAACCAACACATTTAAGAGAGTTATATATACATACACTAGCTGTGCCCCGCGGCTTCACCCGCGCAAATTTAGTTTCATACAAACTTTTACCCCCTATTTTATCCCCTTCGGATATAATTAATCAAAATCCTTCATTTTTGTTTTATCATAATCTCTGAAACGGCTAGATCGATTTTAACGGGACTTTCACTGGCAGATAGCTAATGTTACATGGGCTTTTTATTTATGATGAAAATTTAGGGTTCCGCGGATATTCAAATTAAATCTACGCGGGTGAAACCGCAGGGCACAGCTAGTATTAGTATACATATACAGTTCAAAATCTTATTGGAGTTTGTGAAACTACATGTTTTTTAGTTAGGAGATAAGTAGTGTCAATATAGTGAAGGGTGCAAGCCCTTTTCATTTAGACTAGCATGCACTGGCATGGCATTATTTCTTACCAGTACAAAGGGCCTAGTGCGAGTTTTTCGCTGCCGCCGTCACAAGTCACCGCGTCGACGTAAACGCAGACTTGCATAGGATCGGAACAGCGCCTCTGTCGGCCTAAAGATGACACTATTGTGAGCCCATACAAATCTGCGTTTACGTCGACGCGATGACTTGTGACGGCGATTTTAAGAAAACTCGCACTAGGCACTCAGAGCAGTGGCCACTCACAGACAACAATGACACAGGATCACAAAACAACTCAATGGTACCGTTAGATTAGATTCTATGACACATTATCTCTCGTAAAATCGAAAAAAACCTTTCATGCAAAATGACGTTTTGTTTTTTTAAAGTATTGGCTCATCTGTTACCAGCTCGAGGCTTATTCTATGACAACATGGAAAGGCATTTTATTTTCTCGCCAGGATTTATGTGATCACAACTGCTAGTAAAATGTTGGAACCACTCCGATTCAATATTACTAGGAGTACTATTGCGACGTAGGGCTGCTAATCTCATAGTATAATCTGACATTCGTGCTTTTCGAAACATTACATTTATTAAAAAGCCTTATAGCTTCTGCAAACGTAATTTTCTTATCACATGACGAATAAAATCGCAATAAACAAATTTCGATAAGTAGTTAAATTTATTTTATAATTTTAAATGTTTTTATTGTAATTATCGTTGTTTACTGTGTAATGAAATGTACATGATGCCAGCTGAGTTTCTTGCCGGTTCTTCTCAGAAGGCTAGTTTCCGAACCGGTGGTAAATTCCTCGACATTCATAAGTGCTTACCAGGGCCTCAACTGAATAAATCATTTTCATTTTCATTCATGCGATATTCAATTACATATAATAAAGCACTGTAACATTTTAGCCCCTCGTAAGGCACTTATAAACGTCGAAAAATTTACCAACGGTTCGGAAACTAGCCTTCTAGTTCTTCTGTAACTGTGCCCATATATATGGTTACGCCTGTATCCCCTGAAAGGGTGGGCAGATGTGTTGTAATAACAACACCCACATTTCACCGAAGATGATTAAGTACCAACGTGACAGGTGGTGAGTCTATTCTCAGACATAATTGTGCAGGTTTCCGCACGATGTTTTCCTTCACCGTAAAGCACGTGGTGTGAAATCACTGCACATACGTTTTTAGAAAAACTCATTGTGTCAAACCCCGCTGGGGTTAGAACTTGCGTCGCTTGCGTAGCAGGTGACTGCTCAAACTCCACGGCCACGGCTCATTATTGAAGTTTCTTAAACAAAAACCAGCTGCCAGCTTAAATTCAATTCCCACGGATCCAATGGCACAGGAAGCAGAAGCTGGTGAATAATTAATTAAGTTAATAACAAATGGCGGCAGCCCTAGCGCTCGATACGTATGTAAATACGTGCAACTTTGTCGCGCTTAAATTAGCTAAGTTGCTACGGAACACATAGCAGTAGATGTTTGTTAAACTACACTATATGAGTTAGGAAAAAGGCGTAATGGCTGAGTGGCTTAAGAAGTCGTCTGCTCAGTCGCCTGTTCATCTCAGTAAAAGCAACCTTCCGAATCTGGCGGTAGCGTATAATAATATCTATTAGCGCAAGCGCGAGGGAATGTTACTTTGTCTAGGCCGAGTGGTCAGTATCAATTAGTTTTTAAAATAGGACAGTGATTTCACGATACCAACTTGGTGATAAAGAACATAATGAAGACTCCTGTATAATGTCTGCGAAGAAATTTAAAAGACGCTGAACCCTAATTTTAAACTTTAATATTCAAGCATGTGTTACTCATTGTAACACCAGCTATTTGCCAGTGAAAGGTCCCGCTTAAATCGGTCCAATCGTTTCAGAGATTACCCGGAACAAACAGACAGAGAGAAATATTTAAATTAGATTTTATTATAACGATTATGATTGTATATACTTTCATATGCATGTATTGAAAAGCTGTTACAAACAGACACTTAAATTGTAAGTATCTGCATTTATAGATTTATGGCAATGAAAATGAAAATGATTTATTCAGTTTAGGCCCTGGTAAGGCACTTATGAATGTCGAGGAATTTACCACCGGTTCGGAAACTAGCCTTCTGAGAAGAACCGGCAAGAAACTCAGCTGGCATCATGTACATTTCATTACACAGTAAACAATGATAATTACAATAAATTATTCACAATAGTGAAAATTGTATCAGCATGCAAGTGTAAAAAATAATAATTAAAAATTAAAAACAATACCAAATGATTTACATATCATGTTTGCATACCATGTCATTGCTAGGAGCTACTTGTGCAGAGTTTTAATTCCATATGTCTTTATCATTAATGTAATCCACTATTGACAATAACACTATTATTATAATGTTGGAAGCCACAACTCAAGTAGTCAAAATAAATCGTGGTTGAGATCCCACTACCGTCTCGCACCTCATTTGTATTCATCCAATGGTCGACTTTTGCATACAGATCAAAAGGGAGAACAGACTCGTAACATTTATTTCTTTTTGATATAATATCTTTTTTAAGTTATGTTATTACCGACCGAACCGTATATAGGAAAGGATATGGTCAAAAATAACTTGAGTTAAGTTAACCTTAACGGGGCCTGTACAAATGAGTTTTTCTAAAAACTAATGTGCAGTGAGTTCATACCACGTACTTTACCGTGAAGGAAAACATCGTGAAGAAACCTGCAGATGTCTAAGAAGTGATTCAAAGACGTATGTATAGTGCCCGAGACGATAGACTTACCATTTGTCACGTTGGCACTTAATCATTTTCGGTGTGTTGTTATTACAACACCTTTACCTAGCCCTTCGGAGAATACATAATATGCTTACATGCATTGAAAATGAATATTAAAATGAAAATGATTCATTCAGTTTAGGCCCTGGTAAGGCACTTATGAATGTCGAGGAATCAACCACCGGTTTTGAAACTAGCCTTCTGAGAAGAACGTTCCATTAACAACAAGTTGGTAAATTCGTTTTTAAATATATAGGAAGCTTATTCATACTCGTAACTTTTAACCACAGTATAAAATAATAGTAATATGTTTTTAGTACAAAAGACATTCACCCATCTAAAGAGATAGGGAGCCAGACTTTTATAACAGCGTAAACCAAAGTGAACGACACCATTTGTGGTATATTGCGGTGATTTTGTAAAAGATCCTCCTTGTAAACCTCGTAAATTTGGTGGAAACTTAAACATTCTGACAATTGAAGCCGTATTCGCTATGACCGTATACAGTGGCAGTTAGATTTCATATACAACTTACAACCCCTATTTTAAGGGTGGAATTTTATACCTACCTCACTAAGAACCCTCCAAATTTCATGTTTCTGGGACCAGCGGTTGAGATTGTGCGCGAAATAATTTGTGTGAAGCAATGAATGTAATTCCAAAATTACAGTTTTTCACTAAATGCATACATGAAACACGCTACTGACACATAAAAATCAATTTTAATTTTTTTTCCCTCCATGTTACTTGAAACATCAGCTGTCTGCCAGTGAAAGTCCCGTCAAAATCGGTCCAGCTGTTTCAGAGATTACCCGGAATAAACAGACAGACAGACAGACAGACTGACAAACAGACAGAGATTTTTTTTTTAAACTGGTTTTTAAATATCTGTACCGTGTATATTTTCATAAGCATTAAGTGAAAAGCTGTAATTTTGGAATTACAAACAGACACTTCAAATTTATTTATCTGTATGTATATGTATAGATGTATAGATAAGTATTACAAAATTCTCTGCCTGTCCTTACCTATGTGAAGTTGGCAACTGAAGTGAAAAAAAAAAATTTTTTCGTAGTGTATCCGATTGTACCCGATTTGTACCGGATTGTACCGTTTTTTAAATCGTTTGTACCCCTAGGGGGTAAAAGTTATAGGGGGGTAAATATTTTGGCAACTAAGTATAAAATATTGTAAGTTTATACATGCCATTCGATTGAACCCAGCATGTAGAGGATTGTACCGCTTTTTATTTCTTTTGTACCCTAAGGGGACGAAAGTTATTGGGGGTTAAACATTTTGAAATCAGATTTGGTAAAAGTGAATGTTTATGAATACCATTCGATTGTACCCAATATGTAGAGGATTGTACCGCTTTTAAAACCATTAAAATCTCCAGGGGCCCCAAGATATGGGCGTTGAAAGATTTGCAGTTTTTACCCTATATCTCAGGCTCCCATTACGTATAAGCATTTTTTATGTGCAGAAAGGATGAAACAGAGCAAGGAGAGGATTGTACCGCTTTCAAAATCGTTTGTACCTCAAGGGGCCCCGAGATATGGGGGTCGAAAGTCTCACAAAATTCCACTGTCATATCTCGGGGCCCTTTGAGGTACAAACGAAATAAAAAGCGGTACAATCCTCCACGTACATGGTACTACCTGATGCAAAAATAAAAATTGGTGTGTACCTCAAAACATTCAAAGTTAGCCTGGGCCCTCAATGGGCCCCAGCGTTATCTCGGTATCCCATGAGGTACAAACGATATTTATATGCATACCGGATTGTACCGAGAACGGAGAGGATTGTACCGCTTTTTGTTTCGTTTGTACCTCAAGGGGCCCCGAGATATGGGGGTCGAAAGTTTCATAACTTTCCACTGTCATATCTCGGGGCCCTTTGAGGTTCAAACGAAATAAAAAGCGGTACAATCCTCCACGTACATGGTACTACCTGATGCAAAAATAAAAATTGGTGTGTACCTCAAAACATTCAAAGTTAGCCTGGGCCCTCAATGGGCCCCAGCGTTATCTCGGTATCCCATGAGGTACAAACGATATTTATATGCATACCGGATTGTACCGAGAACGGAGAGGATTGTACCGCTTTTTGTTTCGTTTGTACCTCAAGGGGCCCCGAGATATGGGGGTCGAAAGTTTCATAACTTTCCACTGTCATATCTCGGGGCCCTTTGAGGTTCAAACGAAATAAAAAGCGGTACAATCCTCCACGTACATGGTACTACCTGATGCAAAAATAAAAATTGGTGTGTACCTCAAAACATTCAAAGTTAGCCTGGGCCCTCAATGGGCCCCAGCGTTATCTCGGTATCCCATGAGGTACAAACGATATTTATATGCATACCGGATTGTACCGAGAACGGAGAGGATTGTACCGCTTTTTGTTTCGTTTGTACCTCAAGGGGCCCCGAGATATGGGGGTCGAAAGTTTCATAACTTTGCACTGTCATATCTCGGGGCCCTTTGCCCTACAAACAAAACAAAAAGCGGTACAATCCTCTCCGTTCTCGGTACAATCCGGTATGCATATAAATATCGTTTGTACCTCATGGGATACCGAGATAACGCTGGGGCCCATTGAGGGCCCAGGCTAACTTTGAATGTTTTGAGGTACACACCAATTTTTATTTTTGCATCAGGTAGTACCATGTACGTGGAGGATTGTACCGCTTTTTATTTCGTTTGTACCTCAAAGGGCCCCGAGATATGACAGTGGAATTTTGTGAGACTTTCGACCCCCATATCTCGGGGCCCCTTGAGGTACAAACGATTTTGAAAGCGGTACAATCCTCTCCTTGCTCTGTTTCATCCTTTCTGCACATAAAAAATGCTTATACGTAATGGGAGCCTGAGATATAGGGTAAAAACTGCAAATCTTTCAACGCCCATATCTTGGGGCCCCTGGAGATTTTAATGGTTTTAAAAGCGGTACAATCCTCTACATATTGGGTACAATCGAATGGTATTCATAAACATTCACTTTTACCAAATCTGATTTCAAAATGTTTAACCCCCAATAACTTTCGTCCCCTTAGGGTACAAAAGAAATAAAAAGCGGTACAATCCTCTACATGCTGGGTTCAATCGAATGGCATGTATAAACTTACAATATTTTATACTTAGTTGCCAAAATATTTACCCCCCTATAACTTTTACCCCCTAGGGGTACAAACGATTTAAAAAACGGTACAATCCGGTACAAACCGGGTACAATCGGATACACGACGAAAAAATTTTTTTTTTTCACTATAGTTGCCAACTTCACATAGGTCCTGTCCTTATATATAAAAAAATTATTGGGGTTCGGTGAAAAATGCCACCCCTGAGATTAAGTCTACGAGACACATCTATCGTCTATAAACTCTAAAATTTCGTTATCTTACTACAATCAGTTTCTTCAAAATAATCAGTTTGATAGCCAGTAAAAAAGCGTGAGCACGCAATATAAAAAAAACATTAATCTTGTCAGTTTTAAACCGATAGAAAGGGTTGAAAGTTGGCGATGTGAATCAGGATTGGGAGTAAGCTATCGGGTGTTTCCCGGTGAAGTTGAGAAATACTTTTGTTGCGATGGCGGGTGCCACTGAACGCGGTTTCAAATCAACGTTTGCCGGGCACAGCTATACAAATCTATACATCTATACAGATAAATAAAATTGAAGTGTCTGTTTGTAATTCCAAAATAACAGCTTTTCACTAAATGCATATGAAAGAATACACGCTACTGACACTAAAAAAACAAGTTTTAAATTTTTTCTCTCTTTTCTGTCTGTCAGTCCGTCTATCTGTCTGTCTGTCTGTCTGTCTGTCTGTCTGTTTGTTCCGGGTTATCTCTGAAACGGCTGGACGGATTTTAACGGGACTTTCACTGGTAGGTAGCTGATGTTTCAAGGAATAACTTATACTTTTATTTATCAAAAATATTAGGGGTCCGCGACAATAAGGATGAAACTAAATCTACGCGGGTGAAACCGCGGGGCACACCTAGTAATAATATAAAGAGGAAAGGTTTGTATATAAGTATGTTTGTAACGAATTGGCTCAAAAAATACTGGACCGATTTTAAAAATTCTTTCACCATTTGAATGCATTATCACTGATTAATACAGGCCATATTTTATCCCCTTACTCCCTCGGGAACGGGAACTACGCAGGTGAAACCGCGTAACGACCCCTAGTCCTACTTCCTAGTAATATTATAAACACGAAGGTTTGTGAGTATGGATGTTGTTACTCTTTCACGTAAAAACTACTGAATAGATTTAGATGAGACTTAACATGACAGATAGCCTGTAATTTATAACGATTTCGTGTGAATTGTCCTAAATATAAAGATAAATCAAACCTTGCGCTGATGGAGTCGCGGGCACCAACTATCTATACATCTATACCTACAGATAAATAAAATTGAAGTGTCTGTTTGTAATTCCAAAATAACAGCTTTTCACTAAATACATAATGAAAGCATACACGGTACAGACATACAATTTTTTTAATTTTTCTCAGTCTTTCTGTCTGTTGGTCTGTCTGTCTGTCTGTTTGTTCCGGCTAATCTCTGAAACGACTGGACCGATTTTACCGGGACTTTCACTAGCAGGTAGCTGATGTTTCAAGGAGTAACTTAGGCTACTTTAATTTATTAAAAATATTAGGGTTCGGCGACATGGAGCATGAAACTAAATCTACGCGGGTGAAACCGCGGGGTACAGTTATTAAAGTAATAAAAGCGAACAGTGGCCGCACCCTTAGCAATAAACGAGTGGATATCTTTGTCGTAGAATGTTTCTCGTTTATTGCACTGGACTCACTGCGGCTAATACACTTTATTGCTGCCTACCACGTGCAAAGAAGTGCCACTTCTGGTAACCGGCCAAATTAATAACTTTAAGTCTTTAGTTATTTATTTAGGTTTCTATTTACCTTCTGTAGTAGGGTTCCAACTTACTTTCAACAGATTTAGATGCAAGTAATAGTACAAGCTTTGGTTTGCTGCTACGGAGAGCTACGGTTGACTAAGAAATGCTACGGTAATTTTATGTATATCTACGAAATGCTTGCTACGGTTGCCTACAAAGTACGCAAGCGTAGCAAGCATTACGCTACGCATGGCTAAGAAATGACCTGTAGGTCTAAAACGGCCACTTTGGGGGAATCATAATGTGATCCGAATATGATTCAGGAATGATTCATATTTCGCAATTCACCTGTTTGACACTTTCCTATGAAGATTCCTAAAATTGTTCACAAAATATGAATTGATTTTGTGACAAATAGCAGAACCATAAAAAGTTACATAGGGACTAACATCTACAATTATTGTAATCATTCGTGAATCATAAATATGAATTGCACTTAAGTGACTATTTTGTCATGTCGGTGATGAATCATATTCGGATTTCGGATCACATTATGATTCTCCCAAAGTGGCCTTTTTAGACCTACTGCTTTTGCTACGATTGCCTACAAAGTACTACGGTTACGCTACGCATGGCTAAGAAATGACATGCTCTTGCTTCGGTTGACTACAAAATGCTACAAAAAATTGCTTATTTTATTTTTAAACATACGCTTTACATAAAAAACATTTATCTCGGTTGCTAATAGCCTTTTATTACAATAAACGTATAATATAATAAGCATTTACAAGTATTCAGAGACAATAATTAGTAGAAGGGAGAACGCTACCGGATTCACGGGCCAGTGGCAACCGGAAGCGGAAACAAGATAGCAAACATGGCCGACCGGATCGGTACAATAGTTTGTTTTACGTACAACTGGGAAAAATATGCTACAATACGAGCACAGTATAAATAAATGAAATCTAGGAACAAATCGATCCGAATGACACACACAGACGCGCAAGACGAGATAATAAGCGGCCTAAGTGTAAAGTGAAAAATGAAAATGAAAATGATTTATTCAGTTTAGGCACTGGTAAGGCACTTATGAATGTCGAGGAATTTACCACCGGTTCGGAAACTAGCCTTCTGAGAAGAACCGGCAAGAAACTCAAGTCAGTCATATACAGACATTTTTCTAAATTCCTAATCAAATTCTTATTAGTTTGATAGTAAATAAACGTGTCCGTGAAGCTAGCGTACACATGGTGGAATCAAAGATGTGTACGCTAGCTTGACGTCAAGCTAGTTTACCAACAACAATATCCTATATTTTCGTAAAGATAGTGGCACTATTTTTTGAGGCTACTCCCGACCCTGGATTCCACCATGTGTACGCTTGCTTGACGGACACAAATAAACGAATACATTTCTAAAACTTTAAAAGTGACAACCTATCATTTGATGGAGCAAATTTAACTTCTTATTTCATACCTTTGGGGGTAGTATAATGGTGGCTATAGGTCATTTATTTATTTACATACACACATATGCTCACGCCTATATTACCCGAAGATGATTAAGAGCCAGCTTGATAAACGGGGAGTCTATCGCCGTCTCAGGCACTAAACATACGACTTTAAATTACTTCTCAGACATATGCAGGTTTCCTCACGATGTTTTTCTTCACCGTAAAGCACGTGGTGTGAAATCACTGCACATATCATTTTAAAAAACTCATTTGTTGGGATTTGAACTTGCGTCGCTTGCGTATCAGGCTACTGCTCCAACTCCAAGGCTACCAGCAACGGGCACAGAAACATTTTTGAAATTGGTTTTTTATGATGATTATTTAGTTAGCTGTTAATTTGAAATTACACTTATACTTATATTTTATGTATTGCCAATTTAACATCTTTGGCAATCGTTACAGGTCCGTCAGAGGCCTAAGAAAGTCTGACAACTGATTTAACCCAGATTGCCGATTTTCCTCGAAAAAAGGGGTTGCGAAGGTCAGATGGCAGTCGCTTCGTATAAAAATCAGGTGATCAGCCACATCTAGCTGAATCAAGTGCCGACCCCAAATACATGGGATAAGGCCAGGCAGATGATGACTTAAATTTTATGTATTGGCATATATATTTATTTGTTTGTATAATTATTCATATTATGGCTGCAGTAAAATAAACCACGAGCTGCACTAAATATAATTATTTTGTTTTTGGTAAAAATTACGTTACATTCAAGTCACGCAACGATTGTATCTATTCAATTCAATCAATAGGAAAGGGGTAAGATAAAAAGTTTTATTTGATTAAGGGTTGGGTACCAAGTTAAGCAAAGGATTCCAACTTTCCTATAAGTTCGTGTTATGTACTTAATCTATAGTCGTCCATTTAACTTTCACACAAGTTACTTTTAAACTACGTATAAAAGTAGCTTTCTGCTGTGACTTTGTCTAACTGTTAAATCTATACAGATAAATAAAATTGAAGTGTCTGTTTGTAATTCCAAAATTACAGCTTTTCACTAATGCAAAATGCATATGAAAGTGTACACGCTACTGACACCAAAAAACCAAGTTTTAAAATTTTTTGTCTGTCTGTCTGTCTGTTTGTTCCGGGTAATCTCTGAAACGGCTGGACAGATTTTAACGGGCCTTTCACTGGTAGGTAGCTGTAGGAGTAACTTGGGCTACTTTTATTTATCAAAAATATGAGGGTTCCGCGACAATAAGGATGAAACTAAATCTACGCGGATTAAACCGCGGGGCACAGCTATATTACATAAAAATGTTTACGCCATCGCAGAAAGGTCCTCGAGGGGCTGCGCAGAGCTGTTGTAATAACAACATAAACTTGCAATATCATCTTCGGTGAAAAGTGGGTGTTGTTATTATACCACCTCTGCCTACCCCTGCGAGCATATGATTCTATGTTTTAAAAAAATATGCTCACGCCTTCCCAGAAGGGTCCCTAAAGGGGTAAAAAGAGGAGAAGTACCAACAACACCCACATTTCTCGGGTTCACCCTCTGTCACATTAGCCCTTAATTATATTCGTCGAAATGTGGGTACTGTTGTCACAACACCTCTGCTTACCCCTTCGGGGACCCTTCTGGGATGGCGTGAGCATACTTATTTTAACTCCTACATGTAAGTAAAATCGTATCAAGATCCGTATCGAAGTTCAGAAGAACGATACGTTCAAACAGACAAGGTAATTTTGTATGGAAATAATTTAAAGCATTAAAAGAAGTATAGTTTACAAGGCACATTTG